>JBBGZY010000544.1:4927500-5475000 GCA_037952925.1 Lithobates clamitans
GTATAGACCTCCATGTTCAGTACAGACCCTGCTCCCTCAGTACAAAGTCCCCTGTCCACTAAGCACAGACCCCCCTCAGTAAAGACCCCCTTCTCCACTAAGTATAGACCTCCTTGTTCAGTACAGACCCTGCTCCCTCAGTACAAAGTCCCCTGTCCACTAAGCACAGACCCCCCTCAGTAAAGACCCCCTTCTCCACTAAGTATAGACCTCCTTGTTCAGTACAGACCCTGCTCCCTCAGTACAGACCCCCCCTGTCCACTAAGCACTAGACCCTCCTCAGTACAGACCACCCCTCTCAGTACAGGCCTCCCATGTCCAATAAGCACAGTCCCCTCTCAGTACAGACCCCCCCTGTCCACTAGGCACTGGCCCCCCTCAGTACAGACATCTCTCCCTCAGACACCCATCTCCACTAAGTATAGCCCCCCTTGCCTGAGACCCGATTGGCTGAGAGGAGAAGCGATCATATTGGCCGCCGAGGAGGAGGAGACGCAGGGTGAAGACGACGAGAAGGAAGCACTGCCTAGATAGGGTAAGTGCGGGGCTGGTGGGCTGACGATCAAGCGATGGGGGGGTGCGACTGACTGACCGAGGGACCTACTGACCAGGGGGATTGGGGATGCTGTTGTTTCCCCCCCACCACCAAAAAATGGAACACCAGCTGCCACTGGGTTTAAAGCGATTGTAAACCTTTGTGTTTTATTTTTTTTAAATAACAAATATTATACTTACCTCCACTGTGCAGCTCGTTGCACAGAGTGGCCCTGAACATCCTCTTCTGGAGTCCCTCGGTGGTTCTCGGGGCTCCTCCCCACATCTACCAGGGGTTACCGTGCCCGAGTCCAGCATTTGCGTCCATAGACATGAATGCAGGACTCGGCCCCGCCCCCTGGCGCTCCGCATCATTGGATTTGATTGACAGCAGCAGCTATCAATCTATCCAATCAAGAGACGGGTCCTCGTTCAGAGAGGGAAAGCGCGTTTCAGCCGAGGGAATTAGGGGGTTCAGGTAAGTAAAACAGTGGGGGGGGGGCTGGGGGGCCGGTCACTGCCAGGTGTTTTTTCACCTTAATGCATAGGATGCATTAAGGTGAAAAAACACGAGGGTTTACAACCCCTTTAAGCCTTCTACATTGCTGTTTCTGTTTCAGTAAATGACTGTGTTTTAACACACATATGAAATTGATGATCATTATCACCTGCTTGGTGTAATTAAATAATCATACACCCGATTCTAATCCTACAAAATCCCTGACTTTGTGCAAGTGTAAGAATTGATGCTGTTTTGAAGTCAAAGGATAGTCACACCAAACATTAATTTGATTTTGAAGTTACTTCTGTCCGCGCACTTTGCATTTTGTAAATTGATAAAAATAAACAATTAAAATATATATTTTTGAAAGAATTCTTACTTTACAACATTTCTTCACACCTGCCTAAAACTTTTGCACAATGCTGTATATACACACACACAGACACACAATGCTGTATAATATATATATACATACACACACACACACACACACACACACACACATTCTTACAACATAACATGAGCACATGAAGACCCATTTAATCAAATCTGTTTTATAGACTCCAGTATAGCAGGGCTTTGCTCATATCGACTTCTCAAGTCTCAGATAAGTGTTGCAAAGAACACCCTCTACTTATTTGACCTCTAAGTGGTTCTACGCTTCTCTTCCTCCCTCCGCCTTGTTTTGCATATCTGTTTCATTTTCCTCTTTCTTACAACTCATCAGACTCCTTCGGCCTCCTTACCTTGCCCTTCATGCCATTATAATGTATTCCGGATTTCCTACCCCATAGACATTTCCCTGGGATCATTCCTCTTTTTCTTCACCTTCTTTACGTGGCTACATTTTCCACTCTCAACACATAAATCTTTCCGCCTGCCCTCTGCACCTTCCTGCTACTTTTATCTGGCCCAATTATCTGAAATTCACCTCCCCGTTTGAAGGATTTTAAGAGCAGGTTACATTCATAAGTGGCCTCGGCTGGAATATTCAATGTTAATCCCCTTGTCTGATGGAGAGACCAGTGAGCCTTGGATCCTAACTGATTAACTCTTTGGAGACGTTTCTTTTCATTCACTTTTTGGAATCTGTGAAGAAGGGATTTATAGCACCTTTTATGAGTCATAAACCTTGGAGACCCCAAAAAAAAGGGCTTGGAGACCTTAAAAGGCAATTTGTGTCTAAATTACAGATTCAATAATATGTCTGGATATTGTTGGTTAAAAATGACCCTGCCAGATCCCTAAAGATTACAAAACCAGCACCCTCCTGCAATAGAAGATAGAGTATACTCCTACCTCTCCTCTGTTGGGATACTACAGCCTTAAGAAGTCTCTTTCAACGCTTCTGGTGCTTTTTGTCCCTACTGCGAGTTGTCGTTCCTTCCCTAGGCCCCCTACATCAAAGCAGAGTCCTTTAATGATATATGGGTTTAAGGTAGGAACCAATGCACCACTGGAGACACTAATGAGTGTATTCATAAGAAATTTTCACGATATTTGTCCCATGTAACTGCATGTATGTTCGATCTGTGCCATTGCTGGCAAAATCAAAAATAAATAGGTTATTTTCTCTCCAGGGCAGATGTTCTTCATTCATAAGAATAGCATGAGTCGGAAAAAAACGCCTCAATATTGCCCATAGATGGGGCTGACCTAAGTATTTATTTCCTGTGATTATCAGATCCATCTAGCGGCCATAATGCTGTATTTTCCTGATTCATGTGGTTATGATAAAAGAATACCTGTCCTCAGGGAGAACTTTGCCTAGTACATTTGATTTTGCTGGCATCCAGACAGAACAAATGTACATGCAGTTTCACAGGATGTAAACCACTCCGAATTGTTTAAACATGCACCCCAAAGTGTAGACAACAGAAGGTGATCTGAGTGACTCTAGAATACCACGCACCTCATCCCATTTAATGAAAATCATAAAAGAGGAGGATTGGGATTATTGCGTTGCTTGGAATAATTGATACATATAAAGTTTATATTGTTGTAATATGTTAAAATAATTTCTTTATTGGTACAAAAAAGGAGAGAAAAGCAGAAAATTCAGAAAATGCAATTAAAACCGTTGTAGAACATATACATATTACATGTACAGGGTCGCTGGTGTCCCAATAAAAGAAGAAGGTGATCACAAATAGATGTTAAGTCCCAACATGTTTCGCCAGTGATAGCTTCCTCAGGGGTTAGTTTGGGACCACCACAAATAGCCCAGCTCTAACACAAAATATCAGTTGATTATACAAGTAATAGCCATACACAAGTGTGAAAGAAACAACATTTGTCACGACTTTAGGGAAATACATAGCACATACCTTGACCAATCCCGAACCAGGAAATGGACAATTTGGGGAAACCCCCAAAGTGTTGGAATACTGCAGCTTTGCAAGGCTGCATTGCTGAAACAGAGGAGGTGTAGGTGAAATGGGACATCTTCTACTTCAGGTAAGTGCTGGTTTTAAATCTAAAGAGACTTGACAGGTCTACTTAAAGAAGACCTTGACTCACAATTTCTCCATAGCCTTCTTCTACTCGTCCACCTATCTGTTACAAGTGTAGCACACCCTCGTAAGGACTACTGATGAACTTGGATCCCCCACTTCTGCACAGCCGGGCACACCGGATTTTTACAAGCACTCCAGAGTCAGGGAACAGTCCATGACTTTGTTTTCTTACTTATTGAGGGTCAACAACTGTTTTAGGTAGCGTGGCCCCAGTTTCCCCCTTATTTTGTATCTTGGTGGCTGTTTTAAAATGTTACAGTTGTCACCAGGACCAGGACTGGATTTACACCTCAGGAGCCTATAGGCAGGGAATCCTGAAGTGTCCCTCATTTTTCGGGTCATTCGTTATGATCACAATTCGTAAATTCGAAAATGCGCAAGTTCGAAAATTCGTAAATTTGAAATTTCGAAAATCTATAAATAACAGAGAAAATCCGAAAATTTTAAAGAATAACTAACTAATAATAACTATTAAGTTATAGCTATTGGAATTTCCTTTCAAATTTGTCTGTTAGTGAACGTAACGAATACAAATTTATCCGAAGTTACGAATTATACAAAATAACGAATGCGCATCTAAACAAATGGAACGAAACAAATTAATAACAAATATTAATAATAAAACGTTTTTATTTATTATTATTGTTATTTATTATTATTAGTCTGTTACATTCCATTTGTTTAGATGTGGCATTCGTTTTTTCGGATAATTTGTAACTTCAAATAAAGTCTTATTTGTTACGTTCCCTAATAGCCAAATTTGAAAGGAAATTCCAATACCTATAATTTAATAGTTAGTAATAATTAGGTTATTATTAGTTATTACTTCAGATTTACGAATCTTTGGGTTTTCAGATTTTCGAATTTCCGAATGTTCAAATTTACAAACTTACAAATGTTCGAATATTCAAATTTACGAATATTCAGAAAAATTTGTTAAATGGGTTTTCGTTTGTCGAAATTAGTTAAAAAACAAATTCAGAACGAAACAAATTGCACATGTCTACCAAAATGTCAAACCTTAAATTTGTGCAGGCCCGTGAAATGGCGACATACTTCAGTACCCTATATTTTCTATAGGTCATCAGTTTAGTGGAGGAGTGCTGGAATTATTGCTCTCACATGCGATATGTAACATGTGTATCGCAATCAACGTTTTCACGTATAGGCGTCCCTGACGCATGCGTTTATGTTCGTATGTGTGTATATGTGGGGGTGGGGGGCCTCCAAATTTTTGGGGGCAGGATTTTTTGTGCTTAGGTGGAAATAATAAGTTTTTTTTTTTTTACTTAAAACTTTTTTTTTCATCACATAGGGGACTTTTTGTCCCCTATGTGATGATTTTTAGGTGACAGGTTCTCTTTTATGACACATGTAAAAAGACCTGCATGTCTCCTCTGGGCGCCACTGAATGTATTGCAATGCACACTGCAATTCAATACATCCCTTCACAGTTATGCTAGCCGAGGAAAGTGACAGAGTGACCCGGAAGTGACATCATACACGTCTCTTTCCAGGTCACAGTAAGAAGGGGAGGAGAGCAGACAAGTGTCCGCTGTTCTCCCTTCTCTTTACTCGCCGGCACCCGCCATATCGGTCCCAGGCCCGCAGATGGGCGGAGCCTGGAGGGAGGATGTCAGTACCGGGGGGGGGGGAGTGTGGGAGCAATCAGGTGCCACACGAATGCTTCCATCTCACAAGCAGGTGTCTGCCTGTCAGTTTTACACACAATCGTGTGTTACCCCCCCGCTGTCAGGTCCCCATGACGTACTGACCTGGCAGCAAAAGGCATTAAAAAAATGAAGGGAAAAAAAAAAAACCTCATACTGACAGGTGCTGCTCTAGGAAGGGCACCTGTAGGCACATGCCTAGAGTGCCTAGTGGAAAATCTGGCCCTGATGAGGACAGGCCTAGAAGACACTTCTTCCAATGACAACTGTCCAAAGTGGGATTTCCTGTTTCTTTGGTTAGATTTCCTTTCACTTCCTGTTGTGACTCCAGGTCAGATAGTCTCCTTAGTAAGCCAACAAACAGTAATAAAATTCTGATAGAGGTTCTAAACCTTACTCATCTATTCAACTAGAAAAAAACAAAAAACTTTTGAGTGACTGCCTGGCTGTAAATATGCAAAAAGATCAGATCACAGTAAAATTATCGGATTATTCGTAAGATCAATGTCTTACCTGAGGCTGCAATGCACCTGTGTGAGGAAGAGGATTAGAAGAGATTGTTTGATAAAATCTTTTTATCTATGGGTGGAACTAACAGTAACAATGACATTTGCCCTCCAAGTAAACATTTTTTCCCCATGCTTAAAAAAAAAAGAAACAGAGTTAGAGTTATGCCGTCCATGCAAGAAATGTTTAAAAGAGAAGTATGGGATTCATTTTTATTTTGGAATCATACTTATCTAGGTGAAGGTTGCATCTGTCTCCCACTGGCTCTAATACTGAGAATGGAGCGATCAAACACCTGCAATCTCTCGGTTCTCACAGTTCCCTGAGCAGAGAGATGGCGACTGTCAGTCACCAGGCCTCTGCTCTGTCCTCCCTCATTAACTGGAGCGCTGAGGGGACAAGAGCCGCCGGCTCAGGCTCTCAGTGGCTTACTGAGAGGCTGAGCTGAGTGTCAGTCCAGGCATGTGGGCAGATCCTGACCATATGGCCACAATCTTTCTCGAGCCTGAACTGGCTCTGTGATGTCAGCCAAAATTATAAATATGTATTATTAAAGTGGACCTTCGCCCTAAACTAAGTCTCATGTTGTTCAGCCCCCAAATTGGATATCATTTTATTTTTTCATGTAAGAGATTTTTGTGTGTTGCCCAGACCTCCCCCTCAGACTCAGTGCACAAAGCAAGGTCCATAAAGACATGGATGAGCGAGTTTGGGGTGGAGGAACTTGACTGGCCTGCACAGTCCTGACCTCAACCTGATAGAACACCTTTGAGATGAATTAGAGGGGAGACTGTGAGCCAGGCCTTCTCATCCAACATCAGTGCCTGACCTAACAAATGTGCTTCTAGAAAAATGGTCAAACATTCCCATAGACACACTACTAAACCTTGTGGACAGCCTTCTCAAAAGAGTTGAAGCTGTTATAGCTGCAAAGGGTTGGCCAACTCAATATTGAACCCTACGGACTGGGATGCCAATAAAATTCATGTGCGTGTAAAGGCAGGTGTCCCAATACTTTTGGTAATACAGTGTGTGTGTGTGTGTGTGTGTGTGTGTGTGTGTGTGTGTGTGTGTGTGTGTGTGTGTGTGTGTGTGTGTGTGTGTGTGTGTATATATATATACACAGTATCTCACAAAAGTGAGGACACCCTGCCCTTTGGTGGGACCATGAAACAGGACTGGATAGGAAATAAATCACCATCAGTTGAGAACTTTCACATGCTTAAAGGTATGAGACACCACAGCATAGCCCAAAGATCCTGCCAAATATTTAAGAGGAATGCTATCTACCTTGAGACTTGTTGCACTGCCATTTAAGTAATTGAATATTGTTAAGGATGAGTTGTTGCCCTTATTCAGAAAAAGAAATTGCTGGTTAAGTGATTTGTCTGGTGTGATTTAATGGGGATGCAAAGTGAGAGTGAAGTCATACAGTGTATGGGAAAGGAGAAGGAAGTGTAACGTCTACTGTATGTTGACCTCATAGGTATTGGAGGAGGTAGTGGTGGCTAGTGATGGAGGTTCTGTTGGGAGGGATGGTGGCTGTGTGGTCTACCTGTCTAACAGGCAGGGACCCCATGTTATGGCCTGCTGCATAGCAGAATTCTCCAATGGACTACCCTGGGCCATAAGTGTGTGAGGCCTCGAGAAGTGTAGGGCAGCTTTCCACCATGTCTTTGGGTTGAAGTACCGTAAGTCAAGTGTAATGTGTGTAAACAACTGGTGGAGACAAATCAGTGTTTCACACTACTTCTCTAAAAATGGCTTTGTAGTCAGTGCCATAACACGTGTCACTGACAGGTGAATAAAAGCGTTATCCTTCCAGTGTGGGCCCAGTACAGTACTTTGGCCCCCAGCCTCAAGGGGCGTTAACTCACACAAGATAGCAATTCCATCATGCTATATATATATATATTTAACTCACACAAGAGAGCAATTCCATCATGCTATATATATATATGTAGGAAGGCCAGTATGGTGGCCTGAATTTATGGGAGGAGCCCGGGGGGGGGGGGGGTATTTAACCAGCCCACTCGCCTGTGGTACTTGTCGGTTTCCTGTGCGCGATATACGTCACTAGGCCGACTATTCGAAAACCAGCGTCCATGAGTTCTTGTCTCGCAAGTTCCCGCATTTGCAAATTTCCGTGCTCGAGAGTTCCAAGGTCCTCGTTACCGATTCGTATTTTCGTACTAGGCGTCTGGCTCGGCTGTCGCAGGTAGGGTTCCGACTGACGTTTTGTTTTCACGCATTGTTAGATATCAAGTCACTAAACCGTGATATCAAAACTTACGAATCACTCGCAATTTCACAATGTAACTGCAACGCATACTACTCGCACTATATTTATGTCAGCTATTTTCGTTATTTGCAAACCACCACCACGTAGACATCGCTTCATTTAGGCATGTCTAAACAATTGTTACCATGCTTCATTAGACAAACCGCTGTGATTCGCAAAATCGCAATTTTCTATTGACTCGTGTCAGTTCGACACTAAATAGTTTCTCATTTCAGAAACATTTCTAAGCATTTCAAACATTTCAAACCATTTCAAATCATTTTGTTCATTTCAGTCACGTACCGCGCTCCAATTCGAATCCAGTCGCATCTAAAGATGCGCCGATTCGTTCCGGTGTGCCCCAGTTGCTTACGGCCTAATTTCAGTACATGCTCCAGAGCCAGATTAGTTGTCAGTCGCTCGTCACGACTCACTGATTCATATCTCTGTCATGGCCAGCATTTCACTGTCACGTATCACGCTCCGATACAAATCCAGTCGCATTAAGAAACGCACTGATTCGTCTCGGCGTGCCCCAGGTATTTGCCACATTTCGGTACATGCTCCAGAGTCCGATTCATAGTCAGTCGCAACAGCGGCATGATCGATTCGTGCCTCTGTCATGGCAAACAACTACTCCACTGTCACTTACCGCGCTCCGGTTCGAATCCAGTCGCATCTATGATGCACGATTCGTTACGGTGTGCCCCAGGGCTCGGCCTCATTTCAGTACATGCTGAGTCCAGATCGTGGTTAGTCGCAGATGCCGGGCGACCGATCCGCATCTCTGTCATGGGAATTAAATACCATTCATTTCACTCCCACATATCGCACCACCGTTGCGAATCCAGTCGCATCCGAGATGCACCGATTCGTTACGGCGTGCCCCTGTTCTTTCGGCTTATCCTATACCTGTACCAGAGTTCGGTTCGTTGTCAGTCGCAGTGGCGGCACAATCGATTCGTGCCTCGGTCAGGGTAAAACCTTTCAGTCATTTCATTGTTACGTACTGCGCTCCGATTCGAATCTAGTCGCATCTAAAGATGCACCAATTCGTCCCGGTGTGCACCAATGTTTTCTGTTGCCTCATTTCAGTACATGCTCCAGAGCCCAGTTCATGGACAGTCGCAGTCGCGGCGTGACCGAGCCGGACCTCTGTCATGGCAAGATATTTCACTCATTTCATGATTAAGGCAAACATTTCAATCATTTCGTTGTCGCTACACCGCACTTAAGATTCAAATCTTAAAGCATTTCAGCCCGTTAGGCCACAACAGTCCTGGCCTCGTTTCGTGCCAGGCCCCACAGTTCGACTCGTAGCTTGTCGCAGTCGCAGCATACCGATTGGTGCCACCATCAAGGCATTTACATTTCACTTATGTTATTCCATTCCATGCACCTGTTGTTAAAATCACCATACAAGTTACTACTTCAAGTTAGTTGGCAAACCCTTCACGAGTTATCACCTTTCATTTTCCTCCAGGTCAGTCAAAGTTCAGTAGGTCCGCCCTGCACCAGGTTGGACGATATACCCCCAGGTAAAAAAAAAGGGGGAGAGCACAAGCTGGGTAAGTATGGCTTTTAGGGAAACTAAGCAAACTTAAAATTCATGTCACCCCCAATAGGTTACATTCAACCAAAATCACGATCTCAAGGATATCTTATCTAGACCAACCATGTCCCAGGCCGGCAGCGAAGACCTCACCGCCCCTCTGTCACCTTCTCCGTTCTCAGAGAGCAGCAGTGTGCAGGGGATGGACTATCCCCAAGTTGACGGCAGAGACGTAGAGGCGTGCCCTTCTCCGCTACAGCTAGGAAAGGCGAGCTCTTCAAGCTCCTCTTCCCCCCACCAGCTGCAGCAGGACCCAGTACCCAGCAGGCATCTCTCCAGTCGATATCCTCTGCCATCTCACAACTCCACACTATGGTATCTTCCTTGGTCACAGACGTACAAACCAGGGTGGCACCCCTGGAGGCTCGGTCGGCCGCGGCTATTCCTGACCCAACAGCAACTCAAGTTTTGACACCCCTTCCTGCAGGTACCACAGGGTGGAGCCCCATTGTCTACCCCTCCCATTTGGTTCCAACCAGCATCAGGAAGGACATTCTGGACGGCAGAGACGTCAACCTTGCCTCTCTCCTCATTTATGTCCATGATCTGGCGGAAAATAAGGCCTATACCTGGGGTGACGTGTCGGTGGTCCTTAAGGCCAAAGACCCCAGACTCAATAGGAAATTATCTGTCCCAGAATTCACATTGGCCTTTGGCATGCTGAGGGATGTCCTATGTTCAGCCGCTCCCAGCAGGAGGGAAGAGCTGGACTTATACCTCCATACTGTAGTAGACCTGGGCTACAAGAATGGAGGATTTTCTTTTTATGACTAGCACCGTTCTTTTTCCGCAAAGGCAGCAGCCAGACTTACACAGTTTCAAACGACCACAAATTGGAGCCTCATGGACACAGAGCTGTTCTGTCGCTACTTTGCCGGCTTGCGCTCACCACTGTGTGCAATTTGCCAGTCCTCCACTCACACCACCACCTGGTGTGCCAATGCGACAATCAGACGTCCCTTTGAATCTCCCTCTACCTCCGGTGCACTTCAGGGTCAGTCGGACCCTGCACAAATGCCTCAGGTGGACAAATTCAGTAGCCCAGTCCGAACTGTGGGAGGGGCAGCCATCTGCAACAATTACAACTACGGGTCCTGCCACTTCAGTCAGTGCCGCCTGCTCCACATCTGCACCTTATGCCAAAGAGCGCATTCAAGAAATTTGTGCGAAGTCAAGCAACAGAAGAGGGCATGACTAAGCCAAATTAACGTCTTGTGGCTAGGGCTCTACCTCACCTCACACCCCACCCCCTCCCTGGCCACCTACCTTATCCAGAGATTCACGGTAGGGTTTCACACCGGCCTCATTTCACTGCCCCATACTACCTACGAATGTAGAAATCTTCGCTCAGCGGCCACTGACGAACAGGCCATAGACCAGTTCTTACAGACAGAAGTAGACCGAGAGTTCGTTATAGGCCCCTTCACTCAGCCCCCTTTCAGTACTTGGAGAGTCAGCCCTATTGGGCTTGTCAAGGGCAAGTTCTCAAATAAACTACGTTTGGTGTACGACCTGTCTGCGCCTTTTTCTTCCCACATTCCCAGTCTCAATTCCCTGATCCCCTCCGAAGAGTTCTCCCTAAAATATTCCTCTGTGGATATGGCAATCCAAGCGATCTATAAAGCAGGTACAGGCTCCTGGCTCTCCAAAGCCGATATCTCGGACGCCTTCAAGCTCCTGCCTATCCACCCATCCCTTTGGTGCTGGCATGGCATCAAGTGGAAGGATGCATACTATTTTGCCACGAAACTGACTTTCGGTTCGAAGAGTAGCCCTTGGCTCTTCGACACATTCGCTCAGTCCCTCGCTTGGATACTCTTGCACAAAGATCAGTGCCAAGAAGTCATCCACTACCTGGACAACTTCTTACTAATAGAACCACCCAGCATGCCCCCAGGAGACCTGGACAAACTCAGAGTCGTATTCGGAAATCTCAATGTTCCCATCGCTGAGCATAAAGTCGATGGCCCAGCACACAACATCACCTTTTTGGGGGTCAACTTAGACACCTGCACCATGCAGGCCAGTCTCCCCCTCGACAAACTAACCCGCATTAGGGTGGTCCTTCAAGAATTCACCCACACTAGGGGATGTACCAAAAAGCAGTTGCAATCTCTCCTGGGAATGCTTAATTTCGCCATGCGAATCATTCCACAAGGTCGCACCTTCGTGTCACGTCTGCTGAGATTTCTGTCACAAACACAAGACCCCGATCAGATCTTAAATCTAGATTCCGCAGCAATAGCGGACCTATCTATGTGGGAGGAATTCCTTTCCGCCTGGAATGGCATATCCCTATTTATACCTATGGTTTCAGCCCTTTCACCCCAGGTGGTGACAGATGCTGCAGCTTCTACAGGCTTCGCGGCAATTTTTGGCCACCAATGGTTTTCAGGACCCTGGCCTCCACAGATACTGTTGATACCCGGCTTCACCCGAACATCCTCCCTCTTCGAGCTCTATCCCATAGTGGCAGCTGCACAGCTCTGGGGTCATCATTGGACAGGGCAAACTGTGGTCTTCACCACCGACAATCAGGCCACGGCAGACATTATCAACGAAGGCAGGTCCAAGTCCCTATCAGTCATGTCCTTCCTGCGCAGGTTGGTACAACTGTCTTTGCAACATCAGTTTAACATCCACTGTTCATTTATTCCAGGTAAATACAATCTAGCTGCTGACGCACTGTCACGTTTTAATTACACCTCCTTTTTCAAACAGGTTCCCGGAGCCGATCCAGTGTTGGCCCCTATCCTTGTTTGGTCTCAGCTGACCCTGGACTAGTTCAACATTTACAAGGAGCAACGCAGCTTATCAATTACTCACTCTCCCATAACACACTCAAAGCCTACCAGACAGCTTGGAGGGTGTTCAATACATTTCTGGCACCCTGCTTCGAGGGAACAACAGATGTCAAGCAAGTACTGGCCTTCATTTCATATTGCCACACTCAGCTGGCCTTATCCCATAATACTATTTGGCTATACCTAGCCGGCATACAACATTTCTTGACTCTTCAAGACCCTGCAAAATCTTCACTGTTTTTGTCCCACGCTATCCGAGCCATCGTACGTGGCACTCAGAAACACCAACCGGTGGTCAGTACCAAACGTTTACCCATTACGGGGCCCATCTTTAGGGATATGTCGACCATCCTGAATACTTCTCCATTCAGTCGTCTCTCCAGTTCGGTCCTACAAGCAGCCATATACTTGGCCTACTACGGGTTCTTACGACCTGGCGAGTTTACCTGTAACAACCCCGCAGGCCAAGTACTACGCAGACGGCACTTGGTTCGCTACCAAGACCACTTCGTCCTCCACCTCGAGGTTTCTAAAACCCAGCAGGCAGGCTCTGGAGTGGACATTCACCTTTACAAAACCAATAATGACTGGTGCCCAGTCACCGTACTTAATCAACTTCTGTCACTCCTGCCTGAACAACCGGACTCCAGTCCCCTTCTACCGTTTCCAGTCAAACCCTTAAGTGCCTGTCAGTTTGTGAAACACATAAGGATACTGCTCCGCAACCTTCACCTTAACCCTAGTCACCACTCCGGCCATTCCTTTCGTATTGGAGCGGCCTCAGCAGCATCCTGCCATGGGGTCCCAGACCACGTCATTAAAAGACTAGGCAGGTGGAAGTCAGCCTGCTTCGCCCGGTATATGCCTAATCCTCAAGTGGAGATGGCACAGGCATTTTCAAAATTGGCTCAATGAATTACTTAATACCAATAAAATACTATACCCCTACCTGAATGTTTTTGCCCCCTTATTTAGGCATACCCTCCATCAGACCAAGGCACACTTTTAGGTCCATTTCATATGGTAAGTCCACACTTTCAGGTTCATTTCATACGGTAAGTCTTATCTTAACAATAAAGGTTATCCATGTCCGTATCGACCATAGGGCTTCAACCATAAGTAGGAAGGCCAGTATGGTGGACTGAATTTATGGGAGGAGCCCGGGGAGTATTTAACCAGCCCAC
This sequence comes from Lithobates clamitans, assembly GCA_037952925.1. Taxonomy (NCBI): domain Eukaryota; kingdom Metazoa; phylum Chordata; class Amphibia; order Anura; family Ranidae; genus Lithobates; species Lithobates clamitans. The sequence goes on from JBBGZY010000544.1 coordinate 4,941,111, forward strand.
TCGCCTGTGGTACTTGTTGGTTTCCTGTGCGCGATACCCACCCTCCCATACCCCCTTTTCAGGGCATTTCTCAATTATTCATTTCTCTTTACAATTTAATCATTTCTTAAACTAGGGTATGCCCCCTTATTTTGGCATACCGTCCATCAGACCAAGGCACACTTTCAGGTCCATTTCATATAGTAAGTCCACACTTCCAGGTTCATTTCATATGGTAAGTCTTATCTTAACTATAATATTATCCATGTCCGTATGGGCCATAGGGCTTCAACCATAAATATATATAACACAATGTCCATTCATAGACTGGATGCAGAGAGGTGACCAAGTTGTATTGTTGAATTTCTATATAGTACATTTAGGTCGCCAGCCTGTCTGTGCTTTCTAACACAGCTATGTAAATCAGAGAAGTAGATGAGAAATGCAAATCATCTGACAGGTAAAACATCTTGCATGTATGTACTTTACAATGGATTTAATTGTTTGTCTGAAGTTCAGCTTTAAAGCGGTAGTAAACCCTTATTTTGATTTTTATTTTATTATAATGTAGCACCCTCCTAGGTAGGTGCTAGAGAGTGTATATCGTTTTTGCCTTTTTTTTGCTTGACAGGGAAGAAGACAGGCAAATTTAGGTGCTGTCTGCTTAACAGAGAGCTGTGATCGATGAGATGAGGTCCATTCAGTGTGTTCTGGATGTGGCTCATGCTGTCTTGATGTTTTGCACTGATCCAATAACAAGAAGGCATATTGGACAGTGGGAGGAAACCCTGACAAATCAGAGCATGGATGTAGATACAGCCCTGGCCAATTAGGAGGGAATGTGCCCCAAAGAATGCTGGGTGCCTGTATTTAAAGGGGTTGTAAACCCTTGTGTTTTTTTATCCTATGCATCAAGGTGAAAAAACATCTGGCAGTCACTGGCTCCCCAGCCCCCTCGATTTACTCACCTGAGCCCCTTCATCTCTTCGTCAGGGTCGTGCTGTCCCTCTCTCCACTGGGTCCCGGCTCTTGATTGGATAGATTGATAGCAGCGCAGCCATTGGCCCCCGCTGCTGTCAATCAAATCCAATGACACGGGTGCCGGGGGTGGGGCTGAGTCCGGCATTCGTGTCTATAGACGCAAATGCTCGACTCGGGAGCGTTCCTGCAAGGTAACCCTCTCGGGAGAGCTCTCCTCCTAGGGGGTTATCTGATTATTATTATTATTATTATTATTATACAGGATTTATATAGCGCCAACAGTTTATGCAGCGCTTTACAATATACAATATATGCAGGGAGGACCCCAGAGGAGGATGTTCAGGGCCACTCTGTGCAACGAGCTGCACAGTGAAGGTAAGTATGATATGCTTGTTATTTAAAAAAAAAACAAAAAATGATCCTTTACAGTAACTTTAAGTCTGAAGAGCACATGGGCTCGGGGTTCCAGTCCAGCTTACCTCTGAGGAGAGATGTTCAGGTGGGGAGGAGACGGCTGCCTCTCCCCAGCGTGGAAGGCCATGCAGCTTCAGATTGCAGATCTGAGGGCCTGAAGCCTGCAAGCTACCACCCAGGGTTCCTGCGCAAGCTGACTGAGGGAGATAGTCTACACATCCGGTCGCGTGTCACTAGTATAGAGTGTTACTTGGAAGTTAGAAGGAGGCTACCAGCTGTCCCTGGACATTTTGTGAGTTCAGACCCTGAAGGGATCCTTGAGACTGGTTGTGTTGCTGAAATCTCCCTCTGGTCCTAGAAGTCAGCATACTGGGTGTGTGAGCTAAAGGAGACACTGGCTAGTGTCTTGAAGACTTGAGTCTAATGACAAAGTCCACTGAGTCTTTTCTGCTATAGAGTGACTTATTCGTCCATACAGATCCTGTATGGTTCAGCAGATCATCTGCTTCCACAGTTCTACAGAGAGAGTTGTCCTTACCTGTGCATAGTTCATTTGGAGTATCCTACTAATTCCCTTCTCCTATCCAAGTTCTCCAAGTAAAATTAAAAACAAATCCCCTAGACTGGTCATTGGAGATAACGAGCGGAAGAGTGTGTGCACCTGGCTGTGTGAAATACCGTGTAACTGGCTGCAGGTTAATCAGTGGGAAGCCCAGGGACAAGTATTCCAGCAGTTCCCTGTGGGAACAGTGCTACAATAAGCTTACCTGTAGGTAAAATTAATATCTCCTAAACATGCACGATTTAGGAGATCTTCTAGAAAGTAGCAGCCGGTGACATACCTATGCTGTTCCTTCAGAGAGTTGTGCCGCAGCCATGTGAGATCATCATGTCTCGGCCATTCAAGCTGGAAGGAAGACCCAGTGAAGATGGAAGCCCTGTCTGTGGTGACAGTGCACCACTGGAGGGCTTCGTTCCATGGTAAGTATCTTATATTGTGCTACTATGCGATGCATACTAGCACCTTGCAGGAGATTTTTTTTCCCCAATGTTGCAGTTTACTACCACTTTAAGTCCATAAAGGAGCATGTGAATAGGTTTTAGGACGGGTCTGCACCTTGTGGAGCCTTCAGCCCCAGGCTACTGACCAGACGGCTAATTATAATCCATCTCCTGTGGGCTCCCATTGTCAGGTTGTCAAAGACAGATCATCGATTTATTGAAATACACTAACTCATCACAAGGCTGAAGATCAAAGAATTTTGCATCTTCCTAAGTTTCTTGGTTCCTGGAAGTTGGCCATGTAGCTTAAGCAGCAGGAAAGAAATACAACTACAGACTCCTAACTTTAAATGTATTCATACACTGGTTTTCTGAAAGCTTGAGAACACGGAAGATGCAAAAATGTGCAAATTATTTTACTTTTACTGGGACCTATTTATTTTAATAATTTATTTAGAGCTAAGAAATTTCATAGTACATAAATTATTGTAGCCTGCCAGTGCTCTGTGTGCTGCCCCGCTGTGCTCTAGACTTTCATTTAGGTCTTGGCACTAAGCTGTGGAGCAGAACTGATGAAGAGCTCAGTGCAACACTATACTTTACATTGTTTATAAAGAGACCCTGTCACTAACTTACACTTGTACAGTAAATGGAATTTACTCAGTACTGTGAAAATTGGAGATTTATTTGCTTGTTCAGTTGTAATTTACTTGTTCGGTTAAAGTGTATGTAAAGCCAAAGTCTATTTTTAAAGTGGACCTTGTATGCAGTGATCCACTTTTAATGTCTCTCCCCCTTCCTCTTGCTAAAATCCTGGATGAGGCACGTTAAAAAAAACACTTTAATACTGCGGTGGCTAGCATACTTAAAATTGGGAGCCTCAGTCACAACCCTAGTACCTCACATAATATTCAGTGAATATAAAGCTGCAAACATGCAACAGGTGAAGACTATGCTATGGGAATGCTGCAAGAGATGGATCAAAACTGCAGAAATACTAAAGGAGATGGTCAGAGACAACAAACATGCTCTAGGAGTTGGGGAAATGCAGGCCTCTTGAACCCCTGGGGAAAGAGAGCCCTGACTGATGGGGGCATAACTAGGGCGGAGTATGGTGACTATAGGGTCACTGCAGGTTGGAGGTGGGGACGGGATGGGGTTGGGCCTGAGCTCACTAGGGTGATGCCCCAGGGGATGCTGGGCCTTTTCGTGAAGAAGATTGGTAAGAGCTGGACCTGCCCCTTCCAACCATGGACACCGAGCTCCTTCTGGCCAGGGTCCGTGAGCTGGCTCTGCAGGGTCAGGCTGAATGGCTTTTCGCCCTCCTGTCCCCTGAGGAGCCTTCTCCTTCACACCCTTCTGATCCCCCTCAGGTTACCCCCCACAGGGCTAGAAGACGGTCTCGCCCGCCTTCCCGCCTGAGTCCCAGTCCCTCTAGGGCCTCGTATTGTGCTCCCCCTCCTTCCCCCCCCCTCCGCCCCCTCCGTGGCTCATGGTGCCCGTGCTTCCCCGGTGGGGAAGCGTGCCTCCTCTTCCCATTCTCGTCGGCCCCCCGCTCGCCGCCGGTCCCCCCCGCACAGCAAGGCCGCTACTCGGGCCTCCTCGCGCTGCCCCCGTTCGCGCAGTCCCCGCTCCGGCACCCGCCCCCCCTCTCCCCTGTCTGTGTAGTGGAGCATAGCCGGGCTGGAGCCATAGCGCTCCCCGGCTGCTCCCAGCTTGCTGTGCCTTCGATCGTACCTGTGCTCACCCCCGCGGATGGCGGGGGGGTTCCGGTCGATCGGTCCTCACATTCCTCTGCCCGGAGATCTGCTGGGGCGCCGGGGCATAGAGGACGGCTTCGCTTATCCGGCCCCGCTGCTTCCTCCGCCGCCGACAGTCCTAGTCCCCTGGATGGAGGTTCCGCTGGGGATTCGGAGTCGGATCGGCTACCCCTAGTGGTAGATACGCTCTCTGCGCCAAGCTGGGCGGGAGCTTTGAATTTATCTGCACAGCTGTGCGATGCTGCTGATTTTAGTCAGCACATCACAGCCCAGCATATCACAGGGGGTCGCAGTGTGGAGGGGAGAGTTGCCAATGACGGCATGTCTGCGCGGAAACCCCCCGGCGCCCGCTAGGGTGGGGGCATCGTCGGACATCAGGCCGCCCCCTGCGCAGAATTTAACGGAAAGAACTCCCCCCGCACCCGCACGGGTGGGGGATCGGTCCCCCCCCTCAGCTTTTTCAGTTGCCGGGTCCAGGATGGGATATGGAACCTCTGTGCCCGGCAGGGCCAGCAATGGGTTTTTGACCCCTCCTCCTCCGACACTCAGTGCCCACCGGAATCCTCCCGCGCCCTGCAGGGCGGAGGACGGTCGGGCGCCTTTGACCTCAACCCAGTCGTTGTGTCAGATGCTCCCCTACGGGCCTGTCCAAGTTGGCGGTACAGATGGGATGCCTGTCACGGTTACCCGGCCTCGTCTCCTCGCGCCCGACAGGGCCGGAGATCTCGGCTCAAGACCCGGGCTGGCAGCAGCTCCCGCCCCGGGTCAGCCAGCAGAAGCCGGTAGGTGTTCCTGCCATTGCTCAGCCTCCGTCCTTGGCCAGTTGGAATCTTCTGGGTCTTTCATTGGACCCCCGCCCCTGGACCTTTCCTTGGGTCGTGACAGCCCAGCAGAATGCAGCTTCGCGGGTCAGAGTGCTGGCCGCCTCCGTCTCCAGCCTTCCAGATTAGTTCCAGAATCGGATCCGCCGCCAGGCCCAGAGGCTGGTCGTCCATCACCGGTTCCGCGATTAAGTAAGTATGACTGCGAGTTAATTTGGGGTAGGTCAGCTGACGCTTCCGTATCGGGCCCGGAGGACCGCATAGCGTCGGTTGTTAAGTCGGTTCTGTCCAGTATGGGAGTTGTTTCGGGTTCATCGCCCAGCCCCACCTCTGCTTACGGAGGTGCTTTGTGGGCGGTGGCGCCTACTGGCACCCACCTGACGTTTTGATTGTCAGGACGGTAGCCTGTCTTTGCTGCTTATGTGCCCCTACAGGCCTTCGTCCTTTCAGTCCGCGGTCAGTGCCTCTCAGTCCGGAGCGTCGGCCGCTCCAAAAAAGGGTATCTGCTGGTTTTTCAACGAAAGTCACTGCAAGTGTTACTCCGCTTGTCGTTTCAAGCAGCTGTGGTGGGGCACACCCCGCCAGTCGGTGTTTCCGGAAAGGCAAGCAACCGTTTCCCAGACCCGGAGCCAAGACTGACCTTCCTAAACCGGAGGACGCCGGTTAACGTCTTAGAGATGCTTCCCTGGCTCGACCGGTACCCCCTTCATAGAGAGGCCTGATTCTGCGGGATGGTTTTGACCGTGGTTTCTGGATCCCCTTTTCCCCGTCAGACGCCCCGACCATGTCTCCAAATTTAAAATCAGCAGTGGAATTCGAGTCCGTCGTGGCCGAGAAGCTTCAGAAGGAATTGGATTTGGGGCGCATGGCAGGCCCCTTTGACCTCCCCCCTTTCCACAACCTGAGGGTATCCCCTCTCGGTGTGGTCCCTAAGAAGGCGGAGGGAAAATTCTGCCTGATTCATCACCTATCCTACCCTTCTGGCTCCTCAGTTAACCACGGCATCGACAGGGAGGAATCCAGAGTGCACTATGCGTCATTTGACAGGGCGTTTCAGCTGGTTAGGACAGCAGGGCAGTCTGCCCTTCTGGCAAAGGTGGACATTGTGTCCGCGTTTCGCCTCCTCCCGGTCCATCCGGACTGTTTCCATCTCCTGGGTTGCTATTTCCAAGGCAGCTATTTTTACGACATGTGCCTTCCTATGGGTTGTGCCATCTCGTGTTATTTCTTTGAATTATTTAGCAGCTTCCTTGAGTGGGTGGTCGCCCAGGAGGCTGGTACTCAGTCCCTGTTGCATTATCTCAACGAAAATAATAAGCAAGTAGGATTGGCAACATGAGTAGGGCGGATCTTTTAAAAGATGCCATTAAAGTAACCGGTAATGATGATCATGAGGGTATTAGTGTAGTTCTTGATTATTCTGCACAAAGTTATGAAGTAAGGAGGATTATATGTAAATATTGGAGTGTGTTAAAACAGGACACCCAACTTAAAGATGTTCTCCCGGATAAACCTAAATTTGTTTTTAAGAGAGCTCCCAGTTTGCGGGACAGGCTAATACATAATGTGGTAGATCCACCCCCTCCAAAACCTAAAATGTTTCTGGACCTAGAAGGGTTCTATAGCTGCGGCAGGTGTAATAGTTGCAGAAGGATCTCGGACAACACTAGGAGGTTAAAGGAATTCTCGAACCCTAGAAATAACTTATCGTATAAGATTAGGGATTTCATATCATGTGACACAGTAGGGGTGGTCTATGCCTTGAAGTGCCCATGCGACCTGGTGTATGTGGGGCGCACTACCAGGGCTCTTAAAGATCGCATGGAAGAACATGTGAGGCACATACGCAATGGGTCCGATAAACATGGTTTATATGTGCACTTTAAGAGGGTACACAACCAAAGTACCGTAGGCATGAAGTTTTGGGGGATTGAGGCGCCCAAACGCCACTGGAGGGGTTCTAATTTTGTTAGAGAGATAAGTAAAAGGGAATCCTGGTGGATACACCAGCTTGGGTCTTTGGTTCCTGGGGGATTGAATAGAGATTTTGATTTGAGATGCTTCCTTAGTAATTATTGATATTATTTGCTTTGGTGGTATACTCTTTTATCATTCCTGTTTCTTTGTTTTTTGAGTTGAAATGGATGACTCGTCCATTGGGCTGAGTTGGGGCATTTACTATAGATCATATACTTTTGATGTTTTTTTCCTCTTGATAGTTCGATTACCTCCCTATAGTGATTTTATCAATATGTTCGAAGATATGCTTAATATATATTTTTTAAAATTTTTTAATATATTTTTTAATATTAATATTCCTAGAATAAAGTATATTTTATTTTAATATTTTAATTTTTAATTCTATCGATCTATCCTTGGGGTCAGTTAATATAAATATAATGTTTTATGTTTGTCTTAATACTTATTAGATAGGATACTTTGTGGTATTTAATTGTTGCGGCGATCTAAGCGTGTGTGGTGCGTGGCGGTGCTCTCTTTGCTAGACCGCTCCGTCCTGTATAGAATTATAATATTATAGAATTACATAATTATAAAATTATAAATTATTTATTTCTATGCAGTTATTTAAATATCTACACAATACTTTATTGGATCGTTTATCGTGCGATCGGGTTATCAGTAGTACACATCTTGCTATTTAGCAGATCTGTAGTCTTAGGGAAAAGGGCTGCTGGAGTTGTCTCTACGGTCTATTAGGGGTTATATCTGTGATCCTAGGCAAAATGGCTGCCATGATTGACACGGCTGATGTTAGCTTGGTCCATGGTCCAAGGGAAAATGGCCGCTATGGACGCAGCTGTAGCCTTTGATTAATACTGTCCGCGGTCTTAGGCAAAATGGCCGCCGGAGCTATAAATTTACTCTGGAGCTCCCGTCCAATCAGATTCCCCCTGATGAAGGCACGTGGTCCCGGTGCCGAACACGCGTAGGGGAGGGGCCTGGACGGAGCTGTCAGCAGAGAGGGAGAAGGAGAGTTTCGATACACACACCGCACTGCACGCCACACCGCGAGATTGACCGTTCTGTGTTTGTTAAGGATGGTGCACTCACGCACCCATAGTATGTGAGTACCCCAGCAAGGGGAGATAACCATTTTATTAAAATCTTTTTATTATACCTTACAATATTGCGCTATGGAGTTTTTTTCTTTTGCATATACTATCTTGATTTGAGAGCATTGGAGGTCTGTACAGCTGGTTCCGAATGAGCACAGGAGTGGCTCCAAGGCTTTGTTTGACATAGTTTTATCGCTGTGTCACACACAGGAAGGTGAGCATATACACCTGTGGGGGCGGCTGGAAGACACCACAGCATGTTTCTTGGTGACACACTTTTGGAAGGAAGGATATGTGAATTTCACTAAATCTTCGGACTATTTTTTCTGGGCACTTTTATATCTTTGGATATACACTGTCTTTGGACTTTATTTCATTCACCAGTTGTTATATCCCTTTACATTATATTTGATTCATTTTCTAAGTGATATGTTTTTTATTGATCACTCACATTCTGTGTTTTATATAGTACTGTGCACTTTATACTCCAGCACTTAGGGGTATTTTCACTCAAGTACATTATATGTTAACACCCATGTTGTTTATGTATATTATTGCTGCACTTTAGATTGAAGTGATTTTTTCTAGCGCAGACACATTGTTTTATCTTTAGCATTATCTCAACGATTTTCTCTTCGTGGGTCCAGCGGGCAGTGGGCAGTGTGCCGGCTTTTTTTTCACTGTTCCACTGTCCGCTGACAAGACCGAGGGTCCCGCCATGGTGCTGTCATTTCTAGGCATAGAGATAGACACAGTGGTGATGGTTTTTAGGTTACCTAGTGACAAGCTGACCAGGCTGCTCTCATTGATTCGCTTGGCTAAAGGGGCGAAGAAATTACAGTTGAAACAGCTACAATCGTTGCTGGGTCACCTGGTTTTCACCTGTAGGGTCATTTGAATGGGGAGAGCCTTCTGTAGGCATCTGTCGTGGGCCACGAAGGGCGTGTCGGCCCCCCACCACTATGTCAGGATCACTAAGCCCATGCGTGACGATTTGGGTATGTGGCTGTCCTTCTTGCAGACTTACAATGGGCAGTCGTGCTGGTTGCGGGAGGAGATGCCGAACTCACAGCTGGAGTTGTATACTGATGCTGCAGGCTCCTGTGGGTCTGTTTCTTTCAAGTGGAATGGGCTGCTGAATGCTGGCCAGCCTCATGGGCCCAAATGGACTTGTTGCGCAACCTCACCCTGCTGGAACTGTTTCCGATTATTGTTGCCGTGGAGCTTTGGGGTGAACAGTTGCGCAATCACCAGGTGGTTTTCTGGTCGGATAATATGAGTGTGGTTCAGGTAGTGAACAAACAGTCAGCCAGTTCTCCCCCGGTCGTTTCGCTTCTACGGTTTTTAGTTTTAAAATGTTTGCATTTTAACATTTGTGTTAGGGCTAGGCACGTTTCGGTGCTTCGAATGACATTGCCGATGCTCTTTCTTGCCAACAGTTCAGCCGTTTTCGTACCCTGGCTCCGCTGGCTTCTTTGGAGGGCCTCCGCTGTCCGGCCCACTTATGGAACCTCGTTTCCGGTGTTTGACAGAGCTCCTTCGGTCGTCGCTTTCTCCGCGGACAAGGGCGTCGTACTGCCGGGTTTGGCACGAGTGGGCTCAAGCGTCGGGCGGTGAGTTTAACATCTCTTCCCCTGATGACAGACGTTTGTCTTTATTTGCCTATCTGGTCTATTTGTTGGATAAAGGTGTCGCGGGCTCTACGGTCTCATCTGCTCTCTCGGCATTGTCATTCTGGTTCCAGCTCCTGGGGTGGGAGGATGTCACAAAAGCTTTTCCAGTCCGGCGGGTTCTCCAGGGTTGGAAGCGGGTCACTCATTCTCCTGACACCAGGCGCCCTATTTCTATCCAGATACTTTCTGGCATTTTGTCCCTGCTGCCGGACGTGTGCTCATCGGGGTTTGAGTCTCTTCTTTTCCGGGTTGCTTTTTCGTGGGCTTTCTTTGGTGCCTTTCGCATTGGCGAATTGGTGTCCAAATCCAAGTCGTCCCCGGGAGGTATCCAGTGGGAGGACGTATCGTTATCGGATCGCAGCGTTACAGTTTTTCTGCGTACATCCAAGACTGATTGCTTTGGTCGGGGTCGTCGAGTAGTCCTGCATCATTGCGGTGGCCCATTTTGCCTGGTGTCCCTGGCCCTCCCATTTGTGTCCGCACGACCCCTGTCTCCCACGTTTTTTGTGCATGCCAATTCATCTCCCCTTAGTAGTTTCCAATTTTTACACATTTTTTCGTCGTTGCTTGGAGGCTCTAGGACTTCCTGCGTGGGATTTTTCCACCCATTTGTTTCGCATTGGTGCTGCTACTGCCGCTTCAGGTTTGGGGTTCTTCGATATGGAACTTCAGCGTTTAGGTAGATGGGAGTCATCTCGTTTTTCTTTGTATGTTCGTCCACATCTGCTGTGTTAATTTACAGGCTCGAGTATTTGGATACACGGTGACTCTTTCATATACTGGGCCGCTCGCCGTGCAGAGATCCGCACCTATGGCAGAAACTTGGGCTTTCTATACAATGTGGCAAGAGTCCGCTGGATCGGGTTACGTGGTTTGCGTTGGCCTCAGGTCCTTCCGGAATGTCAGCGACTTCATGCCCACATTTCTGGTCCCATCATACTGATTTTACATGCTGGTGGGAATGATGTTGGCTATACGCGATCTATGGACATCATCTCAGCCGTTAAAAGTGACATTGCCCAATGTTATGCTTCATTTACCAGCTTGACCTTTGTTTGGTCGGAAATTGTGCCCCGCTTCGTATGGGCGCGAGATGTTCCTGGCCCCCGTCTGGAACACTTTCGTCGGAAAGTCAATGCTCAAGTGGCTAAGTTTGTGCATCAGATCGGGGGTATCGTGGTCCGCCACAAAGACCTTGAAGGTGATAATACCGATTTGCTGCAAAGGGATGGAGTTCATCTCAATGACATCGGGTTGGACATTTTTAATCTGGGTCTTCAGAGGGGCGTGGAACAAGCGCTGGCTGTGGTGGGGCGCCCGTCAGTAGCTTACTGACAGGTGGGTGGCGGTTTTTGGTGACCTTGCCGGCAAAACATGGCTTAAGAGGTACGCCCTTCATGTTAATTGGGAGATAGACGGCCGGTCCGACACTTATGGTTAGGACAGGCCCCTCAGTTATTTCCCTTTACCATTTGGAATTGAGTGCTCACAGTGCTACTGTGACTGGCACTGTGGAATATTTAATGTTATATGTTCAAGTTAATAAAGTGTTCAAGTTAATAAAGCTGTGGCCTTGCCCTTTCCGACATTAATGGTGGTAAGCGGTCTTTATTGGATGGGACGAAAGGGTAAGGTTAAGAGTTGGCTGGAATTTGGTATGGTATGGACCTGGGTTTATTGCACCTCAGCAGTCATGCAGGCCTCTTGAACCCCTGGGGAAAGAGAGCCCTGACTGTTGGGGGCATAACCAGGGCGGAGTATGGTGACTATGGGGTCACTGCTGATTCGTGGTGGGAACGGGATGGGGTTGGGCCTGAGCTCACTAGGGTGATGCCCCAGGGGATTCTGGGCCTTTTCGTGAAGAAGATTGGTAAGAGCTGCCCACCCTCCCGCCCTATTTATGGTTGGTATGTCACAGCTTGCTGCGGTTTTTGGTGACCTTGCCAGCAAAACATGGCTTAAGAGGAACGCCCTTCATGTTAATTGGGAGATAGACAGCCGGTCCGGCACTTATGGTAAGGACAGGCCCCTCAGTTATCTCCCTTTACCATTTGGAATTGAGTGCTCACAGTGCTACTGTGACTGGCACTGTGGAATATTTAATGTTATATGTTCAAGTTAATAAAGTGTTCAAGTTTTAAAGCTGTGGCCTTGCCCTTTCCGACATTAATGGTGGTAAGTGGTCTTTATTGGATGGGATGAAAGGGTAAGGTTAAGAGTTGGCTGGAATTGGGTATGGTATGTACCTGGGTTTATTGCACCTCAGCAGTCATGCTTTAGAAGACAGTCATTGACTGGAGACAGATTACATGAGACTGCCAGAGATCATTGCTATTGCCCCATTTACGAATCAATGCTTCTACACACCCCCATAAAAATGACTTGAGCCACAATTCATATAATACTTAGCAAGATCCATTATGAAAGATCAATCAAAAATTATAAGAAGAAAAAAAGGGATGTATAGCGCAGAAAAAAAAGATAGTATAAAGAAATAAACAAAATTATTTGGCCAATAGAATCCACTGGCTTGTTTTAGCATCAAAACACAAACTACTGTCTGTAGGTGCCCTGATGCCCACATAATAAGTACAAAGAGGACATGTGCCTCCTAGAGCCGCCGGATAAAGGGGGGCCCCCCCCAGGACCAGTATATTGGCATCAGGAAGTCAAGGGACTGCGGAACAGCAAGAAACGTTGGCAGTGTCAAGTTGACATGGCTACAATGTGCCCTGCCCCCATCCACTGCATCATTTGTTACCATGGTGCAGGGGGTGGACTAGGATGCACGGTATCATTAATTGCTATTTGTGAAGAGGGGGCTATGTTGTAAAGAAGGTGCTAATTGTAAGGGGGGGGACATTGTTATTGTAGCCGACTGTGGACTACAGTTACCTTGCTTTGCAGACCACCCTCCATTATTCTCCATCTATTTCAATGTCCCTCTAAGTCTTTTGATCAACCATTCGGATGTTGTGATATTACCCCTGGACTACACAACCCAGAGGTCCCTGGGCAACACGAACAGACCTCTGGGAGGAATTACAAAAGGGTCAGCAGATCAGCCCTGCGGTCTCTTCTTTCTAACCTCACCGAGTGAGCACCTCTCTGCTGCTAAGAGAGAGGGCTGCGGCCTACCACGCGGTGACTGAGTTACTCCAGCCCGGCTCCGGAGGGCCTAACTCTGCTTGCTGTTCGCAAGACATATCCGCGGCACTACTTCATCAGACGGGTGCGACGGCTGCCCATGTCTAGCAGCTGGTGGGTCATCGCTGTTTGTCACTCTGAAGGACATCTCATTCAGGGTCACTGTTTAGGAGGCTCCTATCGGGTTCTGCAGTTGGTGAGGGCGGATGCCCATCATTTACAATCCTTACCTGGTTATCTTGCTTGAACACTGTGTACAGATACCTTGCCCATGGAAACACTTTACTGGATTGCATAAGACACTGTACATAGACATCCATATCCCGAACTACTATAAGGAATATCACTAGTCTATTTAAGCTGTCCTGCTTGCCATCACCTCACTGTGCCATATTTTGGATATAATTCAATGAGCATCATCTGCCAGGGAAGACCATTGCAGGCCTGTGTTCTGGACATTGCTGTTGCTATCGGTTAAAGGGTCCTATCCTGCTCCTATTCTATCTGGTCTCTCATAAGGATATGGAGGTTGAATAGGCTGGCCTGGGATCCCCCTCTGGTGTGGTATCATATTGCATTAATCAGTGGATTCCTTCCAACCCCTCCAGTTTATCCTCTAGTTGGATTCCACTAATATATATATATATTCCACCACCTCTGGCTCAGACTCTTGGGGGGGGGGGGGGCTGCTCACCACAATAACTTGTAAACACAGAAGTCCGGTTTCTGTGTTTACAAGTGACAGCTCTGCACTCTGTATGTAATGCAATCCTGGTATTTAAGACCCTCCTACTGTTCAGAGAAATTGAAACTGACCACACCCACTATTTGATGTGATTATATATATATATATATACAGTGGAGACGGAAAGTATTCAGACCCCCTTAAAGTTTTCACTCTTTGTTATAATGCAGCCATTTGCTAAAATCATTTAAGTTCATTTTTTTCCCTCATTAATGTACACACAGCACCCCATATGAGGTAAAGAAGAACCCAAAGATCACTGTGGCTGAGCTCCAGAGATACAGTCAGGAGATGGGAGAAAGTTGTAGAAAGTCAACCATCACTGCAGCCCTCCACCAGTTGGGGCTTTATGGAAGAGTGGCCCGACGGAAGCCTCTTCTCAGTGCAAGACACATGAAAGCCCGCATGGAGTTTGCTAAAAAAACGCCTGAAGGACTCCAAGATAGTGAGAAATAAGATTCTTTGGTCTGGTGAGACCAAGATAGAACTTTTTAGAACTTAAATGATTTCAGCAAATGGCTGCAATATAACAAAGAGTGAAAAATTTAAGGGGGTCTGAATACTTTCCGTCCCAACTGTATATATATATATATATATATATATATATATATATATATATATATATATATATATATATATATATATATATATATATATATATATACACACACATACACATATATACACAGTATCTCACAAAAGTGAGTACACCCCTCACATTTTTGTAAATATTTTATTATATCTTTTCATGTGACCACACTGAAGAAATTACACTTTGCTACAATGTAAAGTAGTGAGTGTACAGCTTGTATAACAGCTTGTATAACAGTGTAAATTTGCTGTCCCCTCAAAATAACTCAACATACAGCCATTAATGTCTAAACCGAAGGCAACAAAAGCGAGTACATCCCTAAGTGAAAATGTCCAAATTGGGTCCAAAGTGTCAATACTTTGTGTGGCCACCATTATTTGCCAGCTCTGCCTTAACCCTCTTGGGTATGGAGTTCACCAGAGCTTCACAGGTTGCCACTGGAGTCCTCTTCCACTCCTCCATGACAACATCACAGAGCTGGTGGATGTTAGAGAACTTGCGCTCCTCCACCTTCCATTTGAAGATGCCCCACAGATGCTCAATAGGGTTTAGGTCTGGAGACATGCTTGGCCAGTCCATCACCTTTGCCCTCAGCTCCTTTAGCAAGGCAGTGGTTGTCTTGGAGGTATGTTTGGGGTCGTTATCATGTTGGAATCCTGCCCTGTGGCCCAGTCTCCATAGGGAGGGGATCATGCTCTGCTTCAGTATGTTACAGTACATGTTGGCATTCATGGTTCCCTCAATGAACTGTAGCTCCCCAGTGCCGACAGCACTCATGCAGCCCCAGACCATGACACTCCCACCATCATGTTTGACTGTAGGCAAGACCTACATCAGTTTCATCAGGTTCCAGTAATCCATGTCCTTAGTCTGCTTGTCTTCAGCAAACTATTTGCGGGCTTTCTTGTGCATCATCCTTAGAAGAGGCTTCCTTCTGGGACAACAACCATGCAGACCAATTTGATGCAGTGTGCGGCGTATGGTCTGAGCACTGACAGGCTGACCCCCCACCCCTTCAACCAGTGCAGCAGCAATGCTGGCAGCACTCATATGTCTATTTCCCAAAGACAACCTCTGGATATGACGCTGAGCACGTGCACTCAACTTCTTTGGTCGACCATGGTGAGGCCTGTTCTGAGTGGAACCTGTCCTGTTAAATCACTGTATGATCTTGGCAAACGTGCTGCAGCTCAGTTTCAGGGTCTTGGCAATCTTCTTATAGCCTAGGCCATCTTTATGTAGAGCAACAATTCTTTTTTTCAGATCCTCAGAGAGTTCTTTGCCATGAGGTTCCATGTTGAACTTCCAGTGACCAGTATGAGAGAGTGAGAGCGATAACACCAAATTTAACACACCTGCTTCCCATTCACACCTGAGACCTTGTAACACGAATGAGTCACATGACACTGGAGAGGGAAAATGGCTAATTAGGCCAATTTGGACATTTTCACTTAGGGGTGTACTCACTTTTGTTGCCAGTGATTTAGACATTAACGGCTGTGTGTTGAGTTATTTTGAGGGGACAGCAAATTTACACTGTTATACAAGCTGTACACTCACTTCTTTACATTGTAGCAAAGTGTCATTTCTTCAGTGTTGTCACATGAAAATATATAATAAAATATTTTTAAAAATGTGAGGGGTGTACTTACTTTTGTGAGATATTGTGTGTGTGTGTATATATATATATATACACACACACACACACACACACACACACACACACACACACATACATACACACACACACACGTATATTGTGTCTTTTACTGTTGAACTGTAACTAAGCTGTGTTTAGGGGATTTCTCATCTGAGTCTTGGCTGTTATCCAGAACTCAGTGGATCAATAACCCCTTTTTCTACATATACCTTTATTCCGGCAAAACCTAAGATAATATCTATTTGACTTGTGTTGGAGTGTCATTCAAAGGTGCGCGCAAGAAGATGTCTGAACCCAGAATGCCAGGTGTTCACAGGGTCAGTTAAACAGGTAACTCAAAGCAGCCCTCAAGGGGGCAGTGCTGCATTATGATGATGGGACTCTATTTTGATAGGGGGGGGACACTCTGTTTTGAAAAGGGGACTCTGGTATGATGGGGGATTCAGTGGGAAGGATGGGACTCTGAAGGGATGGGGCAACTCTGATTTGAAGGAGGTAATGAATTGGGATGACTATTATGTAAAGGGGCCGACTCTGAAGTGATGAGTGGAATCTGATATGAAGGGGGAACACCCCAATGTGGTGCCAAGGAGTGGGTGACATCATCATCCAGTGCAGATGTCAGTTTCCTTCAGCCCAAAAAATACAGTTCAGGACTGGGGTGTCTCGGGATTTTGCATACTTTTAATGGGTGCCATGGCTAAAAAAAGGGTTGAGAAACACTGGCCTAATAGATGTGCTTTTAAATTCAGACACTGTAGGGAACTAAGATCAGCCCCAATTCCTGCACTTTCACATCTCAGATCACTGCCCCCCCTGCAAATCTGTTTCACCATTGTACCTCTCTGCACATCTGCCCCACCACTGTACCCCCTGTACATCTGCCCCACCACTGTAACCCCCTGCTCTTCTGTCCCACCACTGTACCCCCTTGCTCATCTGCCCCACCACTGTACCCCCTGTACATCTGCCCCACCACTGTAACCCCCTGCTCTTCTGTTGCACCACTGTAACCCCCTAGTCATCTGCCCCACCACTGTACTACCTTGCACATCTGCCCCACCACTGTACCTCTGTACATCTGCCCCACCACTGTACCCCCCTGTACATCTGCCCCACCACTGTAACCCCTGCTCTTCTGTCCCACCACTGTTACCCCCTGCTCTTCTGTCCCACCACTGTAACCCCCTGCTCATCTGCCCCACCAATGTACCCCCTTTCTCATCTGCCCCACCAATGTACCCCCTTTCTCATCTGCCCCACCACTGTACTACCCTGCACATCTGCTCGACCACTGTACCCCTTGTTCACCTGTCCCACCACTGTACCTCCTTGCTCTTCTGTCCCACCACTGTACCCCCTCCTGCTCATCTGCCCCATCATCGTACCCCTTTTCTTATCTGCCCCACCACTGTACCTCCTTGCACATCTGCTCCACCGCCATACCCCCATGCTCTTCTGTCTCACTACTGAATCACCTTCTCATCTGTCCTAACACTAAACCCATCTGCTCATCTGCCCCACCACTGCAACCCGCTTTCTCATCTGCCCCACCAATGTACCGCCTGCACATCTGTCTCACCTCTGTACCCCCCCTGCTCTTCTGTTAATCTGTCCCACCAATACACCTCCTTTCACATCTGCCCCACTTCTCTACCCCCCTGCTTTTCTGTCCCACCACTGAACCCCCTGCTCATCTGTCCCAACATTGTAACCCACTTCTCATCTGGCCCAACACTGAAACCATCTGCTTATCTGCCCCATCACTGTACCCCCCTGCTCTTCTGTCCCACTGCAGATCCCCCTTCTCATCTCTTCCACCACTGTACCTCCCTGCACATCTGCCTCACCGCTGTACCCTCCTGCCCTTCTGTCCCACCTCTAAACCCCTCCTGCTCATTTTCCCCACTGCTGTACCACACTGCTTATCTGCTCCACCGCTGTACCCTCTTCTCATCTATGATATGTGATATGCAGAGTGGTGAAAGGAAGCAGAGATGAGACACATCTACCTGTCCTGGCACACTCATCCCGCTGATCCACCTCTCGCATCCAGCCCACGTGCTTGTATGTGATGTATATAATATATGTGATGTCACATACAAGCATCTGGAATGGATGCGCAATGATGAGGTCAGGTCAGGGGCATTTTTTGAAAGCAGTGGGCAGGATCATAAGTTGGGCCCCCGCAGCTGAGAAAAAGTGCGGCGCTCGGCGCCGCAGCAAAAGTGGTTTTCATTGGGCTGAATACTGTCTGTGGCCTAAAGGGACACAGAGTGCCGGGATTCAGTAGTAAGTGACGCAAAGGTTCCGGAATAATTTCAACAAAGTTCCCAGAAGCTCAACAGTAATTTCACAAACTGTCACCTGATTGTGTAATTAAAACAAACTATGAGGATCTTGCAAGCTACCTATTATAAATATTGAATAAAATTATTTAGTGCGTAGTGATAATCGACAGCTGCTAGCACTAATCACGTCTCATAAAGCTGTGTGAAGACAATATAAACCAAAAATTACTATGCTGCGCTATCTCCTGATGTTCTTCCCAACACTGAATTTAGAGTGCCAACATTGCAGTATTGAAACTAATATATATATAAAAAAAAAATATATATATATATATATATATAAAAAAACTTTATATAAAGTCCTTTGTTGCTGTGATAATATAATCAGTGATGTGCGTCACACTCCACAGACAAAGTAAAAATATAAAACAAAGTCTTAAAGAATATATATATGGTGCCACAAGCGTGAATCAAAGTGCTATAGTGCATAAAACAGGTTTAGCGGGATAACGGGTAGGAGAGGAGCGCAGAGGGGAGCTGTTGCCTTGGGGTGCGCATTCCGCGGACGGTGTGAGGAGAGCAAGTGTCTCACTGACACTTCCCTGCTCTGCTGATGTTGAGGGAGTCGAGTGCCGGCAAAAGAGGCTTTGCGTGCCTCTTGCGGCACCCGTGCCGGGGGGTTGCCTACCCCTGGACTAGATCCAGCGCTGGTGCCACCCATGCAGGTTGGGCATCAGGGCTTTATCAGTCCAGAGCACTTCAAATTTAATAGGAACACTTCTGGGACTTCTGAGGTTAACAGCAAAAGTAATTTGGGGTCAGCTGTGATAAAAGTACAGTTATGCCATGTACACACGATTGGACATTCCGACAACAAAATCCTGGGATTTATTTCCGACGGATGTTGGCTCAAACTTGTCTTGCATACACAGGGTCGCACAAATGTTGTCGGAAATTCCGAACGTCAAGAACGCGATGACGTACAACACGTACGTCGAGCCGAGAAAAATGAAGTTCAATAGCCAGTGCGGCTCTTCTGCTTGATTCCGAGCATGCGTGGAATTTTATGCGTCGGAATTGTGTACACATGCTCAGAATTTCCGTCAACAGATTTTGTTGTTGGAAAATTTGAGAACCAGCTCTCAAACAAATGTCCGATGGAGCCTACACACGGTCGGAATTTCCGACAACAAGCTCACATCAAAGATTTGTTGACGGAAATTCCAACCGTGTGTACGGTGCATTAGTGTGAGAAGGAAGGTCCTTAATGTTATTGGCACTTCCTGTGACTTCAGTTTCCATGCTTGGACAGAAAACAGTCCATCTAGGTCTACCGCACCCCCCCCCCCCCCCTGCAGCAACAGATCTATACAACAGTGTCAGTGATCTATTGCTTGTAGACAACTACAATATGTTGTTTCAAAGGTTCACGGGAAGGCTGAAGCTGATCAATGTATAAAAATAAAAAAAGCACGCTTAAAATAAAATGTATAATAATTGAATACAATTATAAATCCACGCTCAAATCTATCCCTCGGTTCCAAAAATGTCAAATGATCTGGATGACATTTGCTTTTACTGTGTGAGTGTCAAACACTCACGTAAGCAAAAGAAATGTTATTTTGAATTTTCCCGTACTACTAATCCCTGTATGTGCAAACCTGACTTGACCTTGTCTTAATACTCGTATTACACTACATTACATAAGCTGATTGCATTTTCATGTGTGGATCACAATGTATAATCATAAGGGGAAAAAAGCCCTCCTAAATTAAAAGTTAAAAAATGTCACATAGCCACTCAAGGAAGGAGCTGGGGAGAACTTCTTAAAAATTTCACAAGAAAGGTAAAACTTCTGAATTTTTCCATCTTATTATTAGAATCCTAATAAATAATATATGGTAACATTTACAAAGCTGTTGTATGGCCCTCTGGACATATCAGGGTCACATCTGAGGCCTCCAGCACTAACATTGATTATTCATATCAGCCTGTACTCTAAAGCTCGCCATACACCAATAGATTCTTGTTCAAAAATGTCCGCTTTCGGAACATTTGGTCGGCTTTCTAATGGTTAGCGGAGTTAAATCGATATTCATCTTTAACCACAGTGATGAGAAAATTTGAAAGGGGCAGGATGAACATTTTTTCTTGATTGAACATGAAAATGCTATGCGCTGAAAGGTATGGGATGGCATGGGATTCGGTAAGTATATAAAAAATATCTCTGAAAATGTCCTAATCTACAGTGCCTTGCAAAAGTATTCACCCCCTTGGCTTTTTACCTATTTTGTTACATTACAGACTTTAGTTCAATGTTTTTTTTTTAAAATCTGAATTATATGTGATGGATCAGAACACAATAGTCTAAGTTGGGGAAGTAAAATTAGAAAAATATATACAAAACTTTTTTTCAGAAATAAAAAAACTGATAATAGGCATGTGAGTATGTATTCACCCCCTTTGTTACGAAGCCCATAAAAAGCTCCGGTGCAACCAATTACCTTCAGAAGTCACATAATTAGTGAAATGATGTCCCCCTGTGTGCAATCTAATGCCGCGTACACACGAGCGGACTTTACGGCAGACTTGGTCCGGCGGACCGGACTCCGTCGGATAATTCGATCGTGTGTGGGCTCCAGCGGGCTTTTTTTCCCCAAAAGTTTGACGGACCTAGAAATGAAATGTTTCAAATCTTTCCGAGGGACTTGAGTCACTGTACAGGGCAGATGGCAGATAGCGTGTATGGTGTTGTGTTGGTGAGTGGTTTGTTGATGTCAACATTGTGGAACGAGTGGCCCATGGTGGCGGTGGGGTTATGGTATAGACAGGCGTATGCTATGGACAATGAACACAGGTGCATTTTTTTTATGGCATTTTGAATGCACGGAGATACCGTGATGAGATCCTGAGGCCCATTGTTGTGCCATATATCCACGACCATCGCCTCATGTTGCAACATGATAATGCACGACCCCATGTTGCAAGGATCTGTACACAATTCCTGGAAGCTGAAAACATCCCAGTTCTTGCATGGCCAGCATACTCACCGGACATGTCACTCATCGAGCATGTTTGGGATGCTCTGGATCGGCATACAAGACAGCGTGTTCCAGTTCCTGCCAATATCCAGCAACTTTGCACAGCCATTGAAGAGGAATGGACCAACATTGCACAGGCCACAACCAACAACCTGATCAACTCTATGCAAAGGAGATGTGCTGCACTCTTTCAGCGTGACTTTGTGGGGCAACTTGGACACGACTTGAGTATGAATCACAGTGCCACTTGGGGTGACTTCAGCGCGACTTGGGGTGAAGGGAAGGAATTGTGTCCCCTTCCCTTCTATCTCACGCCCCACTTTTTCTGGTCTTCTCTCTGGTATTTGGTCTCGTTTTCTCTCATTTTGCTTGGTTTTGGTTCTTTCCACTTTATTTTGACTGGTATTTCACACACTTATCTACACCAATTGGACCATGGGCATGATTTTACATTTCTTCCTTTATCACCTATTTAGACGTTAGTTTCCTGGTGGCCTTATATATGTCCTCCCCAGTCGCCGCAGGAGACTCTGCCGGGCTGGCCTGAGCGCTGCATGCACCTCAACATGGGTAAGCAGCCCCATATATTTGTACACAAACTTTTTTCTACCCTCCCCCTTTATATTTTGGCAATATTTCCCATATTCTTCTCTTCTTTTGAAAACTTGTATCTCATTGTATTGTATTTTATTCACAGACATAGCTCCTGATGAAGCAGTTACCCCGCGAAACTAGTCGAAATTCCATGTCATCTGTGCATATTTTAATATATTTTGTATCATTTTTGACTGTTGTATAAATAAACCTTGTTTATTTGGTTTGCTGCGGTCAAACTTTTTCTATCGAGGGAGGACTCCATTCCGAGAACCCAGCAGAGATTCATTATGGACCTGCTGAGGTTCGCGACCAAACATAATTATTTTTGGTATAATGGAGATTTTTACATTCAACAAAAGGGAGTGGCTATGGGCGCTAAGTTCGCCCCTAGCCTGGCCAACATTTTTATGGCCCGCTGGGAGGAGGATGTCGTCTATGCCCACGACCCCCCGGAGTTGGTCCTTTGGGCGAGGTACATAGACGACATCCTCCTCCTATGGAGAGGGAGTGTTGATTCTTTACATGCTTTTTTGAGGAAACTTAATGACAATAAGATTGGGATTGAGCTGAAATATGAGGTCAGCGCTTCCTCTATCCACTTTTTAGACCTAGAAATAGTTGTAGCAAATGACCGCCTAGAAACTAAAACATTTTTCAAACCAACCGACCGGAATGGTTACATTCCGGTCGATAGTTGTCACCACGCTACGTGGCTGAAATCGGTACCACGCAGCCAGTTTACACGGATTAGACGCAATTGCAGTAACCTTACTGATTATTTCCAACAGACGCAGATTTTGAGGTCCAGGTTCATTAATAAGGGCTATGATTCTGGACATGTTGATAGGGAAATCATGAATATCGCTCAGATTAATAGAGAATCTTTGTTGACGGGACAACCCAAAAGTAGTTCTGGTAACAAACACAAATGGTCTTTGTTGACAAATTTCTCCATACAACATAAACAGATTAAAGCAATCCTAGCAAGACATTGGAGAGTCCTTAAAAATGACCCAATATTGGGTCCGGTCCTTCCTGAACGAAGTGGTATAATTTTTAAGGGGGCTCCATCCATTAGAGGCCAGATTGCCTCTAATGTTATTGATCCCCCTCCGATTCGCTCTTTCTTTCATAATATGAAAGGCTTTTTCCCATGCAAACGATGTAACGTATGTTTACATAACATTTGTGGACGTAGACGAACGGAGACGTTCTTCTCTACCTCTACGGGTAAGGAATATCAGATAAAACATTTTTTGACATGTGAAACCAGATATGTGGTCTATTTGATCACATGTCCTTGCAAAAAACAGTATGTAGGCCGGACCATACGTACACTGTCAGTGAGAGGTAATGAACATATAGCTAACATTAAAAAAGGCCTCACAAATCACAGCGTCCCTAAACATTTTTTGCGATGTCATAATCAAAATCCGAATGGTATCCAGTTTCAGGTTATCGATAAATTTATTCCACATTGGAGGGGCGCGTCTATGAAAAGGGGCGTGTCGAGATTAGAAACTTTCTGGATACATCAATTAAAATGCTATTTACCATTTGGCCTCAATGTCGACTGGGATATAAATGCTTTTATCAACCAGTCTTGATCGACATACTAGTGGCCCTCCCCCATTACTTTTTTATTTCTTTACTTTTTTACTTCTTTATGATGGGGAGCAGAGGTTCCAATAGTGGAATTTGTCTCCCTTTTTGATCTGGCTCCCTGATTACCATTGATACTATGGGTTATCTATGGGCGGTCTATATATTTCCCTTGCTACCAAGACATAGGTAGATGTGATCTTTACATTTTTATTTTTACATTTTTTTACACCAAGTGTTTCATTATTCTCTTGGATAACAGTATGTACTTATCCTACAGTCTCTCATAAGGGTTTTTCATTTTCTTGATATTTTTTCACAGTTTATTTTTAGTATTAGTTTTTATATGTATACAGGGTTATGATATTTCTCACCCAGTCAAGGTTTAGAAATTTTGTATATTTCTGCTGGACTATAACACACTATATCATTAGCCAATTTAAGGTTGCCAAACTTAGTGATGTTTACGCCATGTTAAACTATCTTTATTTCTACTATGGAGGCTGGACCGCATTTGCGCTCCAGACCTCATTGTGTGTTGTGTATGCGATCACTGGCGGACTAGTTTGTTTGCCGTCCCGTCATGGTGAGGCTGGGTTCGCATCTGCGTTCCATCCTCCGTCACTTCCGGTTATTACGGAACTGACGTCACACGTTGTTTTTGGTACGGCTTCCTAGTGGACGCTGTACGTCCTCTCCATTCGGGCCACGATTGGCCATGGGAGGTGACGCGTCCTGGTGGATGCGTCACTCCCTGGCCTTGGAATCTAATTGGCGGGCAGACGTCACCTTCTCACAAAGGAGGTGGACGCCGCCCACGACATATCCGCATAGGATCTCTCACATCGAGGCTTGGTTGAGAGCCAGCTCCCGAGTCCTTGTGATTGGTATATCTTCTATTCTGACGCCCCCTTCCGGATAACCCGGAAGTAACGGCATACATGGCGCGAACAGCTGCTAATACTGGGTAATTATATGTTTTATATATATACAGGCATTTGTGGCAGACAGTCATGTACCCCAGTTGAAGTCCCGTAGGACGAAACGCGTCGGGTGGTTATGCCTGTCTTGCCACTTTTATTTTATAGCGCTTTTTATTGTTTTATACCTGACTGTGATGTTTAGGTCATGGTGTGCTGTATAGCTCTTGATTTTCAAATAAATGCTTCTCAATAAGCGGATTTACACTATGGAGAGGTCTTCTTTTTGAACCCCATTTTTTGAGGATCTATATCTGGTTTATGGAAGCGGCTTTCCTGTGAGCAGTTCTTGATTGACCCCTCGGAGAACGGGAGTCGTTACAACCAGAGAGGTTGGTTGGTGAGTGTCGTGGATTCCTCCCAACATCTCCAACTGCTGTGGAACCCTCTTCCTTATCCTAAGCCTGTTTGACCCCCAGGCCGCTGGCCGAGGGGTCCACCATTTCTGGTAAGAGTATTTTTGCCTATCCCGTCCCTATACATGCAGAGCTCCTTATCCTGTGGACGCCATCCCCGGATTTAAGGCCTTCTACCATTCCTCCTGACAGCCACAGACCTCTTACTTGTCATTGGACTGCAGTTGTACTAGTTATCTATAATTATCTGCTGGACTTTTGGTTGTGACAGCAATATATGTTGCTATGGTGTTTTATGTTTCTATACTTCTCATGTGTGTCACTACACTACTCACAAGTTTTGTTTAATTTACCACTTTTTGATTTGAGATTTATGGGGAAGAATTTCTCCACTCACTTCTTCACATTATTTATAGTGAGTTTATCCCACCATTGTTGACCTCTAATGCAAACTAGATTCTTTTCTGATTAATCTATTCACACATTTCTCAATTCATTTATATATTACTTTCACTAGTATAATACACAAGCTATTTGGTGTTTCATTAAATACACTTTATTGAGCTGTTGTCCTCACGGATTTCCATTCTGTCAGGCTTTGCCCAATAACGCACATAATTATTTAGCGCCACACTTATTTACCCTTGTTTTAGATATATTTCTTGTATTTAGCTGTATAGCTCCCTCTATATGTACCGAGATAGTCCGCTTGCACTTTATCCTGGTGAGTCTGGAGTTGGGATCCTTACTCCCAAATTTCTATTCTCGCAATAATCATGCTGTCTAATCAGCATCTTAATATGCCACACCTGTAAGGTGGATGGATTATCTCGGCAAAGGAGAAGTGCTCAATAACACAGATTTAGACAGATTTGTGAACGATATTTGAGAGAAATAGGCCTTTAGTGTACATAGAAAAAGTCGTAGATCTTTGAGTTCAGCTCATGATAAATAGGGGCAAACACAAAAGTGTTGCGTTTATAATTTTGCTCAGTGTAATTAATTTTTTCTGGTAGTCTTAGTGAGGACACATTGATCAGTATATTGCTAAGGCTGTCCCTGTTTTCGCTGTCATGCCACTGGCCGATTTCTACAAAAAATCTCATTAACCACCTCAATACTGGGCACTTACACCCCCTTCCTGCCCAGGCCATTTTTCAGCTTTCAGCGCTGTCACACTTTGAATGACAATTGCGCGGTCATGCTAAACTGTAACCATGTGAAATTTTTATCATTTTATTTACACAAATAGAGCTTTCTTTTGGTGGTATTTAATCACTCCTGGGTTTTTTATTTTTTTCAAAAAAAAGACCACAACTTTTGAAAAAAATAAAAAGTTTTTCTTAGTTTGTCAGTATATTTTGTAAATAAGCAATTTTTCTCCTTCACGGATGGGCACAGATGAGGTGGCACTTATGGGCACTGATGAGGCAGCACTTATGGGCACTGATATGCCACACTTATGGGAACTGATAGGTGGCACTGATGGGTGGCACTGGTGGGCACTGGGCACAAATAGGCGGCACTGGTGGGCACAGATAGGTGGCACGGATAGTCAGCACTGATGGGGATTGATGGATGGCATTGATGAGCAGCAGTGATGAGCATTGATGGGCACCAGTGATGGGCATTGATGGGCACCAGTGATAGCCAGCACTGACTGGCATCACTAATGGCCACTGATTGCTGGCACTTGTGGGCACAGATTGGTGCCAATTGTGGGCACTGATTGCTGGCAGTGGCATTAATGGCACTTAATTGTAATCAGGGCACTGATGATCAGTGCCCTGATTACATTGCTAGATGTCCTCTGTGAGGAGATGCCGCTGATCGGCTCTCCTCTCCTCACACTCTGTCAGTGTGAGGCGAGGAGCACCACTTACCGGCATCTCCGTGTTTACATGTGACCGGCTGTGGCTCTTTACACAGATCGGGGTCGCGCCGTGACCTAGCAACACGGCGCGGCCGCAGTCATTCTGGAGGGCCATCATATGACATCCACCCAGAACGAGAGCCACGCCGCCCAGCCGTCATTTGAAGGCTGGCGGGCGGAAAGATGTTAAATTGCAAGCATAAAATTTCAACTTTAAGGCTGGGTTCACACTGGTGCGACGCGGAAAACCTGCAAATCCAGTGCGGGTTCCCGTTATACTATTTGGGAAGAACAAGCTATTACCACCAGCCCCTGCTGGGATAACACTACATCATCTTAGCCGCATGCTCGATTCGAATGAATGTTGGGATTGCTTTTTTTTGGTAGAACTTTTTTATCATTACTAATTACTTCTAGCTATATCAGGACCTATGAGGGACATGAATAATGTGAATAGTCACTAAAGAACTAGAATGAATGACATCTTTTTTCTGATCTTTTACTATTGAATTTTGAAAAAAACTTTGATCTCTATTATTAGTAACATGTTTCTAAATGTACCGATAACAAATACCACCAAACTGTAATGAAACGGTTTGTGATATATGCACTGAAATAATACAAGATATATTGCAAATGAAAACAAAAGGACTGCATAGAACGGAGATGCCTTCTATAAGGATATTTATTTCCACTTCTTTCTATCCATAAATCTGTACATATTGGAGGACGAATATACAAAGCAGGATATTGCTTGTTGCCGCTGAAGGTTTCTAGAGTTTCTTGATTGTTTGAAATACTTTTCTATTTTTCATTGTTAGGAATTATAATGCTGCTTTGTAATGTGGATGTGTTTGCCAGAAGACTCTTCATTTACACGTCTCTTTAGTTATTAATATAGAAACAATATGCTGAATAAAATCCAATTAAAAAAAAAATAAAAAATAACCTTGTGAATGAAATGAAAACATCAGCGCTCCCTTGGAGACCAAAACACTCCCGGTCTGGTGTTTAGTTTAAAAATTTCAACTTTCAGCTGTGAAATTTTGGATTTTTGCCTTCAGGGTGAGCATCCCTATTGACTAGAAAGGCTTATCACCATTCCCATAACAAAAGCCAAAGCAGCTGATGAGGTTGCAAAAGGGGCCTGAAGGTGGTGAAGGCCCATTAAAGAGGCTGTTGAAGAAATGAAACATAGAACATCTACACTATATTGTCAAAAGTATTGGGAGGCCTGACTTTACACGCACATGAACTTTAATGGCATCCCAGTCTAAAGCCTCATACACATGATCGGACTTCAAACAAACTTTTCCGTGGATTTCTGTCCAAAGGGCGTTGGCCGTGAACTTGGTATGCATACACACGGCAGGACTTTTTCAGCCAACTTTCACCAAATCATGTGGTTTTTCAGCTCTTTACCGCCACCCTTTGGTCAACTTCTGTATTGTTGTCTGATCTTTTGCATTGATTCTGAGCATGCGTGTTTGTACTTTGTACTAAAGTCCTATGGACTTGTGTACACTCGATAGGATTTTGCACCATAGGACTTTTGTTGCCGGAAAGTTTGTCTGTTTGCACAGCCAACATTTGTCCTATGAAAACCGAAAAAGTTGTCCGAGCGTACACACGGTCGGATGTTGCCTTAAAACAGGTAATTTGTATGTTTGTTGTCAAAAAGTCCGATCGGGTGTATGGGTCTTTAGGCTGTGTACACACGCTAGGATTTTCCGACAACAAAATCCTGGATTTATTTCTGACGGATGTTGGCTCAAACTTGTCCTGCATACATAAGGTCACACAAATGTTGTCGGAAATTCCGAATGTCAAGAACGCGGTGACGTACAACACGTACGACCTACGACGAGCTGAGAAAAATTGAGCCAGTGCAGCTCTTCTGCTTAATTACGAGCATGCGTGGAATTTTGTGTGTCGGAATGGTCTACACACGCTCGGAATTTCTGACAACAAGTCCTGTTGTCGGAAAATTTGAGAACCTGCTCTCAAACATTTGTTGGCGGAAATTCCGACAACAAATGTTCTATGGAGCATACACATGGTCGGACTTTCCGACAACAAGCTCACATCGAACATTTGTTGTCGGAAAATCCTATCGTGTGTACGGCCCATTAGTCCGTATTGAGTTGGCCCATCCTTTGCAGCATTAACAGCTTCAACTCTTCTGGAAAGGCTGTCCACAAGGTTTCATCCTAAAGGTGTTCTATCTGGTTGAGGTCAGGACTCTGTGCAGGCCAGTCAAGTTCCTCTACCCCAAACTCACTCAACCATGTCTTTATGGACCTTGCTTTGTGCACTGGTCCAAATCATTTGGTAAACAGGGGATTATGATGTGGGGTTGTTTTTCAGGGGTTGGGCTTGGCTCCTTAGTTCCAGTGAAGGGAACTCTTATGGCATCAGCATACCAAGACAATTTGGGCAATTTCAATCTCTCAATTTTGTGGGAACAGTTTGGGGATTTCCCCTAACTGTTTCAACGTGGCTGCACACCAGTGCACAAAGCAAGGTCCATAAGGACCTGGATGAGCGAGTTTGAGGTGGAGGAACTTGACTGGCCTGTACAGAGTCCTGACCTCAACCCAATAGAACACCTTTGGGATGAATTAGAGTGGAGACTGCGAGCCAGGCCTTCTAGTTCACATCAGTGCCTGACCTCACAAATGCACTTCTGGAAGAATGGTCAAACATTCCCATAGACACACTCCTAAACCTTGTGGACAGCCTTCACAGAAGAGTTGAAGCTCTTATAGCTGCAAAGGGTGGGCCAACTCAATATTGAACCCTACGGACCAAGACTGGGATGCCATTAAAGTTCATGTGCATGTAAAGGCAGGGGTCTTTTTGTGATGATAAGTAATTTGTATGGAATTTGTTAATGATAACAAGAAAAGCAGTAAAATAGATCCCCTGTAGCCAGTAACAATAAAGCCCCCTCTAGCAACAATAGATCCCCCCATTAACAATGGGCCACCCGAAACAAAATCCCCCGGCAGCAACAACAGATCTCCTCAAAGCCAGCATCAATAGACTCTCCAGCAGCCAGCAACAATAGTCCCCTCCCTCAACAGTAGATCTCTCCCAGCCATAACTGACCCCTCAGCGATATAAGACCCACCCCCAGCAACAATAGGTCCCCAACCACTAAGAATGGACCCCACGGAAAAAATTAATCCCCTCCAGGTAGAATAGATCCCTCAGCAGCCAGCATCAATAGACCCTGCAGTACACCCCAGCCCCCCTTACCATTACATACAGTCAGTGCTGGAGGTGCCGGAACTGCGTTCCCCCCGCGTTCCTGCTGAAAAAAAAGCCCTGCACATAAGTGAGATGATGATACACAGCTCGTGACAAGTGTGAGGTGACGATGGTATCGTGATACCAACAAAAATGAACCTCCAAACATACAGCTAAAAAATAAAAATAAAAAATGAATAGCATGAGGTGAAATACAGTCCAAAACTAGTGTGATAAAAAGAGCTCCAAGAGTAAAGAAATCTTCAATAGACAGCACTGTGATTCTAGTATCCACCACACCTCAGTGACGTGATTCCACTACCTTCTGAAATTCAAACTCACCAGCTGTTGAAGCCTCCCACTCTCGTGTTTGGCCACAAATGCCTCCACACACTCACATGGGGGTTAACATGTGATCATTGGTATCCAATGCTGTATAGATTGAACGCTCTCCTTACAGAAGAACTTTGTTAACATCAGTAACTTACAGAAGAACTTTGTTAACATCAGTAACTTACAGAAGAACTTTGTTAACATCAGTAACTTACAGAAGAACTTTGTTAACATCAGTAACTTACAGAAGAACTTTGTTAACATCAGTAAGGTTTTCAGGAGATTCTGCAGACAGGAAGAAGTGATGCAGCGGAGATGAGGAATCACACATGGCTCCCGCCGGGCCACATACTTTGGGGCCTGGGATTTGTAGTTCTACAGCAGATGTGCGCTGTATTGCTAAAAATAGTGCATACATCTTTTTTGTGCTTCTTGGTGTGTTAGTTAACTCATTCAAATGAATGGGCTGCCTTAAAGTGGTTGTAAACCTTAGCAAAAAAAAAAAAAACAACAACCTGCAAGACAAAGGCATAATGAGCTTATTATGTATTACTTACCTTAGATCGAAACCCCCGCTCAGTCCTCGTTAACCACTCCCGGAGTTACCCGCGATTACGGCACTCTCATGCATGCGTGCGGGAGCTGCTGGTAATGGCACGGTCTAACTGAAGCAACGGCAGGCACGTTGCTTCAGTTTGCATGTTCCGTTGATGTCGGCACATGCAAATACAGGGGATATCTCCTAACCAGTGAAGGTTTAGGAGATATTATAGGCTTACCTGTAGCAAAAAGTGTGTTGTAAGGGTTTACAACCACTTTAACCACTTCCCATCCCAACCATCGTCAAATGACATCAGCAGGAGGGATCTCCCGTCCTGAGCGGGCGTCATATGACGTCCTTGGCTTCCTGGCCGTCTAGAGGTGCACTTGGGAGCCGATGCCCGCCTGGCACCCGCGATTGCCCGATAACAGAGCAGGACTGTGGATCTGTGTGTGTAAACACACAGATCCACGTCTTGTCAGGTGGGAGGAGACCGATGGTGTGTTCCCAGTACAGAGGAACACCGATCGGTCTCCTCCCCTTCTGAGTCCCCTCCCCTTACAGTTAGAATCACTCCCTAGGTAACACATTTAACCCCTTGATTGCCCCCTAGTGTTAACACCTTCCCTGCCAGTGACATTAAACTTGTTCAATGACGGCTACAGCGTGGATCTGATTTGCTGGGAGGCCATTAATAGACGTCCTCCCCTTTGCACGCTGGCCACGCCCCCTGAAGGGCGCACGCTGTGATCACTCGAGTCAATGAGACTCGGGTGATCGGAGTAAGAGGTCAATCCCGA
Organism: Lithobates clamitans; assembly: GCA_037952925.1. Taxonomy (NCBI): domain Eukaryota; kingdom Metazoa; phylum Chordata; class Amphibia; order Anura; family Ranidae; genus Lithobates; species Lithobates clamitans. The sequence continues at coordinate 4,972,628 of JBBGZY010000544.1, forward strand.
CCCCTTACCACGTAATCAGCTGTCAGCCAATGACAGCTGATCACGTGATGTAAACAAGATCGGTAATCGTTTTTTTTCTTCTCACGCTGACAGCCGGCTTCTGTTGAAGGGACATTGGTCCCGAAGAGGAAGAGGCGAAGCCACCTCTTATGTGTCCATCAGTACCGCCTGCCAGTGCCACCAATCAGTGCCCACAGTGCCCCCAGTACATAAGTGCCATCAATGCCCACCAGTGGTGCCAATAAGTGCCTCATCAGTACCACCTAGCAGTGCTGCCTATCAGTGTCACCTGCCAGTGCCGATCAGTGCCCATCACTGCCACCCATCAGTGCCACCTCTCATTGCCCACCAATGCCACATATTAGTGCCCACCAGTGCCACCTCATCAGTGCCGCCTATTGGTGCCCATCAGTGCTGCCTTATCAGTGTCCATCAGTGTCACCTTATCAGTGCCCATCAATGCAGCCTATTGGTGCCCATCAGTGTAGTCTCATCAGTGCCTATCAGTGCCCACCAGTGCAGCCTATCAGTGCCCAGTGTAGCCTCCTTAGCGTGCATCAAGGAAGGAGAATACTTACCTGTTTGCAAAATGTATTAACAAAATATAAAATGGTTTTGTATTTTTTTTTTTAACTCTGTCTTTTTAAATTTGCTTAACAAAAAATAAAAAACCCAGAGGTGATCAAATACCACCAAAAGAAAGCTCTATTTGTGGGGAAAAAAAAATGATAAAAATTTCAGTACAGTTTTCTATGACCGCGCAATTGTCATTCAAAGAGTGACAGCGCTAAAAGCTGAAAATTGGTCTGGGCAGGAGGGGGGTTTAGGTGCCCAGTAAGCAAGTAAATGAATTTTGGGTCTCAGGGAACCCCCTGGTAAGATTAGTCAATTGTGGGTCATTGGGGAAAATGCCCCTTCTTTGGTGGTGGTAAGTGAAAGAATAACCCTCTTACAGTGGTGACCAGATTGACTCCCTTGTAGTCATACCCCTGGCCCTGCCAAGTGGCATTGAACCCAGAACTATGCAGGCACCATCAGACAGGAGGTCAACCAGCTGCAGCTCGAGGAACCCTTAGGTGCCTCAGAAGGAATCCTAAGGGTTCCATGGAACGATGGTTGAGAATGGCTGTTTCTATCCATTAACTATGGGGGTCATTTACGAAAGGCAATCCTTTGCACTGCAAGTGCACTTGGAAGTGGAGTCACTCTAAATCTAAGGGGTAGATCTGAAATGAGTGGAAGCTCTGCTGATTTTATCATCCAATCATGTGCAAGATAAAATGCTGTTTTTTATTTTCCTTGCATGTCCCCCTCGGATCTACAGCGACTGCACTTCCATGTAAACTTGCAGTGCAAAGTGGATTTGCCTTTAGTAAATAACTCCCTATGTCTCAATACAAATTTAAAAAAAAGGGTAGGCCAGAGTTCCCCCCTTCTAGAGAGGTGTAGATCGCTGCTTTTGGAGAAAGGACAAATCTCGGTTTCTGCAGCCATAATAGAAATGATGATTTAATGGGAAGGATGAGTTAAACCCTGACAAATCATAACCTTTCCATTTCATATAGTAATGATTTCGGATAAGGTGTTATTTCTACCCTCCAGAGTCCTCCTATTAATATGTACTACTAACAAGCTCATACATATAAATGGGCTGACATTAGGAATAAGATAAGTGGTAAAGAAATTCCATTCCTGTCCATGCACAACAAGATTATACAGGAAAATATGCTGTATCAAAGTAGACCATTAAATATTCCAACATAATGCTACTGTACACTTATGATACTAAACATCCATCTGCTTTATTGTGGAGGAAATGTCTAAATGGCATGTAAGCAGCAGGAGGGAACCGGGGGACTAAACAAATTCAAGTGGAAAATGAACTGCAATTACACCTTAAAGGTACATGATCGTCTGTTACAAATCACGAATAATACTCAATATTGGATAGGGGAATTTTGCATGCTGTGCTTTTTCAAAGCGGCAGAATGCACACACTTTAAATGAATGCCGCATAAGAACTTAACTGGATCAGGTAAAGTCAGATTTAACTGGTATCAAGCCAGTTCAACCGGTCCCAGATAAGAATTAATATTTGGAATGCTTGATCAACAGCCCTATCACCCTCTCCAAAATAATATTAACTGGAATATAGTGGCATATCGGGTCTTGCTCCTCTCTCTCTCCGCAAGCAGGGCATGCTAGAGTCTCCTCCGAGGCGTGGTTTCACCACCAAGCTTCTAGATTGAAACCTCTGATTGTGTCTTTTACCTATAGGTAAGCCTAGAATAAGGCTTACCACGGGCAACATCCCGGATGAGCCCCCAAATGAAAGAATGTTCCCCAAAATGCGTTAGTATTTTTTAAAGCGTTTAATCGCTTCCCGACCGCCTCACGCAGATATACTGCGGCAGAAGCGCACGTACAGGCAGATTAACGTACCTGTACATTGCCCTTTAAGAGGCAGCTTGCACGCGCGAGCTCGCCGGGAGCTCCGTGGCCACGATCGCGAGCCCCGCGGACCCGATGTCTGTGGGGATACCCATGATCGTCTCACGGTGAGGAAGAGCGGGGAGATGCTAATGTAAACAAGCATCTCCCCGTTCTGCCTAGTGACACTGTCACTGATCTCTGCTCCCTGTGATTCGGGAGCGGTGATCAGTGTCGTGTCACACACAGCCCCTCCCCCCCACAGTAATGCCCCGTACACACGGTCGGATTTTCCGATGGAAAATGTCCGATCGGAGCGTGTTGTCAGAAATTCCGACCGTGTGTGGGCTCCATCGGACATTTTCCATCGGATTTTCCGACACACAAAGTTGGAGAGCAGGAGATAAAATTTTTCGACAACAAAATCCGTTGTCGGAAATTCCGATCGTGTGTACACAAACCTGATGGACAAAGTGCCACGCATGCTCAGAATAAATAAAGAGATGAAAGCTATTGGCCACTGCCCTGTTTATAGTCCCGACGTACGTGTTTTACATCACCGCGTTCAGAACGTTCGGATTTTCCGACAACTTTGTGTGACCGTGTGTATGCAAGACAAGTTTGAGCCAACATCTGTCGGAAAAAATCCTAGGATTTTGTTGTCGGAATGTCCGAACAAAGTCCGACCGTGTGTACGCCCTATAAGAATCACTCCCTAGGACGCACTTAACCCCTACAGCGCCACCTAGTGGTTAACCCCTTCACTGCCAGTGACATTTTTTACAGTAATCAATGCAATTTTTTTAGCATTGATCGCTGTATTAATGCCAATGGTCCCAAAAATGTGTCAAAATTATCCGATGTGTCCGCCATAATGTCGCAGTCATGATAAAAATCGCTGATCGCCGCCATTACTAGTAAAATATAAATTATCAATAAAAATGCCATAAAACTATCCCCTATTTTGTAGACGGTATAACTTTTGCACAAACCAATCAATAAACGCTTATTGTGATTTTTTTTTACCAAAAATATATAGAAGAATACGCATCGGCCTAAACTAAGGGAAAAAAATGTTTTTTAAATATTTTTTGGGGATATTTATTATAGCAAAAAGTAAAAAATAATGCATTTTTTTCAAAATTGTCGCTACTTTTTTGTTTATAGCGCAAAAAATAAAAACTGCAGAGGTGATCAAATACCACCAAAAGAAAGCTCTATTTGTGGGAAAAAAAGGACGTCAATTTTGTTTTGGTGCAATGTCGCATGACGACGCAGTGCCAAATCTCAAAAAGTGCTCTGGTCAGGAAGGGGGTAAATTCTTCCAGGGCTGAAGTGGTTAAAAAATAAAGTTAAAAGAAAGGAATTTTGCACCTGCCACTCCTCAGCGCACATCCAAGCATTTACTATTCTAGAACAAACCGGCGGAGTGCTTATGTGTATGAGGTTCTTGTGGATACCCACCGCTATAATACAGCTTCTGGCACAAAGGCAGGTCGAGCTATTGAAACATCCCCAGTCCCACCAAGTCCTAAATACCCTCCATACTATGGAGTGGTACTACTTGCTAGGGATATGTTAATACATATAAGCTTATGGAGAGAGGTGGACAGTGGTACATTTTGGAATTATAATAATTCAGAGGTGTTAACTGTAGCATGCTCAGGGTTCTCAAAAATATTGCAGTTATTAGAGACATGTATAATATTGACAGAAATCATTACAATACCCAGGCTAATATGTGATTAACGAATGTGCATTTCTTGCAATTTTGCAGACAACAAAGGTTCATTGTTAAAAAATGTAAGAATAACAATCAGCCAAGTGTTATAATACATTGGCAATGTTAATAAGAGTGTCAGTAACTGATGCCTATTCTGTCTCCCTCTTTCACTCTAGGCTTTTGGGCCAGCAGGCCATAGTCTTCATGACCCCAGCAGCCAGCAAGGCCAGATTTTCAGTCCCCCCCCCCCCCCCCCCCCAGTTTACCTATCCTTTGCTGCCACCCCTCTACCCTAATCACCTTGTAGGCAAGTGCAGTCTACTTTCTCCACTGCAGGTGGCGCTCTTCTGCAGTTGGAGAGGAAGTTAAAAGGAACATGGTTCCTCTATGGTTTCCTGGGACACCGGGGAATCTATCCCATTTGATCCTGCCACCCCATGTGACTCTAGCAACCATCTTGGGCCAGGCAAAGCCTTTTTAAGGCCCTGGCTCCCAGATTTGGCATTTATTTTGCAAGTGGATACAGGTACCCTGCCTGATAGGGACAGAACTAGTGGTAGGGAAAGGTTCCTGATGATTAGGGAAAGCATAGGGCCCACAACTTCTCTGGACACCTTCTCTTGGGCCAGGCAAAGCCTTTTTAAGGCCCTGGCTCCCAGATTCGGCATTTATTTTGCAAGTGGGTACAGGTACCCTGCCTGATAGAGACAGAACTAATGGTAGGGAAAGGTTCCTGATGATTAAGAAAAGCATAGGGCCTGCAACTTCTCTGGACACCTTCTCTTGGGCCAGGCAAAGCCTTTTTAAGGCCCTGGCTCCCAGATGCGGCATTTTTTTTGCAAGTGGGTACAGGTACCCTGCCTGATAGAGACATAACTAGTGGTAGGGAAAGGTTCCTGATGCTTAAGAAAAGCATAGGGCCCGCAACTTATCTGGACACCTGCTTGAGCACAAGATGACCAGGCCGCATTCTGCCCATCCCAGCAGGCACATCAGTTTGACTGTATAATGCTTTCTGCACGCTGTTGGACCTGTGAGTGTTCCCAATTGGGTTTTCTTCCCACTGGGTTTATTGTAAACTCTCTTTGCATTATTTTAATGTAAATTATTTTAATTGTACTTGGACTGTGTGTGTTATTGCCACCACACCATGCTGCAGCCCACCTACAACCTGGATAGGCTTAGTATTACCTAACAAGATCAGGCACAAGGCAAGATGAGGCAGGGCACAATAAAACTGAAAGAGGCTGAGAGCCAACTCAGATTTGGTTACTCCTAGAAGACTAAAGAGCAGGGCCAACTTTTAGCCTAGCCTACTTGCAATATGGCTTTAAGTGCACAGACCCAAAGTTGAAGCTGAATGTTAAGCAGATATTGAAGTCAAAAATTATTTAAAAGCAAACATTTGTAATTACCATTCCTGGTATAAGCCTCTTGCCTGTATAGTAAGGATGCAGTGTAAGAAGAAGAAACTGTACAAGGAGCCAGTCGATTCATGTGCTGCCGAGAAGGATGGATAGAAAAACCAAGTGACAGAGAGAGACGTTCATCATAGTGCTGCTTCTCCTTTCACTGTCCATTCACAGGCTGAGATGGGTCCAGGACAACCAAGGCTCAGAATAAGCGAGTTGGATGATGCTGGCCATCAGACTGAAGAATCTAATGGCAGAAAATAGTATTGCAGGAGAAATCTATGGATTGCAGGTGAATATTGCAACAAAAACAGTTTTTGTTTTATTACTTCATGCATACCCTAAAATTAGAAATCTTGAGGCTGTTCATGTGACATTAAGGGTCATTCTGCTTCTTATCTGGTGGCAGCAGTGGACGATACGTACCTCTGTTCCCAAAGACACTTATGTAATGAAATATGGCTGGTCTTTCGGGCAGCTATGGTGACTGGGCTCAAAGGAAGTGAATTACATTTGCTGGAAGGGAGGAGGAAGATGTTTGCTTAGGCCAGTGATGTCGAACCTTGGCACCCCAGATGTTTTGGAACTACATTTCCCATGATGCTCATGCACTCTGCAGTATAGTAGAGCATCATGGGGAATGTAGTTCCAAAACATCTGGGGTGCCAAGGTTCGCCATCACTGGCCTAGGCTCTGTTTCCACTACTGCGAGTTGTTGTGCGACTTGACACATGTGAAGTCGCATGGCAAGTCAAAATCCATGTATTTCAATGGTCCCCATTCTAATTGGTGCGACTTAGGTCGCAGCGACTCCAAAAAAAGTTTTTGCACTACTTTGTTCCGACCGGTGTGACTTGTTCTCCATAGAAAGCAATTAAGTCACATGAACATGTATGTTACCGCTTTGTTGTGACGTCGACGGAAGTTTGTGGAATCACATGATCTCTGCTCCTCCTATACAACACCTGGCAATGAAGGAGGAAGGGGAAATGACTGAGCAGGAAAAGGAATTATGTCACTATGACCAAATCGCATTACATCAAAGTCGCATGAAAGTCATTTGTAAAGTGGCATAAAAATTGCATTGCGAAGTCGCGCTGTAAATCGCTCGACTTTGGGGTTGCAATAGTGGAAACCTAGCCTGAAGGAAGAAGCGGTAGGGGATGTTTTGATCTGGTGGAAAATTTGGCTTGGGGTAGGTTTGGTATGGCTGAACTAGAGCCAGGGAAGTTGTACATTTTTTGTCTTTATTAAAACAGTTGCCCATTAAATTGCATTGTATTGTAACAATTCACTGTTTGCTGCTCTAGCATTGTATATAATTGCCCATGTGTAGCCAGTGTATTGTCAGGACTGCCATTTTTGTCCCATATATTGACAAACTGCCACTGTGTAGAGGACCATATTACTAGAATTTTAATTCCCTTCTCATAAACTACCCTTCTTTCTTCTCCAGTTTTTACACAGAACTGTCCAGCTGCTGGTCAGTTGTTTTTTGTTTTTTTTTTCTAAGTGAGATGATACACTTCTCCGTATTTCCACATTTCAGCCTATTTCACCTGGTCACAATCACATAATGGGTTGGCTTACTAAAACTGGAGAGCAAAATCTGGTGCAGCTGTGCATAGAAACCAGCTTCCAGGCTTTTTTTTGCCAACGCTTAAAGGGTTACTAAAACCTTTGTTTTTTTGTTTTTTGTTTTTTTAAAATAACAAACAAATAATACTTAACTTCACTGTGCAGTTCGTTTTGCACAGAGTGGCCCCGAACCTCGTCTTCTGGTGTCCCCCAGCGGTTCTTGCGGCTCCTCCCTGCGTCTGGAAACCCCCTAGAAGCGCTCTCCCAGGTGGTTACCATGCAGGCGCGCTCCCGAGTCCAGCATTTGCGTGCATAGACAGAGATTGCCAGACTCGGCACCGCCCCCTGGCGCCCTCATCATTGGAATTGATTGACAGCAGCAGGAGCCAATGACTGCACTGCTATCAATTTATCCAATCAAGAGCCGAGAACCCCGGCCAGAGGGGTAGATTGTGTCTCCGCTGAGGGAACGAACGGGCTCAGGTGAATAAAACAAGGGGGGGGCTGCTCAGTGACAGAAGTTTTTTCACCCTAATGCATAGGATGCATTAAGGTAAAAAAAACACGAGGGTTTACAACCTCTTTAAGGCCTGATTCACACTTGTGCAGGTTGCATATTGCAGGTGCATTTTGCATTTTTTAATACACATTAATACACATTTAATACACATCATCATAACGACTTCAATCCCGCTCATAGTCATATGACGTCCGCAGGAAGGATCTCCCATCCTGAGCGAGCATCATATGATGTCCTGGGCTTCCCGGCCGTCTGGGGGGCGCGCGCCCGCCACATCACTCGGGAGCCAATGGGCGTACCCGGCGGCCGCTTTGTCCGCCGGGCACCCCGCGACTGCCCGATAACAGAGCAGGACCGTGGATCTGTGTGTGTAAACACACAGATCCATGTCCTGTCAGGTGAGAGGAGACCGATGGTGTGTTCCCAGTACAGAGGAACACCGATCGGTCTCCTCCCCTTGGGAGTCCCCTCCCCCTACAGTTAGAATCACTCCCTAGGTAACACAGTTAACCCCTTGATCGCCCTCTAGTCTTAACCCCTTCCCTGCCAGTGACATTTATACAGTAATCAATGCATTTTTATAGCGCTGTATGAATGGGAATGGTCCCAAAATGGTGTCAAAAGTGCCCGATATGTCCGCCGCAATGTCGCAGTCACCATAAAAATCGCAGATCGCTGCCATTACTAGTAAATAAATAATAATGCCATAAAACTATCCCCAATCTTGTAGACACTATAACTTTTGCACAAACCAATCAATATAGGCTTATTGTGATTTTTTTTTTTTTTTTTTTTTTTTACCAAAAATATGTAGAAGAATACATATCGGCCTAAACTGAGGAAAAAAATGTTGTTGTTTTTTTAAAAAATTGGGATATTTATTATAGCAAAAAGTAAAAAATATTGTGTTTTTTTTTTCAAACTTGGAACACGATCTGTATTGCAAATCTGCAAAATACAAAAAGCACAAAAAACGCATAGGTGTGAATCCAGCCTAAATCAGGCCTAAAGGTCTCTGTTTGGGCAAGTTGGGTTATGAGAAGATAACACTGGGGTTGATTTACTAAAGGCAAATCCACTGTGCACTACAAGTGCACTTAGAAGTGCAGTCGCTGTAGATCTGAGGGGAAGATCTGAAATGAGGGGAAGCTCTGCTGATTTTATCATCCAATCATGTACAAGCTAAAATGCTGTTTTTTATTTTCCTTGCATGTCCCTCTCAGATCTACAGTGACTGCACTTGTAGTGCAAAGTGGATTTGCCTTTCGTAAATAACCCCCATTGTGTCTTCTGCCTTGGTTCACACCTACATACCTCCCAACTGTCCTTGATTTGGAGGGACTGTCCCTGATTTATAGCAATGTCCCTCTGTCCCTCTTTCCTCCTCATTTGTCCCTCATTTTGGTCTGATCTATATAGTTGTATATAAAATGCACTTTTTATCTTTCAAAAAGTGTTTCCCAGTGCTAAACCTTTCATCCAATTTCTAAATTGCTGTATTTGTACATTTTAAAAGCCAATATAAAGGAATAGTAGTGGTAAAAAAGCACTTGTGGATTTCATTAACCTTTTTTGGGGGGGTTAATTCTCCTTTAAAAGGGTGTGACAGGGGGCGTGTCCTATGCCTACGTACATTTGCTAGTAGGTGTCCCTCATTCCCATCTCAAAATGCACCTATGCATTTTTTAGTGCATTTTCAGTTTTGCAGAAACATACTATAGTCCATTTAACATGGTTTTTCTATGGGTCACATCATAGGTGTGCGTAGTCTACTGCATTAGGGTGTGTGTATATATGGCCAGTAGAGCAGAGATTGGTGTCACTAGTTTATTTTTAGTATTTTATTAATAGAACTTTCTTACAGTTATTTTTTACAATATTTTTTTACAGTTTTTTTTTTATTTTTACAATTTTTTAGAAGCCCCATTGGGGGGGGCTTTGGTGAAATATCAGTCCCCTGATGTTTCACTTTTGAGAAAGAGAAAGGCACAGAGGGCAGAGATTCCTCAGTCTCTTTCTCTGCATTTAAGCAGCAGAGAAATGTGTACAGCACAGCATGATTAGGGTGTGCCCAGACACACCTGGCACACCCTGTGCGCACGCCTATGGGTCACGTTCACATCTGTGCTTTTTATGGAAAGGGCCAGGGCCCAGCAGGTTGTGTTTTTGGTTCCAAAGACTTCAATGGATCAAAAATATGTATTGAAAAATGTAAAAGGCGCCTGGAATATGCATCAACTGCAACCTGCATAGGTGTGAATCAGGCCTAAGGCTGGATTCACACCTATGCATTTTTAGTGCTTTTTGCATTTTGCAGATTTGCACTACAGAACTTGTTCCATAGGAAACCATGTTAAATGGACTGTAGTGCAAATCTGCAAAATGCAAAAAGCACTAAAACTGCATAGGTGTGAATCCAGCCTAAGGCTCGATTCACATCTATGCATGTTGCTTTTGAGCGTTTCTGCAGTGTTTTTTGTGATGCTTGCCACGTTTTTGAGCAGCGTTTTTGTAGCGTTTTTACAGCGTTTTTGCGGTGTTTTGTGGGGTTTTTTTTAGACTGTATACAGTTTTTAAAAAAAAACGCCAAAAACGCAAAACGCATCAAAAACACTGTAAAAGCGCTGCAAAAACGCTGCACTTGCGTTTTTGATGCTGGTCCATTGAATTCTATTACATGCAAAACGCTGCATTTTGCATGAAAAAAAGTCCCTGACCCTTTCCAAAAACGCAGAGGCACAAAAATGCATTGACGTGAACATGTTCTATAGGAACCCATGTTAAAAAATTCCCATGCATTTCTGCAAAATGCAAAATGCACCAAAAAACGCATTAGTGTGAATGGAGCCTAAAACCATCCATACACACGCTTTCCCCAAAAAAGAAAAAAAAAAAGAAAAAAAAAAAAACAAAAACACATGCTGTTGTACATTGTACAGACCTATTTTCATTGGGAAAGTCTGTGAAAAAAAAAAAAAAAAAACATGTAACCAATTCCCAGCGTAATGCGTGTAGTGAGGGTGGTTACAAGACTTCAGCAGCACTAAGATATAACATATAATTAAAAGTAGAAAAAAAAAATTCGGCCAGCCTATATGGGGTACTACCTATGCACACACTGCTATAGATCAGCACAGGAATAAAAAATGACGGCGAGTATTTGATACAATTTCCACCCCCCCCCCTTTACATGCAGAACATTTAGTTAGCAGAACTACATGACAATCATTAATGATTACATTCATTTTACCAGACCGGCTGCGTCTATAAACCCTACTCTTTTCACAATACTCTCTACTATTTCTAACACTATTGAAGCACATGGGAAAAAAAAACTGCTTCAACCACACCCTTTTATAGTGAGAAGGCTGGCTTATTCAGTACCACCTTATTGGCCTTTCTAAGTCAGCTGACCTCAGTTCAAAGGTCAGGCGGTGCACTGTGTTTACTAAGACCCCTTTCACACTGAAGCGCCGGTCTTTTTTGTGTTGCATTAGCTGTGCTTTTTGGGAGCTAACGGGCGTTTTTTTTTTAAGGTCGCGTGTCAAAAAAAAAAAATGTAAAAAACACAGTTTTGTGGCACTTTCAAAGCACTGCCCATTCATTTCAATGGGCAGGGGCATTTTTTGAGCACTTTTTACTGCGCTCCAAACCCGCCCCAAAGATGCTGCTTGTAGGACTTTATCTAACGTGTGAAAGCACTCATGCAAATGAATGGGAGGCAGTTTTTAGGTGCTTTTCAGAGGCTATTTCTAGCGCTAAAATCCATGACAACTGCCTCAGTGTGAAAGGATTTACAAAATAAGGTGCAGCGCTAAAAAAATAATATAAAATTATGAATAAACTTCAAGGGATAAAATGCGGAGATATCAATGGAACAAATAGTCCTACAGAGGGACATAACAAACAGTCCTATAATTAATAAATGAAGCACTAAAAATGTCCAAGAATATTCAGTGAGTATCCATCATACGTGACAGCATGCCAAATAGAGTGATTGATGAATGTGCCCAACACCGATACACAGAATGGCCTCTCACCTGATGACAAGGACCCTTAAGTTATAGAGGGTCAATAAGGCGTTCCCATAAGGGTCAATAAGGCGTTCCCATAAGGGTCAATCAACAAGAAATCCTTTTTCAGATGATGATAATCCATCAGGGAACACTAGGGATGTGGGTCAAGATGGCTCTGGGCTGGGCTGTAGGTGAGGATGGCTCTCACATAGCATATGTAATGCAAGAAAGGACAAAAATAGTGCTCTCTGTATACTCCAATTTATTAAATAGTAATAAAAGTTAAACTTACAAAAGCGGCACTTCACAAGTGCAGGACGAACACAGCAAAGAAAATGAATCACCGCCGTGTAGAGACACGGAGTGGAGCATGCGCGGTAGCAGCGGGTGACGTCACGCCGTTACGTTCTGGACGCGTTGCGTCCAGGTGGGCGGGGGCTTCTTCAGCAGATCTTTCAGTGTGAAAGGAGTCTAAAACCTCATACACACGATCAGATTTTCCGCAGACGAAACCTCAGACTTTTATCAGAAGGAGTGTGCCTGGATTTTGTCTTGCATACAGACGGCAAGGAATTGTCGGCCAACAAACACGAACGTAGTGATGTACTATGTGGTTTTTCAGCTCTTTAGCACCACCCTTTGGGCTCCTTCTGCTAATTTCGTGCTAGTAGAAGTTTGGTGAGTGTTGATTCTCGCTTTTCATTTCGTGCTTTTCAGTTTGTTTCTGAACGGCCGTTCGTCAACCAGACATGTTGCAGAATCGGAGGAGATAACGCGTTTTTTATAATTGGCCTTGGAGTTATTGCTTTGACCCAAGTCCAGTCCAGGAACAGGAGGAGGAAGATTTCTTGGACCAAAAATTGGTTGCTTTATTAATTGTGACCAATTATGTCATATGCCTTTGCTGCGGGAGCTCCAGGAGAATAATCCAGATGTTTTTCAAATTTATCTCCGGATGACGGACCCCTGCTTTCACCAACTCTTGGCATTGTTGACCCCCTATATTAAGAAGCAGGACACATGCATGAGGCTTTTATTTTATTTTTTGGTTGAATAATGATTTCATTTGTTATATTTTCTATATTTTTGGATGCATAGAATGCACTTTTTGGTTAAGTTCTATTGGCAGATAGCATGTCTAATTTTATTTTAATGCACAATAAAAAAATTGTGGAGAATAATACTTGGTTATGTGTTTTACTTCAAATGACAGTTTGGGAGTAGGCAGTTACATTTTATTTAACAATTTTTATTTATCAAAACATTTTCCAAACAAAAACATACACTTAATCAACTTATATTTATATACATCCATGTAACAAGACGTTTTTTCCATTGTTTAACAAAGCATCATTCAAAATTATTTCTATATTTTAATTCTTCTTCCTTTTAAGTCAGGGATGTATATGCTATACTAAAAACCTGTTTATCTACCCATCTCCCCGCATTCATACCCATTCATACTAAAAGAAGGAAAAAAAAAAAAAAAAAAAAAAAAAAAAAAAAAAAAAAAAAAAAAAAAAAAAAAAATTTTTAATTTATTATGTTCTTTACTAATCTTATGCTGTCCTCAAGAGTAATGAAGAGGCTCTGAACTCTTCCCATTTGGTCCAAATACTTTGTTTTGGCATTTTTACCCTTTCTTCTATTATCATTCTTTCCTCTAGGGTACGCATCTCCGTCAACTCACATTCCCATTCTGCAATAGACGGTGCTATTGTGTTTTTCCATTTTCTCGCTATTACCGTTCGTGCTGCTGTCAGAAAATATTTCAGAATTCCCTTTTTATTCTTTTTTATTGAACCTGGAATCATAGATAAAATTGCTACTTGTATTTCTGGATATATTTTTATCCCGGTCATTGCTCTATAAATTTCAAATATTTTTTGCCAGAATGGTTGGATTTCAGAGCAATAGTACCAAATATGTGACATTGTACCTTGGGTTAAATGGCATCTCCAACACCTGTCTGTGTTATCTGGGTTTATTTTGTGTAGATCTACAGGGCATCTATACCATCTGGCTAAGATTTTATAGTTTCTTTCTTGATGTTTGGCCGATATTGAGAGTTTATGGGTCGCTATAAATGCTTTTCCCCATATTTCTCTAGGAAATTCTATTCCGATCTCTGCTTCCCATTTTTTTACATATGGTAGTGTTTGTCTGTTGTTCTCTGAGATTAGATATTTATAGATTTTAGATAGGACATGGGTGGGTCTTACTTCTTGCACAAAGATCTTTTCTAAGTTTGTCATAGGTCTATCTATTATAGATTCTTTTGTTAAGGAATCTATATACCGTCGGAGAAGGCCATGTTGCATCCATTTATTTTTGTGTTCTATCCCTATTTTTTCTAATGGGAGCAGTTTATTTTCTTCCATCGTTTCTATAATTCTAGTGTCCCCATTTCTTTTCCATTTCAGGAACGTTTTAGCTGTGAGTGCCAGTGGGAATTCTGGATTGCTAAATAACGGGGTCATTGGACCTCTATAAGTAGATCCGCTCCCTTTTTTTATCATTTTATCCCATGCTTTTAATGTTGCTACCACTAGGGAGGGCATTTCTCTTTCTGGTGGTCTTTGTGCTTTCATAATCCAAGGAAGGGACTTTAGCTTAAGAGTTGTAATATCCTCTTCTAATTTTACCCATTGTTTATTATCTCTGTTGTGGAACCAGTCTACTATTCTGGTTATCATTATTGCACTGAGGTATGTACCCATATCCGGGAGAGCAAGGCCGCCGTCTTCTTTTGTTTTATTTAACACTGTTCTTTTAATTCTAGGTGTCCTGCCTCCCCAAATGAATTTTCCTATTAGTCTGTGTAATTTATCCATATTTTTTGTTGCAGGAAAAATGGGTATTGTCTGTAGGACATATAATATTTTGGGTAGTATGTCCATCTTTACTATATTTATTCTACCGAGCCAGGAGAACATTCCCTTTTCATAATTTTGTAACGTTCTCGCAATTCTTTGTACCATTGGGACATAGTTATACTCCTGTAACTTATCCAAATCAGTTGGAATATAGGCACCCAGATATTTAATTGTATTCTCTTGCCATTTAAATGGGAAGTCTTTTTTAAGGAGTTCTACCATATCTCTTGATAGATTAATATTTAAGGCTTCGGATTTACTATAGTTTACTTTGAAATTGCTTAATGTACCAAACCGATTGAATTCTGCTATCAAATTTGGTATTGATATTAATGGATTTGTGATGTACATTAGGATATCGTCTGCATATACAGACATTTTATATTCTTTATCTCCTACTTTGATCCCCTGTATATCTAGATTTTTCCTAATCGCTATTAATAGATGTTCCATTACCAGTGTATACAGTATTGGGGATAGTGGGCAGCCCTGGCGGGTTCCGTTTGTTATGGGGATTATATCTGATAAATCCCCGTTCGCCCGTATCTTAGCTGTTGAGTTCTTATATAGAGCCATTATTTTGTCCAGAAGTATAGGACCCAGTCCCCACTGTATTAAAGTTTCTCTAAGGAAACTCCATCCCACCCTGTCAAACGCTTTCTCAGCATCAATTGTCAATAGGCAGGATGGGATGGAGTTCCTTTTTGCATGTTCCATCAGTGTAATTGTTTTTAGAGTATTATCTCTAGCTTCTCTTCCTTCCACAAACCCTACTTGATCTAGATGTATAGATATTGGCATTAGGGGAGCGAGTCTATTGGCAATTATTTTGGCATATAATCTCATATCAATGTTTGTCAGGGAGATTGGTCTATAGTTTCCACATAAGGTATGATCCTTATCTGGTTTAGGTATTAGTGTGATATAGGCCTGCATACTTTGTGGACCAAAAGGTAGTGGTGAAGATATTGCGTTAAATGTTTGTGTCATAATAGGGATTAGTTCTTCCTTAAATATTTTATAGAATCTTGGGGTGAAGCCGTCAGGGCCTGGGCTCTTCCCCAATACTAATGCCTCGATTACCCTTTGCGTTTCTATCTCTGTAAAGTCCTGATCTAGTTGTGTCTTATCTGTCGAGGTCAATACAGGAAGTGCCGTTTCTCTCACATACTGCTCTATGTTATGTTGAGTTGCTTCTGTGGCATTATCTGTGGCATGATTGTGGATATTATATAATTTTGTGTAAAAAATTTGAAACTCTTTCAATATCTCTTTTGGGTCGTATTTGATGTCACCCTTATCTGATTTTATCTTAACAATGGGTTGTACGTTTCCCCGATGGCGTAGAGCGTTTGCAAGGAGTTTACTTGGTTTGTTACCTTGGTGGTAATATAGGGCACGATTGCTGTCTCTTATTCGTAGGGTTTGCTCATTTATCAGTGCCTTTAATTCTGTCTTCTTTTCTGTTAATTCTATTAACCTTTCCCGCCCTGGATTTTGTTTATATTGAGCTTCAATTTTGGGTATCTCATTTAGCAGTTGGGTCTTTCTGTTCCCTTTTACCTTTTTCAATCTAGCCCCATGTTTTATGAGTAGACCTC
The DNA here is from genome assembly GCA_037952925.1 of Lithobates clamitans. NCBI lineage: Eukaryota > Metazoa > Chordata > Amphibia > Anura > Ranidae > Lithobates > Lithobates clamitans. The sequence goes on from JBBGZY010000544.1 coordinate 4,988,784, forward strand.
GGATTACACATTTTAATGTTTCCCATTTGATCGGTAGAGAAGTGGTGTCCTCTCTATGATCAAATAAGAAATCTGATATTGCCCTCCTTATTTCTGTCACACAGGTCTCATCATGTAGTAGATTATCGTTGAGCTTCCAATTTCTCTTAATGTTGTTTCCCTTAAGCAGGTCCAAAACCAAAAATATTGGTGCATGGTCCGACCATAATGAGCTGCCTATTTCGGAGGATAGGGTTTCAGCCATCCCTTTTTGGTTGATCAAAAAAAAAATCTAATCTATGATATGTCTTATGTGCCGCTGAGTGGAATGTGAAATCTTTTTCTGTTGGGTGTAATACCCTCCAGATATCAATCAACTGATGTTTTGCCAGCATATCTAAAAAAAATCTTTTCTCTCTCCCTGTCTGCATTAATGAGGGTGCCGTTGTGTCCATTTCCCTGTCTAGGACCATATTGAAGTCACCTCCAATTATTATTATCCCCTCGGCAGTTACATTTTATATAATACAATGTAAAATTAACAAGGGACACCAACATAATTGTATCTTTGATCTTAAAAATTACGGGATAATGGTGTTGTGGTAACTTGCACAAATTAAAAAAAAAAAAAAAAAAGCATAATAATATTATTCTTGATATTACTAGAAAAAAAAGCCTTTGAAAATGAATTTGAAATAACTCCATCAGTATCGCCAGCAAAGCAGCTTTATTATTATCCCATTAAAGAAGAGAATTGTGCGCTGCATTTCGAGATTTCATAATTTTCCGCGTCACGAATGGTAATTCTCCATTTCATAAACAGAGTTTCGCCATAAAAATACCTCTGTTGTTAATAAAAAATGATGTGCAGAGAACAAACCTAAACACAACTACTGCTGCCTTAAAGCTGAAGTCTACTGTTTGCTAAAAGCACAAACTTTAATATAGCCTGTCTTGAAGAATACCCAGGTCCTCAAGTGTACATCATTCTTCTTTTTGGAGTATCCCACCTAATTCCCTCAATATCCAAGCTCTCCAAAAATACGGGAGCACCGCTACAATGTCTTTACTCCAAAGAACCATTTTTTATTTATTTTTTTATTTCCTTTGCACCTGTTTGGATCATCAAAGTGAATACAGCTTCATTTTTCAAAGGTGTGAACATCTCCTACATCAGTGTTTCTCAACTCCAGTCCTCAAGGCGCCCCAACAGGTCATGTTTTCAGGATGTCCATTATTTTGCACAGGTAATTTGATCAGTTTCACTGCCTTAGTAATTACCACAGCCATTTCATCTAAGGGAAATCCTGAAAACATGACCTGTTGGGGCGCCTTGAGGACTGGAGTTGAGAAACACTGCTCTAGACGCAGGTGGGAAGTTAACCTTTAAACTTTGGTTTACAAGACCAACACCTTACCACTTGGCCACTGTGCTCTCCATTTAGAATTTTAACAAGGAGCCAGTGTGAGAGTTTTTTGTTTTCTAACATGTCCTCTTTTATACATAACATACACCCAGATGCAGGGAGGTCTACAAAATGCTTCCCCTCCAATCTCAAACAAACATTCAAATGTTGCCCATTGCAAACATTCATAATTCACTTTAAGATCAAGCATTTAGCCATCTGAATTGTTAAACTATACAAAAACTAACCTCTAAAATATTGTGTTTATTATTTTGAAAACCCAACAAAAAAAAGGCCAAAATATTGAGGAAAACAGCATTTGTGGGTTTTAAAGTGGTTGTAAACCCTTACAGACCACTTTGACCTACAGGTAAGCCTAGATTAAGGCTTACCTGTAGGTCCAAGAAATATCTCCTAAACCCACACGGTTTAGGAGATATTTGCAAAAAGACAGGCACCGCTGTCTACGGCTACAGCGCGCGCTGGCGCACTGAGCATGCCGCTGCTAGCGGCGATATGCCATTAGTGTCGGCTCCCGTGCGCATGCGCGGGAGTAATGTCATCGCAGCTCCGGACAATCACATCGCTGGAGCCACGATACCCGGAAAGAAGCTGGACGCTCCGTAGCAGAGGGGACAGCATTGACATCGCAGGCTCCTATATCAGGTAAGTGACACATCATGGGCTACTATGCGATGCACAGTAGCCCATTATGCATTACCTTTGCAGGGAAACAAAGAGGAAGTAAACCCATTAGGGTTTACTTCCTCTTTAAACAATCATTTTCTGTATATTAATTCTTTGGGTGCTTCATATTTAGGAGCATGGCAGGGGTGTTGCATGTTTGCAAAAATTTCAATGATTGTGGAGATTAGGGGGAAGCACTTTGTAGATATCAATGTGTCTAAGTGTCCTTTACATATAAAAAGATATGTCAGGAAACAAAGCGCTCACAAAATGGCCTCTTCCCACAACTCAACCTGGAGGGAACAGTGGCCAAGTGGTAAGGTGTTGCTCTAGTGAGCCAAAGGGTGTGGGTTCAATTCCCACCTATGCCGTACATGTAATCAGGTGCCAAGAAAACTTCAAAAAAAAAACCTAGAGCTTTTGCTAGAACACAATTGGTTCTTTGAAGTAAAGACAGCTTTGCCCTTTTTACTAAGATCAGTGAGCATTCACTTTTCAAAGGAAAACATTAACCTTGCTAACCTAAAAGTCTCTAATCTTTTAATAAATCAATGCCATTGCGTATAAATCAATGTCATACTGTCCCTCCTTCTGTTACCTTTATCATCAATCAGATTTTCAAGGTAGGTGTGGATGCAGTAGGTGGCTCTGAGAAACTTCCTAAACTATTTGTGTCTGAACGTGTCTTGGCCAGAAATAAATGTGTAGCGGGCAGAGTTTCTTGTTGCAACTATGGATATGGCCATGCAATTCTAGTAATGGCAGAATCTCCAATCGGGTGCAGTGGTTTCTTATCCTAGTATCTGCAGAGTTGGCCGGGTGAGATTATCTTTTCCTCAACACAAATGGGGTTTCACCACAAAAATAGCTGTTTTTTTAATTAAAAAAGTATGTTTGCAGAACAGACCTAAGCAGAATAAGCATATCTCACTGGAAATGTTCTTACTCTGATTTTATTGAAAATATTGCCATATACTATTGTACAACAATAGGTAGTGTCCACATACCAAAAATAATCAAAGAAAGACATGTTGTATTATAAAAGTATATATAATATAGAACACCACTGAAAATGAAAAAAAACACTCACCAAGAAATGGTGACACCTCAATGTTGATCTTCACATATGAAATATGTATAGAAACCTTTTTTCAGAGCTACCCAATTCTAAGAGCATGTCATCCTCCCATGACAATCTGACTATTACACTAGGCTCTTTCTATCCCTTCCCTTTGGTGCACATATTATGACAATCTCACACACTTTCAACATACAGTACCTATGACTTGTAACATGATGTGATCTCCCAACACCTTGCTATGCTGCCATCTTCTAGCTGAAATGGGGCTCCTGTACTGGGAAAGCTAACAGTGACAATGTGGAGACACAGGAAAGGGCTGAATAATCCTCCAATACAGACATTGCAAACATGTCAAAAATAATGATTGTGGAGATCATAAGGGAAGCATTTAGTGATTGTGGAGACCACACTTTGTAGACATCGGTGTTGCTGGTTGTACTTTTACATATAAACGGGTATGTCCGGAGACAAAGAACTCTCACAATGGCTGCTTCCTAGAAAGCTTTGTGGCGGTTACGGTGGCAAAGTGATAAGGTGTTAGCCTTGAACACCAAAGGTTTTGGGTTTGTGTCTAGCATGAATGTTTTACTTTATTTTACAAAGTGTGAAACACTTTGGCGTTTACTTCTTTAGTAAAGTTCACACTGAACACATAATCAGGTGCTGAAACAAAAATGAAATTTAGCGCCCTATAGGTTCTTTGAAGTAGTTCTTTGAAGTAAAAACAGATTTGCCCTTTTTTACTAAGATCAGTAAGCATTCCCTTTGATATTCATATAAGAAATATGCCCCAAACCCCTTACAGAACTACCCAATTCCAGGGGTACACCACCCTCCCAGGACAATCTAACCGTCACACTGTGGCTCTTACTAACTCTTCCAAATGGTGAACATATTATGACAGGCCCAGTCACAATCAAGATGCTTGTAACATGATAATGTAATCATCCAAAACCCTTCAATGTTGTCATTTTCTAGCTAAATTTGGGCTCCTGTACTGAAAATCTAACAGCAGCAGTGAGACGCAGCCTTCTAAAACACAGGAAAGCCCTGAATAATCCTCAAATACCCTTCTGCATATAAGAAAATAGTGGTGGCCTGCCTTAATCAGTTGGGCATAGCTCCTAAGTGACCCTCATTTGAAGGGATTGTCCCTCCTTTGGAATGAAATCTCTTTGTCCCTTTCTTCCTCAGTTGTCTCCTAAATTAGTCTGATGTAGGGACCTCTATAAATAATTTATTATTTAACTAGCTAAAGTGTTAAACTATACTAATAATTGCAACTATGTTTAAAAAAAAGGGTAGAATGGGGTGGGAGTTTAATTGTGCCTCAGAGGAGTAAAAAGAAAAAATAGAATACAAATATTATGGAAAAATATATAAACTTTATTAATCTGCCGTAAGGCAGTACCTTCTAAGAATAAAAAGATTGAGATAAGTTACAGTCTTTGTGAAATCAGGATGTGCAAGTCCTAGACAATTAGAAAAGATGTGGCCTACGCGTTTCGTGGACAGTTCTGCTTCGTCCGGGCCTTGCGAGTAGCACAATGGGATATCGCATGAATTCCAGAGACTGTAAATGGAAGACGCCGACTCAGAGGGACTAAGGTTGGGCCTTTGTGCCCGCGGGGATGCTCCACCTCACCCCGACAGAGGAAAAATGACGGAGGGGAAATCCCTAAAGTATATACTGTGGTTTGTAATTGCTTCTATAGAGAACTATATATAAGTCTATATAACTATAAAGAGCGGCTTACCTCTTCTTATGTGAGGGACGTGGAGGAAAGACGTTTCTTTGAAGTATCACAGCATCATAGATCCTTTCCTTGAGGCTTATCCCACGGTTCAAGTTCATATACAAGTTTATATCCCTAGTCCTACTTTCTTATTACTTTATTTTTTTTTTTTTGTTTTATTCATCAGCAGTATTGAATCATTCCTTGTGACTACAACCCAATAGACATTGACGACTGCCTCCACCCTCCAGGTGTTGCTTTGATCAATCAATAGAGTAAGTGCTAAATAGCTTTTCTATCCTTGATTTAATTAACTCCATTTATGCATCCTCTGCGATTGTCGATAAAACTTCAAGATGTCAATGAGTATTTCACTCATTGACATCCACATAACTAGCTATATATCTACTCGTTCAACACCACCAAACAGTCTCCTTTTTTGACACACTGCATTTTATAATCCATATACAGCTCCACCCTTCTGTTCCCTGTGGTTGCATCTCTGGCCCCATCGCTGTCCCGGCTTTGGTTGGTGCACGCTGGGAGTGACAAGGTTTTTGGGTCTTTTTGGGGTAAGCATTTTATCAATGCTGTTTCAGAGATGACACTGCGCTGGTTTATGTTCAATTACTGTGTTACCTTGTCTCCCTATGTAAATTACAATGTTATTTTTGTAATTTTTATCTTTCTAAAATCAATAGGAGTGTTGGATGATATCACCTTCAGCTTGCATATCCCTTGAAAAAGCGACAATGCGAAACATGTCGGGCTAGTATGCAATAAATATCATCTTCCAAACTATATATACACTCATATCCCATTTGACCACCGTGTTTTTATCAAAATTGAAATTTCATGAATTTTGTACAAATTGTATGTTTTTTAATGGTTGAATTAAAAATTGTATTTTAAAAAAAAAATGTTTTTTCATGTTTAGTTTGCCTGCACCGTCAAAATCCCTTTATCCCTTCTGTAACCTATAATCATGCCCAGGGATGTGGTGCCTATTTCTTAGGGTGTTTTACTCGTATTCGGAACCAAAACCATAGTTCATATACATATACTACATCTTCTCTAATCCCATCCTACCTGACCGACTGGTAATGAGTACATTCTTGAGTTCTTTTTAAAAGCAATTACAAACCACAGTATATACTTTGGGGGTTCCCCCTCCGTCATTTTTCCTCCGTCTGGGTGAGGTGGAGCATCACCACTAGCACAAAGGCCCAACCTAAGTCCCTCTGAGCCAGCAACTTCCGTTTACAGTCTCTGGAATTCATGTGATAGCCTATTGTGCTACTCGCAAGGCCCTAATGAAACGGAACTGTCTGCGAAATGCGTAGGCCACATCTTTTCTAATTGTCTGGGACTTGCACACCCTAATTTTCACAAAGACTGCGACTTATCTTAACCTTTTTATTCTTAGAAGTTACTGCCTTACGGCAGATTAATAAAGTTTATGTATTTTTCCATAATATTTGTATTCTATTTTTTTTTTTTACTCTTCTGAGGCACAATTAAAGTCTAACCCCGTTCTACCCTTTTTTTGAAACATAGTTGCATATTCTTAGGGGATGGTGAATGAATGAAAGAATGAATGAATGAATGAATGAAAGACTTGTATAGTGCTGCAAATGCAAACGGAATCGCCTCAAGGCGCTATCCGTCCTGTGTCGTCCAGCTCCTGTATGGTGCCTCTGCAGGAGTGTTTGTGATTCCACGTCCACCCCAACCCCTACACATATACTAATAATTGCATTTTTTATTTTGAAAACCCAATAAAAAGGAAAAAAATATTGATAAAACATTTGTGGGTTTTAAACAAACAATAATTTTTGTATATAAGTTCTTTGGGTGCTCCATATTTGGGAGCCTGGCTTGTTTGTTGCCCACATACTTTATACTAAAAGGTATCCCTCTTTCTCATCTCAAAACATTGGGAGGTATGTAGTTAGGAATATTTTATATGAAACATCCATGTTTGCAAAATTTCAATGACTGTGTAGATTGGGGGGGGGGGAGCACTTTGTAGACATCAATGTGGCTGGATGTACTTTACATATAAAAGGATATTCAGGAGACAAAGAACTCTCACAATGGCTGCTTCCTACAGCTCTATCAGTAGGGTACAGTGACCAAGTTGTAAGGAGTTGGTCTTGTAGACCAAAGGTCATGGGTTCAAACCCCACCTGTGCGTAGGGTGACTGTTAGGCTTTACGAAAGAGTCAAGTCTAAGCTGTTTTCCTTTGCAAAGTGGGTAAAATGAAGCTGGGTGCACATCGAACACAAAATTGAGTGAAAACAGAAATCTCGCTAGCACTTTGGTTCTTCAAAGTAAAGACAGCCTTATCCTATTTACTAAGATCAGTGAGCATTCACTTTGCAAAGTAAAACATTTACCTTGCTAACTTTACAGTCCATAATCCTTTAGTAAATAAACCCCATTGTGTATATACATCAATATCCCTCTTTCTGTGCCTTTATCGTCAATCAGATTTTCAAGGTAGGTATGAATGCAATAGGTAGCTCGGAGAAACTTCCTGAACTATGGCTTGGCTGGAAATAAATGTAAAGTGGGCGCAGAGTTTTTTTATTTCAGTTATGGGTATGACCATGCAATTCTAGCAGGAGCAGAATCTCCCACCCAGTGCAGTGGAATTACATATCTTAGTATCTTCAGAGTTGGCCTGAGGCAGATTATCTTTTCCTCAACATAGATGGAGTTTCACCATAAAAATACCTCTGCTTTTAATATAAAAAATAAATGTGGAGAACAAACCTAGGCACAATATTCATATCTCACTGTGAAAAGCAGTTGGAGATGAAAAATACTCATCAAGAAATGGTGGCACCTCATTGTAGATCTTTACATAAGAAAAAGGCCCGAAAACCAACGTTAGAACTACCCCATTCCCAGGGCACACTACTCCTCCCATGACAATGTGACTATTATGCCCCGTACACACGATCGGACATTCCGACAACAAAATCCATGGATTTTTTTCTGACGAATGTTGGCTCAAACTTGTCTTGCATACAGACAGTCACACAAATCTTGTCGGAAATTTCGAACGTCAAGAACGTGGTGACGTACAACACGTACAACAAGCCGAAAGTTCAATAGCCAGTGCGGCTCTTCTGCTTGATGCATCGAAATTGTGTACACACAATCGGAATTTACGACAACAGATTTTGTTGTCGGAAAATTTGAGATCCAGATCTCAAATTTTGTGTGACGGAAATTCCAATGGAAAATGTTCGATGGAGCCTACACAAGGTCGGAATTTCCGACAACAAGCTCCCATCGAATATTTTCCGTCTGAAAATCCGACCGCATGTACGGGGCATTAGACTCTGGTTCTTCCTGCCCCTTCATACTGGTAAACATACCATGACAAGTCCAGGTGTGATCAACATGCCTTTGGCTTGTAATTGTGCTCCTGTACTGGGAAAGCTCAAAGCAGTAATCAGAAAAAGCTTCTTAAAACAGGAATGACCAGAATAAACGCCCAATACCTTACAGCTTGTGTGAATGTAGTAACACTTGCTTCTACAATCTACGATCTACCAACAGTCATTGTTTCCACTACACTAAATGGAACCGTTTTCACAAATGTCATTAGCAAACTATATATTAATAATACCCCAAATCTTGTTGAACAATATTTGTAGTAACACTTCTCATGCTAATCTCAACTTATTTTTGCTATATCCAAGGTAGTGATGGGCTTGGGCCTGGATTCAGGCTGAACCAGTCTGAGCCAATGAGCTACAGGAAGGAGATTCCCTGCCCCTTAGCTGACATACTCAGAGGCTTGTGACATTGTCAACCTAATATGGGCACACGGCCATGTTAAGTCATTGTAATTGACATAATAAAGGCACATGACCACATTAGGCCAATGTCATTGACCTAATATGGTCATGGGGCCATATTAAGTCAATGATGTCACAAGCATCCTGGCCCTCTTGTATACATGCAGCTGCCGGCCAGTGAATCTCACAACTACAGCTCATTGTCCAAGCAATGACTGCTAACTTCCTGATGCAGACCCAACAAGGGTTGCTGTGCAAATGAGATGCAAGCAGGAGATTCCCCACCCCACAGTTGACATACACAGAGGGGCAAGGATACTTATGACATCATTGACTTAATATGGCACATGGCTATATTAGGTCACTGTCATTGATCTAAAATGGGCATGTGCCCAAATTAGGCCAATAATGTCACAAACATCCCCCCTCCTTTGTGTACATGCAGCTGCAGAGCGGTGAATCTCTCGCCTGCAGCTCATTGACCCAGCAATGACAGCTAACTTCCGGATTCAGACCAAACCCAAGCTCATCCCTAATCTAAAGCTGAGTGGACTAAAGGTATACTAGGCCTGGGCCTTGCTTACAACAGTCAGGCAAAGTCTTCTCTATCGGAAGACCTTAGGAAGACTTTTCGACTTATTGGTTTTCACTGACAGAGATTTTCCAACATTTCCCTTTTCTATGAATAAAGGGAACATCTATTTCACAGAAAATACATGTCTGACACTGTTGGTCAGCACAGAGATGAAATTTAGAAGTAGCAGATGCCTCAACACCTGTTCTTGGTGAAACATCTGTCCTTTTATGTCCAACCTTAGCCTTTCCTTCAACTGTTTATTACAGAAATAAACAATTAATGCCAAGGAAGCTAGGCCTTGACTTGGTACTCCCTTGTTAATCCTCTTCTGTTTATGTAGATACCTGTTCTCACTAATCTGCCTAATTCTGATACATTGAGAATCTATATTTAAGGAAATTAAAGGTAAAGATTTCCACTAGATATACAAAAACAGGATTACAGTGCCAAAAGTTTAAACACAAAAGGGGCACATTTACAATACTGTGCAAAGGTTTTCGTCAGCTGTGAAGAAACGCTGTACAATAAGAATGCTTTCAAAAATATATATTTTAATTGTTTATTGTTATCAATTTACAAAATGCACAGTCAGCGAACAGAAGGAAAATAGAAATCAAATCAATATTTGGTGTGGCTTCGAACCAGCATCAATTCTTCTAGGTACACAAAGTGCTTATGCACACAGTTTTTGATGGAACTCGGCAGGCAGGTTGTTCCAAACATCTTGGAGAACTAATTGCAGATCTTCTATGGATGTAGACTGCCTGAAATCCTTCTGTCTCTTCATGTTATCCCAGACAGACTCCATGTTATTGAGATCAGGGCTCTGTGGGGGCCAAACCATCACTTCCAGGCAGTGGCATCACTAGTGTTGGTGTCACCCGGTGCGGAAAAAATTGGTGTCACCTCCCTCCACCAACTATAGTCCCCCTTCAGTACAGACCTACCTCCATTAAGTACAGACTCCCCCCCACTAAGTACAGACCCCCCCACTAAATACAGTCCCCCTCACTCAGTACAGACCCCCTTTCCTCAGTATAAACCCCCCATTAAGTACAGACCCCCCCACTAAATACAGTCCCCCTCACTCAGTACAGACCCCCTTTCCTCAGTATAAAACCCCCATTAAGTACAGACCCCCTCCCCCAGTACAGACCCCTCTCCCTCAGTACAGACCCACCTCCATCAGTATAGACCTCCCTCCTCAGTACAGACCCCCCTCTTCCTCAGTATAGACACCCCCCTTCATCAGTACAGACCCCCTCAGTGCAGACCCCCCTCCCTCAGCATAGACATTCCCCTCCATCAGCATAGACCCCCCTCAGTGCAGGCCCCCCTCCATCAGCATAGACCCCCCTTCCACCAGCATAGACCCCCCTCAGCATAAACACCCCCCATAGTGCAGACCCCCCTCCATTAGCATAGACCCCCCTCAGTGCAGACCCCCCTCCATCAGCATAGACACCCCTCAGTGTAGACCCCCCTTTCCATCAGGATAGACTCCCTCAGTGCAGACCCCCCTCCATCAGCATAGACCCCCCTCAGTGCAGACCCCCCTCCATCAGCATAGACCCCCTCAGTGCAGACCCCCCCTCCATCAGCATAGACCCCCCTCAGTGCAGACCCCCCATCAGCATAGACCCCCCTCAGTGCAGACCCCCCCTCCATCAGCATAGACCCCCCTCATGCAGACTCCTCGCCCTCAGCATAGACACCCCCCTCCATCAGCATAGACCCCCCTCAGTGCAGACCCCCCTCCCTCAGCATAGACACCCCCCTCCATCAGAATAGAAACCCCCCTCAGTGCAGACCCCCCCTCCATCAGCATAGACCCCCCTCAGTGCAGACCCCCCCTCCATCAGCATAGACCCCCTCAGTGCAGACCCCCCTCCATCAGCATAGACCCCCCTTCCCCATCAGCATAGATCCCCCTCAGTGCAGACCCCTCTCCCTCAGCATAGACATCCCCCTCCATCAGCATAGACCACCCTCAGTGCAACCCCCCCTATAAGTATAGACACCCTCCAGTGCAGACCCCCCTCTGACAGACGGTCAGTGTAGGGGTGTGTAGACCGTGCGATGCCGCTGCCCACAGGTCACCCCCCTGGCGGGTGTCACCTGGGTGCGGCCCGCCCCCCTCCCAGGCACTGCTTCCAGGACTCCTTGTTTTTCTTTCACTGAAGATAGTTGTTAATGACATTGGCTGTATGTTTGGGGTCATTGTCTTGCTGCAGAAAAATATTGGGCCAATCACACATCTCCCTGATGGTACAACTTGATAAATATGTATTGCAATGGACTGACTGGCATCCCACCTGGGTGCTTCCGCCAAGGTACAGCCTCTACTCTGGAGCCAGAAACATGGTATTATAGCTGAGCATTGCACCCAAGAACAAGACTACCTTAGGTGCAAACTAGAACTGACTTTATTGTAAATTCACACAGAATATACTTTATACCACACAAAATCAGGAAAGAGCTTGATTACATTACCCTCAACAATGCAAATGGTAAACAGTAATCTCATCAGTACATCTAACAGTACATCTAATGAGCAGCCAACATAAATATAAACAGTAATCTAATTAAACAGTAAGCTAATTAACAATTATTCATCTAGACAAGCCTAGGTGACTTGGGTCAGTGCCCATCCAGACTGTTTGGCACCAGTTCCCCAGAAAGAAGACCCAGGGTCATCATAAGACAAAACTCATACAATGATTCAGCATTTTAAAAAAAGTGGAATTAATTTATCTTCATAAATTTCTTGGAGGAGATTGTTGATAAATATTTCTGTCCCAAATAAAGCTTCTCTAACCCAGTCTGCAGGAGGGCCACCATATTTCCTCTGACCATTAACCTGTACAAGATTAACCGATTGCCGACCAGTGCACAACGATATACGTCGGCACAATGGCATGGCTGCGCAAACGCGTACCTGTACGTCCCCTCTAAGACGCGGCATTGTGGGCACGCGCGCACCGCGTACTCTGTGACCATGCCCGCGGAACCCGCAGACTCGATGTCCGCTGGTATCCCGTGATCGTGTCACAGAGCGGCATAACCAGGAGATGCCTATGTAAACAAGGAATTTCCCTGTTCTGCCTAGTGACATGACAGAGATCTACTGCTCCCTGTCATCGGGAGCAGTGATCGCTGTCATGTCAGTGGTAGCCCCTCCCCCCACAGTTAGAATCACTCCCTATTACACACTTAACTCCTTGATCACCCCCTAGTGTTTAACCCTGTCAGTGTCAGTTATACAGTAATCAGTGCATTTTTATAGCACTGATCGCTGTATAAATGTCAATGGTCCCAAAATAGTGTCAAAAGTGTCCGATGTGTCCGCAATAATGTCTCAGTCACAATATAAATCGCAGATCGCCGCCATTACTAATGAAAAAAAAATAATAAAAATGCCATAAATCTATCCCCTATTTTATAGACGCTATAACTTTTGCGCAAACCAATCAATATACGCTTATTGCGATTTTTTTACCAAAAATGTGTAGAACAATACATATCGACAAAGTCTGGGGAATGCCCAGGAAAAAGCCAAAGTCTACTTACCACCAGCTTGCAGACAACCAGTTAGCACTGAAAAAGGGGTTTAGTCCACACGCATTTGCAAATGCATGCGTGAGCCACAGAGCCACGTCACGGCACGGCACCTTTGTATCTGTGGCCCTAACACTAAACTATGAGTGTCCCCACAGTGGAGGCACATGCATTTTAATGGATAAATGAGAGCAGGTGGACTGGAGGGGAGCCCACCCCTCCTTAAAGGTACAGGAGCACACCAAACACCCAGCAATAGCACAATGGCTGCAAAGGTGCTGGTGCGCTGCTGGACCAATACAAACACTTGCGGGATAACAAAAGCTTGCCACCACTCTCATTTATAGCTGGCTATCGCAGTAAGCAGCATTGGGAGGCTAAAACAGGTATCAACAAAGTCTGGGCAATGCCCAGAGAAAAGCCAAAGTCTACTTACCACCAGCTTGCAGAAAACCTAATTGACCTATCTAACAGTAAGCGTTAAAAAAGGGGTTTAGTCCACACGCATTTGCAAGCGCATGCGTGAGCCACAGAGCCACGTCATGGCACCCTTGTATCTGTGGTCCTACATATCGGCCTAAACTGAGAAAGAAATTTGTTTTTTTAAATATTTTTTGGGGATATTTATTATATTTATTATAGCAAAAATTGCAGCTCTTTTTTTGTTTATAGCGCAAAAAATAAAAACTGCAGAGGTGATCAAATATCACCAAAATAAAGCTCTATTTGTGGGAAAAAAAGAATGTCAATTTTGTTTGGGTGCAATGTTGCACGACCAATTGTCAGTTAAAGCGACGCAGTGCCGAATCGCAAAAAGTGCTCTGGTCAGGTAGGGGATAAATTCTTCCAAGGCTAAAGTGGTTAATATGAAACCTTTCCATCCATTTACCAATGGTAAAAATGACAGTAGACAGTTTGAGACAAGTCCTTTATTTTAAAAAAAGTGCCCGGCGATGTAACTCCATCTTCGATGACAGCGCCGACGACCGAAGAAAAAAAACAAAAAACGGAAAAACTCTGCCTCGATGGGAGGCGTCCCGTGACTGCAGTCATGCCATGTGACGTCACGTAACGTCACCCATTGACATCACCCCAAAACACCCTGGTATGGTTCAGGAGGGGGGTCGCTCTCTCGCCCCCCCTTTTCCTGCAGCCTGCCAGGGTGCGAGCTGGGATAAGGGTCTGGTATGGATTTTGGGTGGACCCCCACACCATTTTTTTATTTTGTCACAGGGTTCCCCTTAAAATTCATACCAAACCTGAAGGGCCTAATATGGATTTTGGGGGGACCCCCACGCCATTTTTTTTATTTTGGCACGGGGTTCCCCTTAAAATCCATACCGGGGGGGGCTGGGGGGGACCCATGCCATTTTTTTCAATGATTTTTATCTATATTGCCAGGATTCGGCAATACATTATACCTGCGAGCAGTTTTACATTCAATTTTTTCCTTTACAAATGTAATTTTGCTGCTCTCATTCATAAAACTATGTACGGCTGCCGTGCAAGCAGCCTTACATAGTGGGGGGCGTGGACTTAGCCCCCTGAGCCATGATTGGCCAAAGGCACCCTTCCTTTGGCCAATCATGGCTCTCACAGCAGAGCGAGCTGTGATTGGCCAAAGCATGCAGGTCAGGTGCATGCTTTGGCCAATCAGCAGCCGTCAATGCACTGCGACTTCGCAGTGCATTGACGGTCTCGCCGTTCATTATGGGGCGTGCCGCGGGCGCTCATATTTCTGACGAATGCCCCGTAATGTTCGGTATTCGGCGAACGGGTGAACACCTGACTCGAACTTACGTTTGACTCGAACATTGGGCTCATTCCCTATTTAATATCAAGTGACATAAAAAATTGTAACTACCAGTATTTTATTCTCTAAGGTGTCTGCTTTCAGAAAATATATCATGTTTTGGGGGTGTTACATAATATTCATGCCCAAAATTATTTTTTAAACGTGCGCAAAATAAAATTAAAAAAATCGCTCTGGCAGCGAAAGGGTTAAAGGCATCCATTTGGCCAAATGTCCAAAAAAATACAGGAACATTTTGCCCAGCTTCCATAAATGCGTTATATTTTCTCACTGAGGTATTTCAGAAAGCTATACTAGATTTTGGCCACGAGATGGAGCGGACAATATAGAAATTCATCTATTGCAGAAAGTATGGGGACATCCTGAGAAGTAGTCCATTGGACGAAATGCATCGGAGATGACGTCATCACACACCAGAAGTGCAGTGATGGTCATTCTAACTGTGGTTTTAGGCAAGTAGATTGTGAACATTAAACATTGGATTTATTTTTTTTATTTTTACTGCTGCACTATGGGCCCTGTTTTGCTATTTTGCATGAGTGAGTCCTAACAATGGAGGATAGAGGATCAGAAAGAGTATTAACGACAGCGCTTACTTTATAACGTCCTGGTAAGGTGCATGGTGTGACCATAGGTGTATCAGGTGGCTAGAAATAAATACTTCACATTTTGGGCACTTGAGCATGTGACACCATCCAGGAATTTTCATCAGAGATGATAATTTGAGGACACACTAGTAATCTTATGTTTGGTTAGGTACATAGAGCGACTGATGCTTATACTGTATATGCACAGGGGACCTGACACTGGGTTTAAAGGGATACACAGACATTAATTATTAAATTATTATTTATTATTTTCTCACTTTTGTGAGTAATATGATTTTTGAGTTAGTGAAACAAGTTTTGTTACAGTATTGCTCCATGTAAGTTTATTTCATTTCTTGGAGCTTCCAAAATATCATATTGAGGTGAGGAGGGAAGGAATCCTGGAGCAGAGGTTGATATACACAACAAAAGTTACATAGGAATATTATGGAAGGCTCTATGTGAGATACATGAGGGTGTCTGCAGAGATTACATAGCTCCTACAGGAAATTCATAAGCTTAAGCTTGCCCATAAACATTCACTTGAGGCTCATGTATTTCAGCTATTAGAAAAGAATTGCAAAGCTCTTTTACATATACTTGTCATGGCATACTTTAAACATACAGATCAAATGCATAGAACTATGTATGAATTTGGTAATAAGGCGGGTAGACCACTGTCCAGGTTAATTCGCACTAAATCAAATTGTACTTATATTCTTCGATGCCCTAAAAAGGAATTGGTACATACTTCTGAAGACATTGCTTTCAAGAATATTATAGGTCACTTTATAATATTACTAATCCTCTGACGGTACCTACCAACACAAAGGGACGCAAAATGATGGCCCAATTCATTTTGAATACAGCCCTTCCAAGATTAGATCAGGATACTGCTAACTTATTGAATTTGCCTTTCACTAAATTGGAAATTCAACAAACAATTAAGGCACTTCCATCGGGTAAGAATCCAGGTCCTAACGTTTTTTTCAACTGTGTTCTATAAACAATTTCAGGACGTTTTATCACCAATTTTGGGCACTACATTCAACTCAATTTCAGATTCATGTACTTTCATTCATCAAGCGCAAGAAGCTCATATTACTCTCATTCATAAAGACCAGAAAGATCCTGCCGAATGTTCAATTTATCGTCCAATGTCTTGAATAAATGTTGACCTTAAAATATATGCTAAAATAATAGCAGATCGTTTACAAGCAGTTATTCCTTCTATTATTGGTTTAGATCAGGTGGGTTTTGTCCCAACTCGAGAAGCAAGGGATAACACTATTAAAATATTATCTCTTATCTCACACTGCCAGCTAAAAAAAAATCCCATTGTGTTTTCTTTCGTTAGATGCGGAAAAGGCATTTGATCGCCTAGATTGGGAGTTTTTGAAAGCAACATTAGAACAACTAAATTTATTTTCAGGCTTAATTAAAAAAATTATGGCCTTGTATTCTGCTCCTTCAGCTCATATTAAAGTGAATGGCCTACTTTCGGACCCGGTTCATTTATTGAATGGAACTCGCAACTCCTGTATATACTAGCAATGGAGCATTTGGCGATGGCCTTGAGTGCTAACAACTCAATACAGGGTGTTGAAATTGTTGGTAAGCAATATAAGATAAGTCTGTTTGCGGACGATCTCTTGCTCCACATAACTGATCCAATAATTGCATTTCCGGCACTTTCAAAGGAATTGGAACTTTTTGGTGCTCTAAGCAATTTTAAAATTACTGCAGCAAAATCACATTGTCTAAATATTACTCTTGCGGAAGAGTTTCTCCTGATAACTTTTTGTTTCAATGGGTCCAGTATTCTATCAATTATTTGGGGATTCAGATACCTAGACACTTTTATAAATTGTATGACCTTAACTACCTGCCACTTGTGAACGTTATGCAATGTTGTCTTAAGAAGTGGTCACCAATGCGACACAAATGGCTGGGAAGGATGTCACTCTTTAAGATGGACATCCTTCCTAGATTTCTTTACATTTTTCAAACAATTACAATCAGCGTTCCACATTCTTTTTTTAGATTGACCCGATCTATATTACTAAAATATATTTGGCCTAGATTTCCGGCTAAACTCATATATGAAATCTTAGTGAAGAGAAGAGATGCTCGCTGCACTGGCTTGTCGCACCTAGAATTATACCATGCGGCGGCTTTACTTAGTAGTGTGCTAGATTGGTTTCACCATGGATCTCTCAAGCAGTGGGTTACACTTGAGTCTGATTTAGTGCCTATACCATTGACTTCTCTCTCATGGCTTCTTCCTATTGATCGGCCACGTTCAACACAAGTAACGCCTTTGATTTCTTCTCTGTTATATGTATGGGACAAATTTATCACAACATACAATTTATCTTCACGCTCGGGGCCATTGACTCCAAGTTTGGGTAACCCAGACTTTCCACCGGGAATGTCAGAAAAAAGTTTTCTTTGCTGGCAATACTACATCCTTCGCCTGTTTGTCATTCATCCTTGAAAACTATGAGGGAGCTTAGTTCCCGCTCTTGCCTGAAGGCAGGTGAATGGCTTCAGTACTTTCAGCTACGTAACTTCTATAAGGGGCTGAATAGTCTAAGTATCTGTAGGGACTTGACTCAGTTTGAGGAGATGTGCCTTTCTGACTGAAAATGTCCTCATGCATTATCTAAAACGTACGGTATTTTATTATCGCACGCATTTCCAGATTGCCCTTTCTATGTCCGAGACTGGGAGTGAGAATTAGGTAGAAATCTGTCCAATGAAGACTGGGACAAGGTGTTCTACCTCACCTTTAAAATAACTTTGTCGTCTTATTCACAGGAACATAACTATTAGATTATGACGAGATGGTATCGCTGTCCGGTCTTACTAAATAAAATTAATCCAGCTATGTCTGATCTATGCTGGAGATGCAGTGAATTGAGAGGCACATTATCACATCTATGGTGGTCTTGTTCGAAAATAAAACCATTTTGGTCGGATATATTTAAACTCAGTCATGTGGTCACTGGTAAAAATTGTCAGGAGACTCCCGAGGCAGCGCTTCTCTCTTTAATTCCTGGGTCAATTAAATCAATTAAAAAGGGAATATTTCGATTTTTTTGATGGCAGGAAGAGCCTTAATCCCAAATAACACCAACAATACAGGAATGGGTAGTAGAGATGAATCATATAATGCAGATCGAAGAGCTGGTATGTACAGCAAATAGCTGTGAATGTAACTTCTGGGAAGTCTGGGCCCCGTGGGTGGAGTTGCTGGAGTCTCCTCAGATGTTATCCTTTCTGTAATTGTTGGGATCCTGTCTGTTCGATGCTATATTTAATTTTTTTTTTCTCTTACCCCTTCTTTTTTTGTTCTGTTTGTGGGTTATTTGTTGTTGTTTGTTTTTGTTTGGTGTTGTTTGTTTATTTTTTTTGGGGGGGGGGTTTGCGTACATATATGTATACAAAAATTGGTATTGATAGCGAATATGTTGGCACATTATATTTAGACAATTTTCAATTTTTTATTTTGTGAAAATATAAGTGGGAATAGGAAATATAAAATCTGGTTAATTTAAGGATATTTAGGCCATGGTCATTAAGCATAATTATTCCCTTTTCGTTTTTTTCGTTTTTTCCTCTGTATTGTTGCTGTACGATACCATTCTTTCCAATAAAAATATATTAAACAGAGATACATGAGGGTGAGGGTATATACAGTATATGGAAACACATTTGGATTTAATAGAGATTTGTTTGATGTAGGCAAAATATAAACACATTCTATTATATTGATTGTGTTAGACATACACCATATATAGCATTTTTTCTTTCAAGATTTTACTGGCGTGAGGGAAACACTACAAAGGACATATATACAAAAGCCTGTGATATTGATATTGCTTAACTGTGGCAAAATAAGACTAGAATTAGACGAGGGTGCGCTTCCCTACTTAACTAAAACGTAATCTTTATTGTAAATCATAAAAAATATGTAAATGACCATAACAGATATACCTATACAATGAGGTTAATGCCATTATATATAAAAACCAATGTTCTGTGTGGTAATATTAACATCTACCAAGTTTAAATGGTGATAACTTATCTTGAATATATACGTACAGACAATATGAGGGTTATAATTTCCTCCTATATTCAATATAAAGGCTCCAGGCTGTATTAGAGGATATGTAAATTAAAGGTCTACTCACCAACACCACCTGGTATCAAGAAATGGGGGTATATCTGAGTCTCCTCCCATGTATTGGCCACATATAAAAATCAGATGAACAGAAAAAGAGAAGGTATGCTAATAAATTACTGAAGATATGGGCTATCTATCTTCTGCCCTATGAAATTATCTATCTCTCAGATAAGCGATACGGGTACACGTGTCCATGTGGACACAAATAACCACTGATGGATGAGCCCCATATATCACCATTTCCACAAAAAAGCTTCTCTCCTAATCAAGACTACATTGACACAAGGCAAATCTCACCCCAGAAAAAAGAAAAATGGGGGAAGGGGGAGAATGTGTCAGGACAAACATTAAATCATGTGAACCTAAATGAAAATAAAGTCAGAAGGTGCTCCCAAAATCAAATCACCCAAACTTAACATATTTCACTCTTAAAATAGAGCTTCGTCGGAGGTAAAAAAAAAAAACATTTAGAACGTGAAGAAAATGAGCAACCAAGAGTAGCTGATTGTCACATGGTGAAAGGAAAATGGTGTTGTTTGTTTGTAGTCCCTGTATTTATAACCTGACCATCTAAAACGGCTGTCACACATGCTCATTGCTGAGAGGAATCATATCACCATCTCGTGGATAAAAATCAGAACTAAGGCAATCACGTATTATTGATCTCATATATCATTGTCCTGTACATATATGCAATTCATTTTGAGCAAAAAGGATATAAAATGAATGTAGATTCTTTCCCTTTCCTAAATACCAATATGATCCATACGAATATTACTTATTAGCAGGACCCGAGGTTTCCCAGCAGAACCTTGCCAAAAGCATTACATTGCCTCTGCCAACTTGCCTTCTTGTGCCACCTCTTCCACAGGTAAGTGACACACACGCACCCCCAGCCATCCACATGGTGTAAAAGAAAATGTGTTTCATCAGACCAGGCCACTTTCTTCCATTGCTCCGTAGTCCAGTTCTGAAGTTTATGTGACCATTGTAGAAGCTTTTGGCTGTGGATATGGGTCAGCATGGGCTTCACAGCCCCATACACAACAAACTCCGATGCCCATTTTTTTTTGCTTTTACCACATCAACTTCTTGGACAACATGTTCACTTGCTGCCTAATATATCCCACCAATTTTCAGATGCCATTGTAACGATATATTCCCTTTACCTGTCAGTGGTCATAGTGTTATGGCTGATCGGTGTATATTGGACTTGGGAAAGTTAAAAAAAATCCTTTGTAAGGACATTTTTGGACTGTGATTTTAACCACATGCCGACCAGCGCACAACGATATACGTCAGCACAATGGCACGGGTGGGCAAATGGGCGTACAGGTACGTCCCCTTTAAATGGCAGAATTGTGGGCGCGGACGCCCGCCGCATACTCCGTGACATTGCACCCGGGTCCTGCGGACGGCCTAGCAACTTGACAGATCTACTGCTCCCTGTCATTGGGTCTCTGTCATGTTCTAGTTAGGGATGGGCAAACGGTTCGGCCCGAGCTTAAGTTCGGGCCGAACTTTGGTTGTTCGGGTGTTCTGCAGAACACCGAACAATATGCGGTGTTCGGCGCAAATTTGAAAGCCCGTCGGAACACCGTTAAAGTCTATGGGACATTAACATGAAAAACCAAAAGTTTTCATTTTAAAGGCTTATATGCAAGTTATTGTCATAAAAAGTG
Organism: Lithobates clamitans; assembly: GCA_037952925.1. Taxonomy (NCBI): domain Eukaryota; kingdom Metazoa; phylum Chordata; class Amphibia; order Anura; family Ranidae; genus Lithobates; species Lithobates clamitans. The sequence goes on from JBBGZY010000544.1 coordinate 5,009,895, forward strand.
ATTGGGGACCCAGGTCCTGCCCCAGGAGACATGGATCAATGCAAAAAAAGTTTTAAAAACAGACATTTTTTGGGAGCAGTGATTTTAATAATGCTTAAAGTGAAACAATAAAAGTAAAATATTTCTTTAAATTTCATACCTGGGGGCCGTCTATAGTATGCCTATAAAGTGGCACATTTTTCCCGTGTTTAGAACAGTCCCTTCACAAAATGACATTTCTAAAGGAAAAAAAGTCATTTAAAAGTACTCGCGGCTATAATGAATTGTCGGTCCCGGCAATACAGATAAAAGAAGTCATTGGAAAAAACAGCATGGGACCCCCCCAGTCCATCAGCAGGCCCTTTGGGTCTGGTATGAATGTTAAGGGGAACCCTGAACCAAAATTTAAAAAAAAAATTGCGTGGGGGTCCCCCCAAATTCCAAACCAGGCCCTTCAGGTCTGGTATGGATATTAAGAGGAACCCCGCACCAAAATTTAAAAAAAAATGGTGTGGGGGTCCCCCTAAAAATCCATACCAGACCCTTATCCGAGCATGCAACCTGACAGGCCGCAGGAAAAGAGGGAGGACAAGAGAGCGCCCCCCCTCCTGAACCGTACCAGGCCACATTCCCTCAACATGGGAAGGGTGCTCAAGGGCCTCATCCCCACAACCCTTGTCCGGTGGTTGTGGGGGTCTGCGGGCGGGGGACTTATGGGAATCTGGAAGCCCCCATTAACAAGGGGACCCCCAGATCCCGGCCTCTCCCCTGTGTGAAATGGTAACGGGTACAAATGTTCCCCTACCATTTCACAAAAAAAGTGTCAAAATGGTACAAAAGACAAGACACAGCTTGGGGACAAGTCTTTTATTAAAAAAAATAAAAATGTTCCACGAAGTCCATTCATCTTCTCTTGCTCCGCCGACGGACCGAAAAAAACAAAAAAACAAAGCCACGACCGACCCGCCTCTATATAACTGAGGGCGGGGCCACACGGTGATGTTCCCGGGTGACCCCGACCCCTCTGACGCAACAACATCACACGACCTCTCAATTGTCAGTTAAAGCGACGCAGTACTGTATCGCAAAAAGTGCTCTGGTCAGGAAAGGGGTACATTCTTCCGGGGCTGAAGTGGTTCAGAGCATACTTAGCTTGTTCATAGTGAGTGTAGATTTTTCATCATGTCTTGGAAGTTCTTGTGATACAGAAGTATACAGTATAAGGAAACCAAGACACTGAGAAGTCAAAATATGACAAATGTTTTTACCTTTCTCATGTATACTATTAAAAAAAAATTGTTTGTGTCAAATCTCATGTAACCAAAGCTTAATTTTTTTTTTTTGTGAATGATTTGAATAAAACCCCACGCATACACCATGATACTGTGTATGTGTTTGTGGCATCATCACTGGGTCTCTGTGCTTCCTTATGCAATGCAGGTAGATCATGGCTGGTGGAAGTGGATAGCAGTGGGCTGTATATAGCTTCCTAAAAACATCATGTCCTCAGTACACTTCCTTGAAGCCCTCAACCTCAGCCCTGATGTAAGCAGTGGGCTTCCTCTTGAGAGAAGTTATGAAAAATGCCTTGATGAGTGAATGTCAATCAGAAGGAGTAGACATCCCCAGGCCCCTAGTCAATCAGCATTTGGATGCAGACTTCCCACATGAGATGGTGAGCTTTCATGACCAAAAGAAATGAAAACCAGTGTATGAAAGGGGGGCCCTGGGACTGTAAGGATGGGGAGGAAAGAGCTAGATGGCCCTAAGCCTGCAGCCCCTCTGTTATATAAAACTTTTCTTTTCAAGATGCTTATTCCAATTCTCTCCCTTCTCTGCCCCGCTAATGGCAGAATTCACTAAGCATTGGATGCGTGGACTCACAAGTGAGCACTCAACTTTTTTCCCTACCCATGCATGTGAAGCCTATTCTTTCACTCACAGAACGCTAAGCTGGAAAATAGATCAGACTATGCATGCATGGGTAGGGTCAGCTCAGCTTCATTTCCAACCCATGCATGAAAAATTTGCACATCCACTCTCACAGAACACTGAGCTGCAAGAGAGAGCGAACTGTGCATGCACAGGAGGGGTCAGCTCAGCTTTGGTAACGTCCCATGCATTTATGTAGGCGGGACCTAGACCCAAGGTGACCCAATCAGGGAGAGACACAGTTCTCAATGTTTTAGTATCTTATAATGTATATTGTGGCAATACGAATGACAGTAGTGAAAAGCAGTGGGGTGAAGAAGAATGACAGTTGTTGTTTACTCAGTGTCACCTGGCTTGGGCCTGTATTACTGGAGGATGGCTTCCTCTGGAGGGGTTGCGGTTAGCGGTGCACTGGGATGGCACAACAGAGTTACTAGTAAGAGCTCCAAGTTCCTCATCTAGATACCAGAATGTTCCTGAAGCCAGCCATTGTCATTGTACTGACTCTTGTCAGGAACCTTTTAATGCACTACAATGGGGTGCTGATAAGTATTGAGCCTTTCCCAGGAGAAAATTGAGATAGGAGGCTGTAAATTGCAGGTTGTACTGGCCAATTTGTCTATATTCAATGGTTCAAAAATCAAGTACCTATGATTTTAATGTAGCCATGCCCCCACAGGGGTTGCTGAATGTAGTGGTTCATCTGTCACCCTGCCCGCCCAGATATCCATCTCTCAGTCATTCAGAGACATAGAACAGTCCATCAGCTTTTGTTTTTGTTTTATTTGAGGGGATTAAACTTGGATGGCAAATTGGGAATTATGGGATGCCCAGGAATATTCAGCACAAACTTGCTTGGGACTTCTATATACAATCCAGTATATACACTCCAATGCCTCACTTGCTCAAGGCCTCCTATACTTCACTTCTCCAGCTGGTCACTTGCTCATAACATTACTCCTCCAGCATTTCACTTACTGTCGACTGCCACTCCTCCAGACTAGCTAGCACTGCATGGTTAGGCCTGACACTACTTCAGTCAGGCCTCAGTGAATGGCCTTTTGCGGGCAAGGACCTCGGGCCCCTGTAATGTAGAATAGTTCAGCTGCTAGCTATCCTCTATTCAGCTACCAATGCCAGATAGCTCTCATCAGGCCTTGCCAACCAGCCTGGCTGCAAAGACCTCATTCCACTGCCCTTCCCACAGTCCTCTCCTCTGGTTCTGCACCCATCTCAACTGCAATCTCCCAGTGCTCTCAGGCATGCCTCCCCAGTCCTCCCAACTGTACTCACTCACCAGCCCTCCTGGCTGCGACCAATTGTCCTCTCTGGAGACTCTTATGCCGCGTACACATGAGCGGACTTTTCGACCGGACTGGTCCGATCGACCGAGTTCGGCCGGAAAATTCGACCATGTGTGGGCTTCATCAGACCTGCAGCGGACTTTTTCGGTCAAAAATCTGACGGACTTTAGATTTGGAACATGTTTCAAATCTTTCCGACGGACTTGAGTCCAGTTGAAAAGTCTGCTCGTCTATATGCTAGTCCGATGGACGAAAACCAACGCTAGGGCAGCTATTGGCTACTGGCTATCAACTTCCTTATTTTAGTCCGGTCGTACGTCATTGCATACGAATCCGTCAGACTTTGGTGTGATTGTGTGTAGGCAAGTCCGTTTGTTCAGAAAGTCCGTCGGAAGTCCGCCAAAAGTCCGTCAGATAGACCGTCGGACCAGTCCGGTCGAAAAGTCCACTCGTGTGTACGCGCCATTAGAAGTGTTCTCTCCTGCTGTCCTCTCCTTGCTCTCTCCTGTGCCTCTCCTTCCAGGATCTCATCACTTCTCCTGGTTGCACCCGAGCTCCGACCCAGGGTCACTCCCCCCAGACTGGGGAGCTCCCCGTGGGCCCCAGCAGCCTCCATGCTCTCTCACTCCAGCTCTTCCACCTGACAACTCCTAACCAGCTGGGCTGACCCTTGGGTATTTAAGGAGGCCTATCCCCTGCCAATCCAAGTGGGGGATTGATGAGGGCTCCTTAGAATACCTCAGGCAGCTCCACCTCTCCTCCTCTCTTTCCAGATCTTCTAGCAAGCTCTAGAAGAGGGAGGTCTGAGTGAGGCTGTCTGTGAGTCACCAGCTGCTATCCTGAGCCACTCTTAGCCCAGAATGAAAACAAACAGGCTTAGCCATCAGCTAGGCCTGCCTTAACTTTCCTACTCTCCATCAAAAACCCTAACTCTAGTACCTAACTAGAGGGTGCAACATTAACTTATCTTTCTTTTTCAGGCCCAAAGTGAACATGACAGCACCTCCAGAAAAATTCTATGTGGAAGAGCATAAGACCATAATCAAGTTCCTGTTTCTCCAAGTGAAACGTGCGAAGCAGATACATGATGAAATGTCACAAACTTTGATAGTATGACAGTGGCCCTTCATATGCAACAGTTAATTATTGGGTTGTCAATTTTAAAACTGGCCATTTCAGTGTTGAAAGTGAGAAACCCAGTGGAAGGCCTGTTTCTGTCTCTGTGCCTGCAAATGTGAAAGCCATCCATAACATGATCATGGAGGACCGCCCAATATTAGCCAAAAGTTTTGCTACATATCTTGGAATATCACGTGAGAGAGCTGGTGCCATTATCCACAATGACTTGGAAATGGGAAAGCTTGCAGCAAAGTGGCTCCCAAAACTTTTGACAACAGAACAAAAGAGGAAACGTGTGGAGACATCGGTGGCGGTTTTGGAACATTTTGCAAGAAACTAGTCAGATTTCCTGGACAAACTGATAACTGGTGATAAGACATAGATCTACTGTTATGATCCTGAGTAGGGATAAGCTTCGTGTTCGAGTCGAACCCATGTTCGACTCGAACATCGGCTGTTCGGTCGTTCGCCGAATTGCGAACGATATGGGCCGTTCGCGCCAAATTCGTGTGGCGCGTCACGGCCCATAATTCACTGCGGCATCGCAGTGCATTGCTGGCTGATGATTGGCCAAGCATGCACTATGACCCGCATGCTTGGCCAATCACAGCGCCGTCAGTAGAGAGAGCTGTAATTGGCCAAAGCCAGGGTGGCTTTGGCCAATTATGGCTCAGGGGATTTAGTACACACCCCACACTATATAAGGCCGCCTGCACGGCGGCCCTGTGTAGTGTGTGTTCCGGTGTGCTGAGAGATAGAGAGAGAGAGAGACAGTGTCATTTGATTTGAGTTAGATAGATTAGGCAGAACAGTCAGTCAGTTAGCTGCACTTACAGTGTATTGTGTATATATATGCATCCCAGGTGTTGCATATATATATATACACTGTATTCAGTTTAGCTAGATCCGTTCCTGTTATCTTCTATCTAGACTATTTACATTTAGTGCAGTGTGTCCTGCTCACAGTGTTCAGCTAGATCCGTTCCTGCTATTTACATTCAGTGCAGTGCGTCCTGCTCACAGTGTTCAGCTAGATCCGTTCCTGCTATTTACATTCAGTGCAGTGCGTCCTGCTCACAGTGTTCAGCTAGATCCGTTCCTGCTATTTACATTCAGTGCAGTGCGTCCTGCTCACAGTGTTCAGCTAGATCCGTTCCTGCTATTTACATTCAGTGCAGTGCGTCCTGCTCACAGTGTTCAGCTAGATCCGTTCCTGGTATTTACATTTAGTGCAGTGCGTCCTGCTCACAGTGTTCAGCTAGATCCGTTCCTGCTATTTACATTCAGTGCAGTGCGTCCTGCTCACAGTGTTCAGCTAGATCCGTTCCTGGTATTTACATTTAGTGCAGTGCGTCCTGCTCACAGTGTTCAGCTACATCCGTTCCTGCTATTTACATTCAGTGCAGTGCGTCCTGCTCACAGTGTTCAGCTAGATCCGTTCCTGCTATTTACATTCAGTGCAGTGCGTCCTGCTCACAGTGTTCAGCTAGATCCGTTCCTGGTATTTACATTTAGTGCAGTGCGTCCTGCTCACAGTGTTCAGCTAGATCCGTTCCTGCTATTTACATTCAGTGCAGTGCGTCCTGCTCACAGTGTTCAGCTAGATCCGTTCCTGGTATTTACATTTAGTGCAGTGCGTCCTGCTCACAGTGTTCAGCTACATCCGTTCCTGCTATTTACATTCAGTGCAGTGCGTCCTGCTCACAGTGTTCAGCTAGATCCGTTCCTGCTATTTACATTCAGTGCAGTGCGTCCTGCTCACAGTGTTCAGCTACATCCGTTCCTGCTGTTTACATTCAGTGCAGTGCGTCCTGCTCACAGTGTTCAGCTAGATCCGTTCCTGCTATTTACATTCAGTGCAGTGCGTCCTGCTCACAGTGTTCAGCTAGATCCGTTCCTGCTATTTACATTCAGTGCAGTGCGTCCTGCTCACAGTGTTCAGCTAGATCCGTTCCTGGTATTTACATTTAGTGCAGTGCGTCCTGCTCACAGTGTTCAGCTAGATCCGTTCCTGCTATTTACATTCAGTGCAGTGCGTCCTGCTCACAGTGTTCAGCTAGATCCGTTCCTGCTATATACATTTAGTGCAGTACGTCCTGCTCACAGTGTTCAGCTAGATCCGTTCCTGTTATCTTCCTACTGACAGGCAGGCTTGTCTGGTTACAGTATATAAAGCTACCTGAAGAAAATTACAGGTGTTCTTTTTGATCCTATTAGTACCACGGTCAGGCAGCTAGACTATTTACATTTAGTACAGTGTGTCCTGCTCACAGTGTTCAGCTAGATCCGTTCCTGTTATCTTCCTACTGACAGGCAGGCTTGTCTGGTTACAGTATATAAAGCTACCTTAAGAAAATTACAGGTGTTCTTTTTGATCCTATTAGTACCACGGTCAGGCAGCTAGACTATTTACATTTAGTACAGTGTGTCCTGCTCACAGTGTTCAGCTAGATCCGTTCCTGTTATCTTCCTACTGACAGGCAGGCTTGTCTGGTTACAGTATATAAAGCTACCTTAAGAAAATTACAGGTGTTCTTTTTGATCCTATTAGTACCACGGTCAGGCAGCTAGACTATTTACATTTAGTACAGTGTGTCCTGCTCACAGTGTTCAGCTAGATCCGTTCCTGTTATCTTCCTACTGACAGGCAGGCTTGTCTGGTTACAGTATATAAAGCTACCTTAAGAAAATTACAGGTGTTCTTTTTGATCCTATTAGTACCACGGTCAGGCAGCTAGACTATTTACATTTAGTACAGTGTGTCCTGCTCACAGTGTTCAGCTAGATCCGTTCCTGTTATCTTCCTACTGACAGGCAGGCTTGTCTGGTTACAGTATATAAAGCTACCTTAAGAAAATTACAGGTGTTCTTTTTGATCCTATTAGTACCACGGTCAGGCAGCTAGACTATTTACATTCAGTGCAGTGCGTCCTGCTCACAGTGTTCAGCTAGATCCGTTCTTGCTATTTACATTCAGTGCAGTGCGTCCTGCTCACAGTGTTCAGCTAGATCCGTTCCTGGTATTTACATTTAGTGCAGTGCGTCCTGCTCACAGTGTTCAGCTAGATCCGTTCCTGCTATTTACATTCAGTGCAGTGCGTCCTGCTCACAGTGTTCAGCTAGATCCGTTCCTGGTATTTACATTTAGTGCAGTGCGTCCTGCTCACAGTGTTCAGCTAGATCCGTTCCTGCTATTTACATTCAGTGCAGTGCGTCCTGCTCACAGTGTTCAGCTAGATCCGTTCCTGCTATATACATTTAGTGCAGTACGTCCTGCTCACAGTGTTCAGCTAGATCCGTTCCTGTTATCTTCCTACTGACAGGCAGGCTTGTCTGGTTACAGTATATAAAGCTACCTTAAGAAAATTACAGGTGTTCTTTTTGATCCTATTAGTACCACGGTCAGGCAGCTAGACTATTTACATTTAGTACAGTGCGTCCTGCTCACAGTGTTCAGCTAGATCCGTTCGTGTTATCTTCCTACTGACAGGCAGGCTTGTCTGGTTACAGTATATAAAGCTACCTGAAGAAAATTACAGGTGTTCTATCCCAGCTTAGTGCAGCTACAGGCCATTAGTATGTCTGGAAGGCCAAGAAGGAGAGGCAGACAGTCACAAGCCAATAAGAGAGGGCAAGCAGGCTCTGTGTCTAGTGCTGGTCGTGGAGACGGTGCATCCTCATCAGCACGTGGCCATGGGACACGCTTGGCCTTTTTTTCGGCAGCTGGCCGTGTTGAGCCGCAACATGCGGAAGACTTGGTCGAGTGGATGACCAAGCCGTCCTCATCCTCCTCATCCTCTCTCACCCATGCCCAGGGTGCTTTGTCTGGCAAAGCAGCGGCCTCTTCCCTCAGCTCAATGTCATCAGTGACTCCTTCCCTAGCTCCACCATGTCCTCATGAGGATTCCCTCGAACTGTTTGACCACAGTGTTGGGTACATGCTCCAGGAGGATGCCCAGCGTTTGGAAGGCTCTGATGATGATACTGAGCTCAATGAAGGCAGTAACATGAGCACGGACAGAGGGGGTGCCCAAGAAGGACAGCAATCTGGCAGTCATGCTCCCCCTGCTGCAGCATACTGCCAGGTTTGCTCCAGTGATGAGGAGGGAGGGGATGATGAGGTCACTGACTCAACGTGGGTGCCTGATAGGAGAGAGGAGGAGGAGGAGGAGGAGGAGGAGGAGGTGGCACATCACCAACTAGGCAGGATGCCCTCCAGGGGCCAGCCTAAGGGCAGCACATTGACTGCATCACACCCCAAAGCTCCACATGTGCAGGGCGCTGCAGTCTCTGCGCGTTATTCAAAAAGTTTTTTGGTGTGGGCCTTTTTTGAGACGAGTGCATCAGATCGCACCGCTGCTATTTGCAACATATGTCTCAAGCGTATCTCGCGTGGCCAAAACATCTCCCGCTTGGGTACCACATGCTTGACCAGACATATGTTGACCTGCCATGCAGTTCGTTGGCAAGCGTATCTAAAAGACCCACACCAAAGAACAAAGACGATCTCTCCTTGCTCCTCATCAGCTGAGATTTCCAACCCCACTAGACCTTCAGTCCTCTCTGAGACCTGCAGTGAGAGGAATGAAGGTGTAGAATTAGGTGTGTCACAGCCAAGTACTTGTGGGCAATCTGCTTTTGGTACACCGACGTCAGATTGTACCAGGCAAATTTCCCTGCCCCAGCTGCTGCACCGCCGAAAGAAGTTTGCTCCCAGCCATCCACATGCCCAGCGGTTGAATGCTAGCTTGGCAAAATTGCTAGCACTTCAACTGCTGCCTTTTCAGTTGGTAGACTCTGCCCCCTTCCGTGAGTTTGTGGAATGTGCGGTTCCTCAGTGGCAGGTACCCAAACGCCACTTTTTCTCACGGAAGGCGATTCCGGCTCTCTACCGGCATGTGGAAGGCAATGTCCATGCCTCGCTGGACAGGGCGGTCAGCGGTAAGGTGCATATTACCGCTGACTCATGGTCCAGCAGGCATGGACAGGGACGTTACTTAAGTTTCACGGCGCATTGGGTGACTCTGCTGGCAGCTGGGAAGGATGCAGGACAAGGTGCAGTAGTGTTGGAGGTTGTTCCGCCACCACGCCTCCAAAATGCTGATTGTGACACACCTCTCTCCTCCACCCCCTCCTCTTCTTCTTCCTCCATGGCCTCTTCCTCGGAACCAGCGGTGCTCCGTAGGCGTTCAAGGGGCTACGCAAGTACGCAGGCCAAAAGATGCCATGCGGTGCTTGAGCTGGTGTGCTTGGGGGACAGGAGCCACACTGGGGCAGAGGTTCTGTCAGCTCTGCAGGGGCAGGTTCAGAGGTGGTTGACGCCACGCCAACTTAAGGCAGGAATGGTGGTTTGCGACAATGGCACCAACCTCCTCTCTGCCCTCCGACAGGGACAACTGACCCATGTGCCCTGTTTGGCTCACGTCCTTAACTTGGTGGTGCAGCGGTTCTTGGGCAGGTACCCGGGCTTACAGGATGTCCTGAGGCAGGCCAGAAAAGTCTCTGTGCATTTCCGCCGGTCATATAATGCCAGTGCTCGGCTGACGGACCTCCAAAAGGAGTTTAACCTGCCCAAGAACCGCCTAATCTGTGACATGCCCACCAGGTGGAACTCGACGTTGGCCATGCTGCAGCGGCTGCACACGCAGCAGAGGGCCATCAATGAGTACCTGTGCGACTATGGCACCAGGACAGGGTCAGGGGACCTTGGTTTTTTTTCCCCACGCCAGTGGGCCATGATCAGGGATGCATGCACTGTCCTGTCACCATTCGAGGAGGCCACGAGGATGGTGAGCACTGACAGTGCATGCATCAGTGACACTGTCCCCCTTGTCCACCTGTTGGAGCACACGCTGCGTGGAATAATGGACAGGGCACTTGAGGCAGAACAGAGGCAGGAAGAGGAGGACTTCCTTAGCTCTCAAGGCCCCCTTTATCCAGACAGTGTTCCTGCGTGCCCGCCGATCACACAGGAAGAGGACGAGGAGGAGGAGGAGGAGGAGGAGGAAGATTGTGTCAGTATGGAGGTGGAGCCTGGCACTCAGCATCAGCAGTCTTTAAGGGATCAGTCCCAAGGAACACATGGACTTGTACGTGGCTGGGAGGAGGTGGCTGCGGACGTTGTTGTCCTTAGTGACCCAGAGGACTCCGGACCGAATGCCTCAGCAAACCTACGCTGCATGGCCTCCCTGATCCTGCAAAGCCTGCGTAAGGATCCTCGTATTCGTGGTATCAAGGAGAAGGACCAATACTGGCTGGCAACCCTCCTTGATCCACGTTACAAGGGTAAGGTTGCGGACCTTATCTTGCCATCGCAGAGGGAGCAGAGGATGAAACATCTTCGGGAGGCCTTGCAGAAAGGTCTGTGCAACGCGTTCCCAGAGACTGGGAGGTTACAAACTCCTGTTTCTGGACAACGTGTTGCTGAGGCTTCGGTCAGTCAAAGAAGGAGCGGTGGAGAAGGTGGCCGTCTGACCGATGCGTTCAGACAATTTTTTGGTCCGCAGCCCCAAGGTATGATCGGTTCCAGCAACCATCGCCAGCGTCTGTTTTACATGGTGCAGGAATACCTAGGGGCAAGATCAGACTTGGACACCTTTCCCACCGAAAATCCTCTGGGTTACTGGGTCTTGAGGATGGATCACTGGCCAGAGCTTGCACAGTATGCAATTGAGCTACTGGCCTGTCCTGCATCCAGCGTTCTTTCGGAACGCACATTCAGTGCTGCTGGAGGCGTGGTAACCGATCACAGGGTGCGTCTGTCCACCGACTCGGTCGATCGGCTGACCTTCATAAAAATGAATCAGTCTTGGATCACCACCAGCTACCAAGCACCTGATGCAGATGTAACCGAATAATTTTTTTTGAAATCTCAGATCCCTTCAAAGACTGCCTATGCTGATGCTGAGTGACTATCCCTGAGTAATTATCCTCTTCCTCCTCAATCATCACGCTGATAGCTTGTAAGAACATTTTTGGTTCTGGGCGCCACCACCAGTGCCTAAGGCACAATTTTTCAGCCCCTGTTTAACAGGGGCGTGTAATTACAATTTTTGATGTAATACTTTGCAGCAGGGCTCGTTCCTGCATTCCAACTAGAGTGTCTGTGAGGGGTTGCAGTGTTGTGGCACCAGCACCAGTGCCTAAGACCCAATTTTTCAGCCCCTGTCTAACAGGGGCGTGTAATTACAATTTTTGATGCAATACTTTGCAGCAGGGCTTGTTCCTGCGTTTCAACTAGAGTATCTGTGAGGGGTTGCAGTGTTGTGGCACCAGCACCAGTGCCTAAGACCCAATTTTTCTGCCCCTGTCTAACAGGGGCGTGTAATTACAATTTTTGATGCAATACTTTGCAGCAGGGCTCGTTCCTGCGTTCCAACTAGAGTGTCTGTGAGGGGTTGCAGTGTTGTGGCACCAGCACCAGTGCCTAAGGCCTAATTTTTCAGCTCCTGTTCAACAGGGGCATGTAATTACAATTCTTGATCTAATATTTCACAGCAGGGCCCTGTGAGGGCTTACAGTGTTTTGGCCACAGCAACACCTAAGGCCCAAATTTCTGCTGAGTATATAGGGCAGGACCCTACTTTCAAACATCTAACTTACAAACGACTCCTACTTGCAAACGGAAGGAGACAACAGGAAGTGAGATGAAATCTACCCCTAAGGAAGGGAAATTCTCTCCTGTAAGAGTTAATATGGGAAAACAATTTCTCCTTTCCACTGATGCTTTCCAATCCTTGTTCCACAAAAAAACCCAAATTTTCCAAAAACATTTTTCATTGGGACAAAAAAGTGAGGTGAAATCTTCTGAAGAGGAGGAAAGACGCAAAACAAATGTCACAGGGGTGATAACCCTTCCCTATGTTTTCCAAAAAGCTTAGAAAAGATTTTTTGGCTGGAGCTAAACACATTAAAAATGTTCAAAATTACAAACAGATTCTACTTAACAACAAACCTACAGTCCCTGTCTTGTTTGCACCGCCTGAATACTGCTGTTCAGAGTATATAGGGACCTTTCCTTATTTTAATTTGGGTGCGGGGTTCCCCTTAATATCCATACAAGACCCAAAGGGCCTGGTAATGGACTGGGGGGTACCCATGCCGTTTGTCTCACTGATTTTCATCCATATTGCCATGACCCGACATGACATTAAACCCGCAAGCAGTTTTAAATGAGATTTTTTCCTTTAAAAATGACATTTGGTGCAGGGACTGTTCTAAACATGGGAAACACGCGTCACTTTACAGGCATACTATAGACACCCCCCAGGTACGATATTTAAAGGAATATTTCACTTTTTTTTTTTTACTTTAAGCATCATTAAAATCACTGCTCCCGAAAAAACGGCCGTTTTTAAAAGTTTTTTTTGCATTGATACATGTCCCCTGGGGTAGGACCCGGGTCCCCAAACCCTTTTTAGGACAATACCATGCAAATTAGCCTTTAAAATGAGCACTTTTGATTTCGAACGTTCGAGTCCCATAGACGTCAATGGGGTTCTAACGTTCGTGCGAACTTGCGGTCCGTTCGCGGGTTCTGGTGCGAACCGAACCGGGGGGTGTTCGGCTCATCCCTAATCCTGAGACAAAGGAAGAGTCTAAGGAATGGAGGCACAGCGGTTCCCCCAGGCCAAAGAAGTTCTGTTTGCAAAGGTCAGTGCAGAAGCAAATGGCAGTTTTCTGGGATAAGAAGGGATTTCTGCTGGTAGACTACCTCCAAAAAGGTTTAACTTCCAATGCAACATTACTCTGCTTTATTGACGAAGCTGAGGCAAAATATCAAGGAAAAACGTTGAGGAAAGCTCTCCAAAGGTGTCACACACACTGCAGGTGGAACAATGGCAAAACTGACCTCCTTAGGCTTTCAAGTGATGCCCCATCCACCCTATTTCCCCAACCTGGCTCCTTCTGACTATCATCTGTTCCCCAATCTCAAAAAACACCTAAAGGGACAACAATTTGTGTTCCGGAGGCAACTAATGCTGCAAATAAGTGGTTTTCTGGGGAAGATTTTCTGGGTAAGGCTCACTACTTATCAGCACCCACTCATATTTATCTTGTCCCTCCCCTACCACTCACTCCAGGCAATGACGCAGGTACCCTAATTTATAAGGACCCACATCAAGATGGCTGCCAAAGGTCACCAGAAGTTGCAGCGTCCAATCAGACAGCTCATACTTCTGGGATACCAACAGAGTTAACGAGGGGACATTTCCCCTAACAGACTCCACTCCATCTGTATAATGGCACAGTGCCACCTACTGGATGGAGGGAAACCTGCACCTGCCTACATGTGCAATCTGCTCTTTCACTGAGCTGCAAATGAGAAAACGGATTGTGGGTAGAGAACATAGCTGAGTGCTTCACTCACATGCTCTTTCATGTGCATGTGCATCACTCAGTCCTGGAAGAATCCAGCTCATCCAACACTCAGTATATCCTGCCATCTGCTGGATGGAGAGGGGAGAGCAAAGGAATACGCATCTTGAAAAATAAGCATTCTTTTACAGAAATGGAGGATTGCATATTAATGTACTGAGGATATCATAGTGCCTAACGGTGTTTTTTTGCTAAATGAATTAAAGGAGAATTAACCCTTTAAAGAGCATTTTTTTTTTTCTATTTTCAGTTATTTTGCTATCAATTAAAATCACACTAATGAACATCATTTTGAAATTTAGTGTCTTGAAATAAAAACATCACAGAGAGCAAAATTTCACTGCAGGATCTATTACCTGGCAGAATGGATTAATTGATCATGGGGCTCAGTACAGGAAGGCGCTGTATACGCAGGCTATGGTGCTTCCAACCTCTTCATCTATTATAATCTCTGCGTACATTCATTGGTAAGAACTCCGAGAATTGAACTGTAAAAAGTTATTCAGCTTCTTATTGATTATCAGAATGAATAATCATCTTTATTCACTTGCAGCATTTTATACTGTAATGAGCAAGCTACTAAAATTAAAGCGCAGGGACCATTATTCTTCTCTTTCTGGAAATGGCATGGGCTCAGACAGGTTACATCAGCATAGGCTGTGCCGATTTGGCAGAATGATTTGGATAGGAATATTGCAGCAATGCAGATGTTGCTGTGTACAATCCAAAGAGGAGATGGCAGAGCTATAATGTGTGCTATGAGGACACATTCTGCCCCTGCAGTGACTGGGAAGATGCAGAAAGTTGACTCAAGATGTCTGAAAAAGGGGCTCAAACTGTGGCAGCTGGTGCTCAAAATTTTTGGGGGGGTGCAAACAAACTGAAAAATCCTGAAAAAAAAACATCAGTTCCAGCCACTGTGCTACTGATGATATGAATATCATAGAATATGATATTTAGATACTACCAACTCAGGCATGCGGCACAGGCCCAGTTTCCCGGCCCCCTAACCCTCCAGACTGATTCTGTGGAACGACTGCTCATCTCTAAAATCCTGGATAAACCCCTATCCTGCCTCTACTTTTACCTTTTCTTGCGCATATGACGTCCCTGACCAAAGTTTACAATAAGTTGAAGAACGATATCCAGGACTTGACTGAAGAGGGATAGGAAGAAACAGTGACTGACTAAACTACTAAGATGATCTCAGCAAAAGATCGCTTCATCCAACTTAAATTCCTGCACCGGGCATATTACACCCCCGTGTATAAGCCAGTATATACCCAGAGACAAGTGCCCTTTGCTCCAGATGTAGTTCCTTCCCTGGCACATTCTTTCACATGGTATGGTCATGCCCTCTAATACATCCCTTCTGGGAGAACATATTGGTTGTTTTGGGGTCATTTGGGGATTGGTCTGTAAGCTTAGACCCGGCCATGGCATTGCTTGGCATTATGGAAAATATTGAAGCCTGTAGGCAGGAAAAACTATTTTTGTTCTAGGCTTTATACTATGCTAGACGAGAGATTCTTCTCAAGTGGAAGCAGCCCACCCCTCCCATGCATCATACATGGATAGCCACGATTAACTCTGTCCTACCATTACATAGTTGCCAGCATTGAAAAACATTTTTTAGGGACACTTTTTCGGCTGTGGGAGGAGTCTTATTATAATTAGGGGGCGGGGCATGCGTTTGTAGGCATGGCACAAGGGGGAAGTAAAAATGTGGCGCGCTTCGTGCGACGAAAAGTGGGTGTGGTTTACGCAAAATAGCGGGCATGTCTTAAGTGGGCGTGGCTCAAAGTGGGTGTGGTTAGAGTCTGAGATGAATGTGGGATGGAGAGGGAAGGGGGGGGGGAGGGATGGAGGGACAGCAAGCCCTCCATGGAAATATGTGTATTCTAGAAAGCTTAACAACCAGCAGATAAAGATACTCCAAACACCTGGTGTTAGCGCTTCAATCATCCCGGCACCATAATCGTTATGGTGTCAGGATAATTGAAGTGCATTATTTCTATTATTACATTGTAATATAAAATGAAATCATTCAACTCACCATAATGCCGAATCAGTGGGATCCCTGAGCGTGTCACCTGCCACGTCGCCTGCCACCAGCCGTCTGTCCTTGCATCAGGTGCCCCCCCTTACATCAGATGTCCCCAGCGGAGCCCCCCCTTACATCAGGTGTCCCCAGCGAAGCCCCCCCTTACATCAGATGTCCCCAGCGGAGCCCCCACTTACATCAGGTGTCCCCAGTGGAGCCCCCCTTACATCAGGTGTCCCCAGCGGAGCCCCCCCTTACATCAGATGTCCCCAGCGGAGCCCCCCTTACATCAGATGTCCCCAGTGGAGCCTCCCTTACATCAGGTGTCCCCAGCGGAGCCCCTCCTTACATCAGATGTCCCCAGCGGAGCCCCCCTTACATCAAGTGTCCCCGGCGGAGCCCCCCTTACATCAGATGTCCCCAGCGGAGCCCCCCTTACATCAGATGTCCTCAGCGGAGCCATCCCTTACATCAGGTGTCCCCAGCGGAGCCCCCCTTACAACAGATGTCCCCAGCGGAGCCCCCCTTACATCAGATGTTCCCAGCAGAGCCCCCCTCTTACATCAGATGTTCCCAGCGGTGCCCCCTCTTACATCAGGTGTCACCAGCGGAGCCCCCCCTCACATCAGGTGTCACCAGCGGAGCCCCCCTTACATCAGATGTCCCCAGCGGTGCCCCCCCTTACATCAGGTGTCACCAGCGGAGCCCCCTTTACATCAGGTGTCACCAGCGGAGCCCCCTTACATCAGGTGTCCCGAGCGGAGCCCCCTTTACATCAGATGGCCCCAGTGGAGCCCCCCTTACATCAGATGTCCCAAGTGGAGCCCCCCTTACATCAGATGTCTCCAGCGGAGCCCCCCCTTACATCAGGTGTCCCCAGCGTAGCCCCCCCTTACATCAGGTGTCCCCAGCGGAGCCCCCCTTACATCAGATGTCCCCAGCGGTGCCCCCCCTTACATCAGATGTCCCCAGCGGTGCCCCCCCTAACATCAGGTGTCCCCAGCGGTGCCCCCCTTACCTTTCCATAGCAGTCCAGCAGTGGGGCGGGGGGTAGGCGGGGCAAGGCGGAGCGGGGCGCAGGGTGGGCGGGGCGATGCAGGAGCTTCGTCTAGCCACCCAGCCATTCCTGGTCTCCTTAAAAATGGTGGACCTCTAGCGGCGGCGGCGAAAATTCATAAAAAAACTGATTTCTCTGGACATTTCCCAGGAAACAATAAACTTGGGAAAAGAGTCCATATCCCGGGAATGTCCTGGGAAATGCAGGACAGTTTGTAAGTATGCCATTATACAAACTAACATATGAGAGTAGAAATTGCCCTAAAAAATTTGATAAGGTCTGGTCTCAATGGATTGACGCAAATGGTCAGGAGCCCTAGGGCTCATAGGGAAATCCTAATCGACACTGCTGCGTCCTATACTGTTTCTTTGTTGACGCTGGAAATGTTGATTATATAACGTGCTTCTTATCCCCCTGCTTTTCAACCTAAACGGACGTTTTTGGAGTTTGGGTGTTTTTTTTAACAGCCCATAAACTCCACTCTGTGTTATCCTATGTGTCCATGCAAACATGAAAGTTTTTTAGCTTTTATCAGCAGTGGAGTTTATGGGCTGTTCTCTGAACACCATAAAATCGCATTCAAAGTCTACTTTTTCAATACACTGTGGGAGTTTGGGAATGCATTGTGGGATTTTTGGAGTGTCCTCTGTGTATTTTAAAAACGTCCATAAACGATAACGCTAAAAAACGCGCATAAACGCTAGTACAAAACGCTGTTGTCTGGCTGCTATTCATTGCCCACCAGTTCATGATTACCTTTGGCAACTATTCTCCTGCTCCAACTCTCCTTCTGAGTTTACCTTTATGGTGGCCTTCTTCTTGTACCCCATGTGTGCTTTACAGACCCTGTTCTTCTGATATGCCATGTATCACCATGCACCCCTTTGTATAACTTCAGACCAGGCTCAAGAACAATTAACAAAGCTTTACTTGAAGGCTGCAACAGTACAGTCCACAAACATTTAAGTCCCTAACTAACTAGTTCTCAGCTGCATACCTTTGCAGGTAGAAGTCCATAATGGCAAAGTCCTTAGCAGGTAGATTCCCTTAGGGTGGTGATTAAGGGTTGCTCCGCTTCTGGAAGGGACCTTCTCTTCTGGAAGGGACCAGCCTACATGTTGTCCCTGAAGTTGACGTGTTGAAAGCAAAAAAAAATGGGCATTGCAGTTGTGTATGGGACTGCATAGCTGCAGACCGGTCACAGTGTCCACAGCCAAAAGCACCTACAATGGGCATCTGGGCATCAGAACTGGACCACGGAGCAATGAAAGAAGGTGGCCTGGTCTAATGAATTTATGTCTTCTTTTACATCATGTGGATGGTGGAGTGCACACCAGGATGCAATATGGGAAGGAGGCAAGCTGGTGGAGTCAGTGAGATACTTTGGGCAATGTTCTGCTGGGACACCTTAATTCCTGCCATTCATGTGGATGTAACTTGACACATACCACCTCCCTAAACATTGCTGGCGACCAAGTATACCTCTACATGAAAGTGGTATTCTCTGATGGCAGTGTCCTCTTTCAGCAGGATAATGCCACCTACCACATTGCAAAAGTGGTTCAAAATGGTTTGAGGAACACAACAATGAGTTTGTGGAGTTGACTTGGCCTCCAAATCCTCAATCCAATCCAATCGAGCATTTGTGGAATGTGCTGGAAAAACAAGTCCAATCCATAGAAGCCCCACCTCGCAAAGTACAGCTCTTAAAGAATCTGCTACTGACAGCTTGGTGCCAGATACCACAGCATACATTCGGAGGTCTATTGGCATCCATGCTTCCATGGGTAAGGGGCTGTTTTGGTGGCAAAAGGGCGACCTACTCAGTATTTTGGTGGGTGGTCATAAAGATATGGCTGGTCAATGTATGCACCAGTGCGTTTTATTAAAAAATGTAAAATTTATAAAAATCGCATTCCCATTTTGAAAAGCATTGTCAGGTTTCACTGTTTGCTGCTTGTTCTCAAAAATTACCAGTTGCAGTAATTTTCAATAATTCCTGTAAACTTCTAATTTCTGTGTGGAACGTAAAGATGTTCTTGTTCTGTTTCTTTTTTTTTCTTTTTTTTGCAGATGTCCTCTCCACCTGCGAGTAATGGAGAAGTTTCTAATTGTCAGACAGTAAGTAATAGAACATTTATGAAACTCTGAATGCAATTAATTTTCTATCATAGAAAGCAGTCATCAATGTTGCTATACTTTTTTTTTTAATAAGAGCTAGGAACTCCTTAGTCCTCTGCAAAGCAGATTCATAAAATCCTACTACATCATTGTTGGTAAATCCGCTGCTAAGAGCCACAAAAATGGCTAAGGTGTTTGGCCTCCACATCTTAGAGAGAATCATTTGAGTACTGTCCGTGATACTTTTTTTATTTGCACTAACATACAATTTTTCAGGACAAGCTTTCGGGGTATGTTAAAAAAATATCTAAAAAAAAAACATATCTGAGGGAAAGGAGAGAGAGAAAAAAAAAGAAGAGAAAAACAAAAAAAAAATTGTGAATCAGTACTGCTTGGACCTTGAAGAAGGGGACATACCACGAAAGCTTGTCCTGAAAAATTGTATGTTAGTGCAAATAAAAAAAGTATCACAGACAGTACTCAATTTTCTCTATCACAATTGCACTAATACGGCTACAATCACATCAAGAGAATCATTTATAATTAGGCTGATAGGAGGCTTAGGGTTCAATTCACTAACGTTTACCATATGCAATAACATGGTCACGTGACTCATTTGCATAAATTATCGCATGCGATAAAAAAAAGTCCAATTCACAAAAAAAAAAGTTTATGCGGTATTTATCCACATTAAGTCCAATTCACAAATGGAACAGAGAGTAAAAAAACATGGGGCCCCCTCCAATAGCTGGTTGCTAAGGAGCGGGCCGGAAAGCCGGCTGCCGCATCCTTAACAACGGATGACTCTTCAGCTGTCAGCGGGTTTCCCACTGACAGCTGAATGTAAAGAATGTAAAGAAAACATGCCGGCAATTAAAAAATATATTAAAAAAACAGCATGGGGTTCCCTTCCCTCAATTCGGGCCTGGTATGGATTTCAAGGAAAACCCCACATCAACATTAAAAAAAAAAATTGCATGAGGTCCCTCCAAAATCCATACCAAACCCTTATGCGATACAGCCTGGCAGGTCAAGAAAGAGAGGGGATGAGCAAGCACCCTCCCTCCTGAACCATACCAGGCCACATCTCCTTTGGGGGGGGGGGCTCTCCAAAGTCGATCATGACGCCCGCCACACCCAAAAAAGAAAATAAAAAACCTCCGGCCTCGACGAAGGCTCCAGCTGACTGCCTGCTCCTTTGTCTGTTCTTTAAAAGCTAGGGGGAGGAATCACCCGGTGATGTCACTGAGTGGCCCAGCCACCTTGTGATGTCACCGGCAAGGAGCATGCTGGTGCGGTGATGTCACAAGGGGTTTGGGCCACCCGGTGATATCAGCGGGTGACTCCTCCCTTTGGTTATTTAAGAACCGTCAGATGGCGGAGCAGGCAGTTGGCGGGAGCCTTCGTCGGGGCTGGACGTTTTTTTTTTTCTTTTTCGGGTCAAGCGGTGCGACGGGCGCCGTGATTGACATTGGATCTACTTCGGGGGACATTTTTTTTTTTAAATAGAATAATAAAAAACTGTGTGTGTTTTTGTTTCTTATTGACACTTTCTTTGATGAATGAAGGGGTGACATGGAAACCCATACTTATTCACATGGGGGGCGGAATCTGGGAGCCACCTTGAGAAAGGGGGCTTCCAGATTTTGATAAGTCCCCTTCTGGCAGATCCCCAAAACCATCCGCCCCAGGTTGTGTGGAAGAGGCCCTTGGCTCCATCAACAAAGCACCCCCCCCATGTTGAGGGCATGTGTCCTGGTATGGTTCAGGAGGGGGTGGGGCGCTCGCTCATCCCCTCTCTTTCCTCACCTGCTGGGCTGCATGCTCAGATAAGGATTTGGTATGGATTTTGAAGGGGATTTGGGGGGGACCCCATCCCCTGATTTTGACATTTAGGCGCGGGGTTCCCCTTAAAATCGATACTAGACCTAACGAGCCTGGTATGCATTGGGGGGGACCCCTTGCTGTTTTTTTTTTTATACATAATTTTTATTTGCCGGCATGTTTTCTTTACATTCAGCTGTCAGCGGGGAACTCGCTGGCAGCAGATGAGTCATCGGTGGCCCGCTTTCCAGCAACCAACAACCAGCCCAATGCGATAAATTACCGCATGAAAATATGCAGTAATTACTGCATTATCAAAACTTTACCGCAGTAGTTATTTACCGCACAATTCTTAGTGAATTGAATACTTACACATTTATTTCCTCATTATTTATTTTACCGCAATTTTTTCAACGTTATTTAACTCCCCTTAGTGGTCAGCCATAACATTAAGATTTCCGACAGGTTAAGCGAATAACATTGACTATTTTGTTACAATGGCATCTGAAAGTGGTTGGGATATATTAGGCAGTAAGTGAACATGTGTTCCTTAAAAATGGACAGGCGTAAGGATTTGAAGGCCCAATTGTTATGGCTAGGTCCATGCTGTGTCCACAACCAAAAGTGCCTACAATGGGCATGTGAGCATCAGAATCTGGCCACTGAGCAATGGAAGAAGGTGGCCTGGTCTGATGAATGACATTTTCTTTTACATCATGTGGATGGCTGTGTGTTTGCGTCACTCACCTGCGAAAGAGGTATGGAAAGAAGGCAAGCTGGTATAGTCAGTGTGATGTTTTTTGTAATGTTCTGCAGGGAAAACTTGGGTCCTGCCATTCATGTGGATGTTACTTGACACATACCGCCTATCTAAACATTGTTGCTGGCCAGGCTTCCTTCATGGAATGGTATTCCGTGATGGCAGTGGCATGTTTCAGTGGGATAATATGCCCTGCCACACTGCAAAAATGGTTTAAGAATGGTTAAGTAACACAACAGTGAGTTGAGGTGTTGACTTAGCCTCCAAATTCTCCAGATCTCAATCCATCGAACATCTGTGGGATATGCTGGAAAAACAAATCTGATCCATGGAGGCCCCACCTTGCAAATTACAGGACTTAAAGGATCGGCTACTGATGGCTTGGTGCCAGATACCACAGCATACCTTCAGAGGTCTACTGGTGCCCATGATGTGACAGGTCAGGGTTGTTTGGGTGGTAAATGGGGAACCCACTCAATATTAGGTGGGTCTTAATAATTGTTATTTATTGATATATTTTGTACATTTTATACATTTTGGTATTCATAATAAAAGGTTGGGTAATGGCATAGCAGTGTGGTTAGCAAAGTCCTTTTGAAATAACTTCATCATGACAAGGAGAGCATAAAAGTAAGTAAAGACAAGATGTCCAACCAGTTTAAGGGATGCTGTAATCTTGGCAGTGTCACCCAACTGTGAAAAGGGTCCGTTCTGGTTTTCCAACAACTTGATGGATAACCCCAAATTCCTGCTCAAATTGCTAGGATTAATGTCAACTGTGCACAGGGTTAATCAATAAAGCTCATTACATTGAAAAGTTGATACAGTTTTCATGCCTCTTATATACCTATCTTGACGTAATACATTTTATGATTATTAACACATCCTATAATAATCACCCCATTACTTCACTGTCACATGATCTTTGATTAACACCTACATAGGAATAGAAATGGTTATATCCCTGTCTCATGATCTTGATTAATCTGTAGAACTTGCAAGCAAGACATTTCTATTGGGTCGAGAGGGCATCTTTACTGGTCGTGACTTATTGAATTTTCCAATTTCCTTTAAGAATAAATTAAATGTAACAGAAAAGGAGAACTAGCAATTCAGGTTCCTCACAACATACAAGATTAAAACATGCTAAATCAGCAATATATTCTTCTAATATTCTGCCTGTACAGCCTTCAGTAATACAGCCTTGTTGCTCTCCTACTCCCACCTGTGACTGGACTGACTGGCCCCAGGTTCTGTCTCTCCCAGTTGTGCTACTTC
This sequence comes from Lithobates clamitans, assembly GCA_037952925.1. Taxonomy (NCBI): domain Eukaryota; kingdom Metazoa; phylum Chordata; class Amphibia; order Anura; family Ranidae; genus Lithobates; species Lithobates clamitans. Next base: position 5,032,691 of record JBBGZY010000544.1, read on the forward strand.
TTCTTTCACTGTCCAGTCACAGGCTATGGAAAAGGGGGTCCAGATGGGCTGGGCTCAGAGGTTGTGGAATAAATTACGCTGGCCATCTGACTGGGGACATCTAGTGGCAAATAATTTGTACTGCCAGACCTTTTTTTTTTTTGCTTTGGACAAAATGGTGAGGGGTTTAGAACCCCTTTCAGATTTTCAAAGCTGTGTGTGTTTCCTCTGGGGAGGTTCATTCTCACTAATTGCCCTTGTGGCCATTGGTGCTTGGTCTAAATGTGAAGGTAGATCCGAAATTTTGAGTTTCCACAAGAACAGCAAAAGAATGAACAAGAGAGACATTTCCAATGGAGACCCTTGATACAGACTATAAAGGAGGGTTTCCGCGCTCACGGACTTAGGTGTGCAGCCTCCCCTTAAACAACCCTCCTAGAGGGTGGCTAATGGTATGGAAAATGTTAAGGTAGGAGTAAGTGGCGCTACCTATAATGGGTTATCTGTTGTGACAGATGTGCTAAATACGTGATAAAAGGCACCCGCTCAACGGCAGGAATAACTTTGTGCATAAATAATGTCCCCACTTATTAGGTGAGGGGGGTCTGGTCTGTGAGATACCCCTCTACAATCTGTGTAGTGAACCAGTTAAATGCAATGTATAAAGGTGAAAGCTCATAGAGCCAGCAAGAATATGTTTAGTATCCTCCAACTACCAAATAAACGTGTCTGGTCATGGTAGGGGGTGTACTAGACATTCAATACTCCATGTGAGTGATTAGAAAATTGTTTGAAAAAGTGTTATAAATCATACAAGTGTGAGCATCTAGTCCACATATAAAAAATATATATATATAAATATATAGTCCCGGCATAAAGCTCCAGTTCCAAAGAATATATATAATCAAATACTGTCCCAAAAAATATATAAAGTGTGTATAAAGTTCCAGCAAAAAATAAATCTATAGTGTTCCAGCAGTGATCCAACAGTATTCTTATAGGTGACTTTCGTGTAGATAATCAGCTAGTATCCAGTGACTTGCGGTGCTCCCCCTCAAGGATCCCCACTCACCAGCTCCCTGCACCCCTGCAGGGGTAGTAGGCATGTAGTATTGAGCCTTGATGTGGTCTCCTTGATTCCAGTAGGTTGGTTCCTGGGTACTCGCACTCCAGGCACAGAGCCAATCCGCAGTGTGGTCATCCACATAGGAAAAAGAAACAGGGCTCCCGTAGTGTATTACGTTTTTTAAAAAGAATTTATTAAAAAGTCCTTTTGATTGCCCACCATCTCGGGCTCATATAGTAAATACACTAGAGATTAAAAACAAAAAACAAAAAACTCCCAGTCACACTGCGTATAGTGGTAAAACACAGAGAGAGCTCGTGGAACCCAAAGCCAACAGCTGAGCGGCGTGCGCCTCAGCTGCGTTCCACACTCTCTTCCACTTCCGCGCACGCCGCTCAGCTGTTGGCTTTGGGTTCCACGAGCTCTCTCTGTGTTTTACCACTATACGCAGTGTGACTGGGAGTTTTTTGTTTTTTGTTTTTAATCTCTAGTGTATTTACTATATGAGCCCGAGATGGTGGGCAATCAAAAGGACTTTTTAATAAATTCTTTTTAAAAAACGTAATACACTACGGGAGCCCTGTTTCTTTTTCCTATGTGGATGACCACACTGCGGATTGGCTCTGTGCCTGGAGTGCGAGTACCCAGGAACCAACCTACTGGAATCAAGGAGACCACATCAAGGCTCAATACTACATGCCTACTACCCCTGCAGGGGTGCAGGGAGCTGGTGAGTGGGGATCCTTGAGGGGGAGCACCGCAAGTCACTGGATACTAGCTGATTATCTACACGAAAGTCACCTATAAGAATACTGTTGGATCACTGCTGGAACACTATAGATTTATTTTTTGCTGGAACTTTATACACACTTTATATATTTTTTGGGACAGTATTTGATTATATATATTCTTTGGAACTGGAGCTTTATGCTGGGACTATATATTTATATATATATATTTTTTATATGTGGACTAGATGCTCACACTTGTATGATTTATAACACTTTTTCAAACAATTTTCTAATCACTCACATGGAGTATTGAATGTCTAGTACACCCCCTACCATGACAAGACACGTTTATTTGGTGGTTGGAGGATACTAAACATATGCTTGCTGGCTCTATGAGCTTTCACCTTTATACATTGCATTTAACTGGTTCACTACACAGATTGTAGAGGGGTATCTCACAGACCAGACCCCCCTCACCTAATAAGTGGGGACATTATTTATGCACAAAGTTATTCCTGCCGTTGAGCGGGTGCCTTTTATCACGTATTTAGCACATCTGTCACAACAGATAACCCATTATAGGTAGCGCCACTTACCCCTACCTTAACAATTTCCCTTGATACAGTGCCAAATATCTAGGAGAGAATTCTATGACTTACTGTTGTGTCAATAGGGCAAAAAGTAAAGGGAAATCTCTTGAGTGAAGCACAGATGACAAAAACACCCAACAAGGATTTTACTCTTTTCTTAGGCCTCGTACACACGGTACGGAAATCAAAAGGAAAAAGTCTGAAGACGAGCTTTCTGCGGATTTTCGGATCGTTAGTACGGTGCATTTGACAGACAATTTAACTTTTACAACAGACAAAAGCTGGATGTGCAGGCTATAACATTTTTGTTAGATTTGAACTCAACGTCTGATTTTCGGATGGTCAGTACAGAAACACACAAAAGTTGAAAGTACTAACAATACAGAATCGTAATCTAGAATTAATATTCGTGACCCGACAATTGATGAAATGTCACAATTCTCATCTTCTTTAATGGAATAATAATGAAGCTGCTTTGCATGTAGTTATGCCAAACGCATTTTAAAAGGCATTTGTTTTGTACGATCTGAAAATCGCAAATCCACACTCACCAAACTTCTACTAACATGAAATTAGCAGAAGGGGCCCTGTCATGAAGATCCTGCCAGTAACAGGCAGATTAGACCCATCGGTGCACAATTGCGGGCATCTATGCGCATGCGCACATGCACTCGTTATCGTCTGGCGGGTTATTTAAACCTGTCTGGCACTTGCATCATTGCTGTTTGCTCTGCAGCTCTGTGTATGTGTTCCCTGAAAACCTGATATCTGCTCCTGTTTTGACCCGGCTTGCTTTGAGACTATTCCTGTTATCTGCCTGTACCTGATCCTTGGCTTGTTTGACGATCCCTCTGCCTGCTCCTTTTGTACCTCTGCTGCCAGCCTGCTTTCCGACCCGGCCTGTCTGACGTTCCTGAACTTCCATCCAGTCTGCTGAGCCTGTCTGCTGAGCCATCCCGGCTGCTCACCTGTTTGCTGATTCATCCAGTCTGCTGGGCCTGTCTGCTGATCCATTCAGTCTGCTGGGCCTGTCTGCTGATCCATTCAGTCTGCTGGGCCTGTCTGCTGATCCATTCAGTCTGCTGGGCCTGTCTGCTGATCCATTCAGTCTGCTGGGCCTGTCTGCTGATCCATTCAGTCTGCTGGGCCTGTCTGCTGATCCATCCAGTCTGCTGTCCTGTCTGCTGAGCCATCCAGGCTGCTCACCTGTCTGCTGATCCATCCAGTCTGCTGTCCTGTCTGCTGAGTTGTCCAGTCTGCAGTTCCTGTATACTGATCCATCCTGTCAGCTGTGCCGGCCATCTGATCCTTCTGCTGTTGATCCTGCCAGGCACTCATACCACTCCGCACTCCTGCACCCCTGTCACCACTACCAGTGGGCCTCGAGTCGGAGGCGTAGGAGATAGGGTGACCAGGTGTCCCGGATTGCCTGGGACAGTCCCGCATTTTGCAGGTCTGTCCTGGGTCCCGGGCACCTATATTCCAGGACAATACAGTGTCCCGGAATGAAACTGACACAGACACCCCCTCCCCCCCAGGCCAATCTGATGCCCCCAAAATAGGCCAACACATCGCCACTGGACTCACTGACAGTGCTTGTCCTGGCTGGGAATGTCTGGAGAGGCGCAATCTCTGCCCCCTGCCTGTGATTGGAGAAATCATAAATCCCGCCTCTTGTGTCTAATCACTGAAGGGCAGAGTAGAGCCAGCGTTGGATCAAGGTAAAATAGGTCTCGGCCTATGGGCCAGGACAATTACTGTCAGTGAGTGGCCTGTGCCCTTTTTTGGGGGCGTGATCAGTGCTTCAGGGTTTTTGGGAAGGGGAGGGGTGTCCCTAAATAGCAGTTTGGAAATGTGGTCACCCTAGTAGGAGAGGCCATCCTCTGCAATTCGGGTTCACCCTTTAGGTACGTAACAGGCCCAAAGGATGGCACTTGAGAATTGAGCTTCCTCTTTATACTCTCATAGTCACTACGTTTGTGTTTGTCAAACAACAATTTGCGGAGAGTTAGTATGCTAGACAAAATCCTGCACACGACCTTTTGACAAAAATCAGACGCTCAGTCATCCAACAATCAGACCATGTGTACGAGGCTTTACTTTAGCCAAGTTGGAAAAAAATAGCTTTAGATATACTCCAACATACGTTATTAAATGTGAGACCCACAGCTGAGCCGCACTTTTACCACCTCCTAACCACTGCCCCTTTAGCTGTTGAATGGGGCCACTCTGCAACCACCCCACAACCACATTCAACGCATGTGGTTGGGGCACGTTAGTTTGGTGAGCAAGGGGTTACATCAGGTCATACAGTCAAATGCTCTCTGAACAAGATCAGAAAGCAAAACTCTCTTCAGAGATCAAAGCTCATGTGAACGAGCCCTAAAGACAGCATTCCAGGGTGAGTGGATATTTGTTCATTCAGGTTTGAGTGCCATAATATTGTCCCTTTAAAAAGTGTGATGTGCTGTAATTTTTAAGCATGATTTATTCTAGCTGGGATAGGCAGGAAGATGGATATTATTTGAGCTACAGGGAATACAGGGTTTGGATCCTGGGAGGAAATGGATGAGGAACATGTAGGCAGGTGCAGCCTACTTTCTCCCCTGCAGGTGGTGCTCTTCCGCAGCAGCATAGTAGGGGAAGAGGAAGTCAAAAGGAACACAGTTCCTCTATGATTTCCTGGGAAACTGGGGAAGCTGTCACATTGGATGCTGCCACCCCATGTGACTCTGGCAGCCATCTTTGGTCAGACAGAACCTTTTTAAGGCCCTGGCTCCCAGATTTTGCATGTATTTGTGAGTGGATAGAGTAGGGTCAGGTACCCCGTCTGTGAGAGACAAAACTAGTGGCAGGGAAAAATTCCTGATGAGGAGGGAAAATGTAGGGATCACAAATCCTCTAGACATCTTCCCGCTTGGGCACAGGCCACATTCTGCCCCTTCTAGCAGGTGCTGTCGGTTTGGCTGGGAGCTGCTCTACACATTGTTGGAATATGTGAGTGTTCCTGGCTGGGTTGTGTCCCTCTGGGTTTACTGTGAACTGTTTTGCATTACTTGTAAGCGCGTCGGGACCCCATGGGGTAAAGGACCGCGCTATACCGCAGATGGACACCGGCGGCAAAAAGCGACCTGAGGCGATTCAGTTCGCATAGGTAGCGCTATACAAGTCACTCATTCATTTATTCACTTCAGTACAAGTTCTTTGCATCGTACCGGACTGTGTGTGTGTTATTGCTGCATCCCATCTATAAACGACTAAGGGCTGCAAGAGGGGCTGCATGGGTTCCCCCCATACTGGGACCAGACCTCCATTCCACTGCTTCTATATTTGCCAGAATGCCTATAGAAAAACGTTTTGCTTTCTCTGTGTGCTTTAGATTCTTGCACGTAGGGACGAATTCTACGGAATGAATCTCTGCCTTCTGTATGGTTGCGTGCCTTCATCACTGTGTAAGTGAACTATAAAGAGATGAAAAGCCAGTGGATGGAAAGACTAGAAATGCAATATGCCCTGAAGCTCGCCAAAGGGAAAGCGAAAGGTCAGCACTGCCTGAATCATAGAAGATGGGAAGAAGGGGTCAGACAGGCTGGTTGCTTCTTGATGAAGATGTACATACTGACTCACTTCTGGGACTCTCTTTATTGAAAATGTATGCAGGGCTGAACATCTGAGAGGAGACTCTCTGATCTCACTGTCTGTTGTTAGGGAGGTCCCCAATCTATCACATTTTTCGGTGGAAGCAAACTGTGTCTGAAGCCCAGCTGGCAAGCAGTTATCATCACAGCAAATTGCATGGCTGGAAAGACTTTTTTAAAAATCATTTTCTAACTTTTCCTAAAGCTACGGCACCCAAAGTGGTCCCAGGGTGCATAATAAATCTGTTCTTGTATCCGAGCATTGTTGGAATCTATGTGTTGAAGAAACACCTAAAGCGGTATTGAACCCAAAACCAAACATTTATTATTTTGCAACCTACCAATTCTTAGATGTGATAGCTGCATTCATTTTCTTTTTTAGGCTTCTATTTTCTGTTTCACTAATTTTCAGAAAAATTTTAGAAATGTAGTTATACAATAAATAATGAGGTAGAGCATTTCACAAAGGCTTGTATCAAAGTTGCAATGCAGAGACTGTTCATAATTAGACATCGGAGATCAGTAAAGGGTACCAAGGGTTAAAGGGTAACTTCCTTAGCAAATAAAGAAAAAATAATATAGCGTATACATTTGCGATGCAACTCATATTGTAATTGCATGTTATTAAAAATGACCTTTCCTTTTTAATCTGCAGCTCTGTAATTTTCTGAAAATCCAATGCAATATGGCTACCTGGAGGTGTTCTGTACACAGAATGTGTACTGAACACCCCCCAGAAGCATCATTTCCTGCTTGTGTGATTGGCTCACTGATCTTCCCAGAAGTCTGCACTAAGATACAAGTCAGATATCAGGCATCCCCTGCAACAAAATGTAATGTTTGGTGAGATACTCCCAATAGGAAATCACGTTTAAAGGGATGCAGGCCCAGCGGCTTTCCTCATTAGTGCTCTGCAAGTGCTCAGCTGATTGAATCTAATGGGAGTGGTTTCATACATAGTAGTAGTAGTAGTAGTAGTAGTAGTAGTAGTAGTAGTAGTAGTAGTAGTAGTAGTAGTAGTAGTAGTAGTAGGTGAGGTTGAAAAAGACACAAGTCCATCAAGTTCAACCTATGTGTGTGATTATATGTCAGTATTAAATTGTATATCCCTGTATGTTGTGGTCTTTCAGGTGCTTATCTAATAGTTTCTTGAAACTATCAATGCCCCCTGCTGAGACCACCGCTTGTGGAAGGGAATTCCACATACTTGCCGCTCTTACAGTAAAGAACCCTCTACGTATTTTAAGGTTAAATCTCTTTTCTTCTACTCTTAATGAGTGGCCATGAGTCTTGCTAATCTCCCTTCTGCAAAAAAGTTTTATTCCTATTGTGGGGTCACCAGTATGGAATTTGTATATTGAAATCATATCCCCTCTCAAGCGTCTCTTCTCCAGAGAGAATAAGTTCAGTGCTCGCAACCTTTCCTCATAACTAAGATCCTCTAGACCCTTTATTAGCTTTGTTACCCTTCTTTGTACTCCAGTACATCCTTCCAGAGGACTGGTGCCCAGAGCTGGACAAAACTTTTCATAATTATCACTTTCCCACACAGAGAAACATACAGGGATTACTTCAGAATAACAAAAAGTAGGAATCTGCAATAAAGTTTGTTATAATCCTTGCAATGTACATAGATCACCCAGAGGGGAATTTTTTTTCTCAACAGATGTGGAGTTATGCTTTAAAGACATTTTTATGTAACTGAATCAGAAGGCCACCCTCATACCAAGATAAAGTGAGCTCTCTGGAGGCAACATGTTCACATAGGTGTAAGACAGCGCTGTTCTTGTGGGGTTCTTTGCCCCTTCACTTCTATATACAGTATACTAAATATAGGTGTTGTACCGTCCTTTGTCTTGCCATTTGTGGCTTATGACCTTTTTCTACCTGAGACTCCTTTGGGGAAACCCTTTGGTGTCAAATTGCACTGCAACATTGTGGCTTTCTTGATCAGAAGTGATCCTTAAAAACAACATCGATAGGTCTATACCATGGTTAAAGATGATACATTAGCCATTAAGGAGTGTCCTTTGGCTATCCTTCCTACCTTTGAGCCAGTGCATTCCTCCTTGTTCTCTTCACCTTCCGTTTTACTTTCCCCCTAGTCTGTCCCCCATGCTCCTTTTTTTGGCGATATTCTGGTGGCACACGGAAGGACCTTGCATCTCACCTGACATTTTTCTGGTTTCTTTATGTGGACATCCTTGTTTGTTCTTTCTCGCCTTGACCATTTGATCTCCAGTCTTCACAGCATCAAACACATGAGATTGTTCCTATTTACTGTATATGGAAGTCTTTCAGCCCTTTCCCCTTTTTCCATGAAGAAGACCCTTATTTCACATGTCGAAACACGTTGGATTTTACCTGTCTGTCTGGCAGTTGGTTTGGGCTTCTTCCACCAATTTATGTTTCATCTCATGTGCACTTCAGTGTCATCATGTGTTTCAGCTTTTTTCTCCGATATGATGTTAATTAATATAATTTACACTTCTTACTAAATATTACTTCTTGAGTGTTCATGGTCCTTTAAAGTCCCGTTTTTTGAGGAAACTTTTCTTTTACAAGGTAAAGTGAGCAGCAGGGATATGGACACCTCCTAGGGGTGACACATATCATGAGTGGGGGGAAGCCCCAAAAAGATTTGGTAGTATATCGAGGAGCACATGCTGTCTCGAGGCTTACAGTACCCCCATAAAAAGGGGGCCCAAGGGATACCGATGTGGAGAAATAAGCCATGTGGAATTTGCCATAGGGTAGAAGGTTTAAGGGAGAGCAGAAGGTAAAAAAGAGAAGAAGAAGAGACAGGAATGAGAAAACATGAAAAGGGAAAAAAAAGAGGGGAGGTGTAAGGTAGGAAAGGAGAGACAAGGAGTGAGTTAGGGCAGGACTAAGGAGAATCCCACAGCCTGGAACAAGCCCCTAGATGGTAGCTAGATGGTTGGTAAAGCAACCAGAAAGGGAAGATTTTTTCTTCTTCTTTCACCTGTTGATCTGGCCAGTAAGTCTGTTGTTTTTTTAAAGAACAAGAATACATCAGTTACAGAGACGAGACAAACCATTTACCAATGGCAGGGGTTCTTACAATAATCAGATTTTATTTATTTATGTAAAACCTTTATCTTAAAAATAAAAACTGTTTGTTGTAACTGCTTAAAAATATTAGCTGGAGCTTGGCTTCAATTAGTTATTATATCTAAATGTGTTAGAACATCTACCCCCCCCCCCCCCCCCCATACTGATAATCCTGTTGTCCAAAGATGCCCCTGTTCTCCTTCATCCAGAGTGGAAGCACTTTAATATAGAAGGTGACTTCTTGGTCAGATCGCTAGGTGAAAACAGTGGGAAAAAAGCCTAAAAAGAAAACAAATGCAGCCACCACATCTAATGATTAGTAAATTGCAATATATTACATTTTTGGTTTTGAGTTTAATACCACTTAATTTTTTTAAATACTTATACATATATAGAAATTCAGGGTTTTTTTTGAGGGGGAACTTGGTGGAACTCAGTTCCACCACCTCTGGCTCAGACCCTTTGGTGCCTGCTCACCACAATCACTTGTAAACACAGAAGTCCGGTTTCTGTGTTTACAAGTGACAGCTCTGCACTCTGTGTGTAATCCCCCTGAACTCTGCACTCTGTGTGTAATGCAATCCTGGTATTTAATGCCCCTTTAAGACCCTCCTACTGTTTGTGACATTTGACTGGCCACACCCACTATTTGATGTGATTTGGAGGGTGTGAGTGCGTGGAGGGTTTTGGGGGGTCGTGGTTGAGTTCCAGCACCTATTGTTTGAGAAAAAAAGCCCTGTATATATTATCTTACAAAAGTGAGTACACTCCTCACATTTTTGTAAATATTTTATTATATCTTTTCATGTGATAACACTGAAGAAATGATACTTTGCTACAATGTAAAGTAGTGAGTGTACAGCTTGTATAACAGTGTAAATTTGCTGTCCCCTCAAAATAACTCAACACACCATTAATGTCTAAACCGCTGGCAACAAAAGTGAGTACACCCCTAAGTGAAATGTCCAAATTGAGCCCAAAGTGTCAATATTTTGTGTGGCCACCATTATTTTCAAGCACTGCCTTAACCCTCTTGGCAATGGAGTTAAACCAGAGCTTCACAGGTTGCCACTGGAGTCCTCTTCCACTCCTCCATGATGACATCACAGAGCTGGTGGATGTTAGAGACCTTGCGCTCCTCCACCTTCCGATGGAGGATGCCCCACAGATGCTCAATAGGGTTTAGGTCTGGAGATATGCTTGGCCAGTCCATCACCTTTACCCTCAGCTTCTTTAGCAAAGGCATTGGTCATCTTGAAGATGTGTTTGAGGTCGTTATGTTGGAATACTGCCCTGCGGCCCAGTCTCCGAAGGGAGGGGATCATGCTCTGCTTCAGTATGTCACAGTACATGTTGGCATTCATGGTTCCCTCAATGAACTGTAGCTCCCCAGTGCCGGCAGAACTAATGCAGCCCCAGACCATGACGCTCTCACCACCATGCTTGACTGTAGACAAGACACACTTGTCTTTGTACTCCTCACCTGGTTGCCGCCACACATGCTTGACACCATCTGAGCCAAATAAGTTTATCTACACCTCCTCCCTTGGTCACTTAATAACCGCCCACGGCTTCTAATACCACTTATATGCTGATGACACCCAAATCTATCTGTCTACTCCTCATCTCACTCCTTCAGTCTCCTCTCGCATTACTAACTTACTAACTGACATATCAGCATGGATGTCGCACCACTTCCTTAAACTAAATCTCTCTAAAACTAAGCTATTAATATTCCCCCCCGCCCGTGCCCCCCTCCATGACTTTTCCATCAAAATCAACAATGCAACCATCAGCCCCTCCCCTCACGCCAGGGTATTAGGTGTAATCCTAGACTCTGACTTTTCATTTCAGCCTCAAATCCAATCGTTGTCAAAAGTTTGTAGAATTCACCTCCGTAACATCTCTAAAGTTCGCCCCTTTTTAACAAATGAAGCCACCAAGCTCCTCATTCACTCCCTTGTTATCTCTCGCCTTGACTATTGCAACTCCCTTCTCATTGGCCTACCTCTCCATAGGCTATCCCCTCTTCAGTCTATCATGAATGCTGCTGCCAGACTTATCCACCTTACCAACCGCTCAGTGTCTGCCAACCCTCTACTCTAATCCCTACACTGGCTCCCAATCACCCAGCGAAATAAATTCAAAATACTAACCACAACATACAAAGCCATTCACAACTCTGCCCCGAGCGACATCTCTAATCTTGTCTCCAAATATCACCCAAATCGACCTCTGCGCTCTTCTGCTTTCAAGCTCTCTCATCTCCTCCTCTCATGCTCGTCTCCAGGATTTCTGCAGAGCCTCTCCCATCCTCTGGAACTCGCAACCTCCATATATCCGGCTATCCCCTACTCTTTCTACGATCCCTGAAAACTCACCTCTTTATATTGTATATCTCTCTATATTGTAAAGCGCTGCGTAAACTGTTGGCGCTATATAAATCCTGTATAATAATAATAAAAATAAATATAATCTTGGTCTCATCAGACCACAGGACATGGTTGCAGTAATCCATGTCCTTAGTCTGCTTGTCTTCAGCAAACTGTTTGCGGGCTTTCTTGTGCATCATCTTTAGAAGAGGCTTCCTTCTGGGGCGACAGCCATGGAGATCAATTTGATGCAGTGTGCAGCGTATGGACTGAGCACTGACAGGCTGAACCCCCACCCCTTTAACCTCTGCAGCAATGCTGGCAGCACTCATAGGACTATTTCCCAAAGATAACCTCTGGATATGATGTTGATCACGTGCACGCAACTTCTTTAGTCGACCATGGCGAGGCCTGCTCTGAGTGGAACTTGTCCTGGTAAACCGCTGTATGGTCTTGGCCACCGTGCTGTAGCTGTTTCAGGGTCTTGGCAATCTTCTTATAGCCTACACCATCTTTATGTTGGGCAACAATTCTTTTTTTCAGATCCTCAGAGTGTTCTTTACCATGAAGTGCCATGATGAACTTCCAGTGACCAGTATGAGAGAGTGAGAGCGATAACACCAAATTTAACACACCTGCTCCCCATTCACACCTGAGACCTTGTCACACTAACGAGTCACATGACACCGGGGAGGGAAAATGGCTAATTGGGCCCAATTTGGATATTTTCACTTAGGGGTGTACTCACTTTTGTTGCCAGCGGTTTAGACATTAATGGCTGTGTGTTGAGTTATTTTGAGGGGACAGCAAATTTACACTGTTATACAAGCTGTACACTCACTACTTTACATTGTAGCAAAGTGTCATTTCTTCAGTGTTGTCACATGAAAAGGTATAATAAAATATTTACAAAAATGTGAGGGGTGTACTCACTTTTGTGAGATACTATATAAATATGTATATATACACACGTGTGTGTGTATATATACACAGAATAAACCACATACATATATACAGTATATACCATTTGTACACAAGTTTTGTAGATATTTGTAGAGAATACTCCCTGGAGAGCTGCTGGAAATAATTGTTTTCTGAACCTATCCCATGGTTACTTGCTCAGTGTCTGTATCCAACAACTCACTCACAAACCCTGGTAATAATCAGGCTCCAGTCACTTTTTTTACCATTTATTGCAGTACTCAAACTGGAGACAGGGTTTAAAGGGCACACAATACCCAAAAGAGCACAAAACAGAAGAAGAAATCAGCAGTAGGAGATAGACTAAAGCCTCGTACACACAATCAGACTTTCCGACGGGAAATGTTCGATGACAGGCTGTTGGCGGAAAATCCGACCATGTTTACGCTCCATCGGACAATTGTTATCTGACTTTCTGCAGGCAAATGTTGGCTAGCAGGTTTTAAAATTTTCCATGGACAAATGTCTGTTGTCGGATTTTCTGAACGTATGTACACAAGTCCGTCGGACAAAAGTCCAAAGTACAAACACGCATGCTCGGAAGCAAGGACGAGCCAGAAGAAGTTGGTCTTGTAAACTAGCGTTCGTGACGCGGCAAATTATGAAATCTCTAAAGGCAGCGCACATTCTATTCTTCTTTAATGGGATAATAATGAAGCTACTTTGCTGGTGATACTGATGAAGTTATTGCAAACAAATTTTTAAAGGCTTTTTTTTCTAGTGATATCAACAATAACCCTTTCATGACTAAGCCTATTTCTGACATTTGGTGTTTACAAGGTAAAATCTGTATTGTTTGCTAGAAAATTACTTTAAACATTATGTATATTTTTTTAGCAGAGAATCTAGAGAATAAAATGGCGATTGTTGCAATATTTTATGTCACACGGTATTTGTGCAGCGGTCTTTTAGAAAGAAAAATGTAATAAATTCAGCGCTGATTGATTTGATATTATAAATGCAAGCAGGCACTAAGGTCAACTCAAAAAATACCTCAACAACAATGTATATATAAAAAGTGCTGCGCAAATAAAAGTTCATAAACAACTAAATAATAATTGATATTGTAATGTCAATATGAAAGAGCAGGAACCGCCGGTGACAATAGGTATCTGGATGGTGACTTTATCCCTCCACCACTTTAAGATGGCCCCTCACCTCAGATATTCGACCTGAAACAGGTCACACCGCTTATAAGGATTGAATGGATCAGTCATAAGGTTACTCCTTTGGTTCCTTCAGCTCACAACGCTCAGTATAGCCAGATGGTATATGTAAAGTAGAAAGCGACAGACCATAGTGTTCTCCGTGTAACAGTTTTATTAAATGAATAAAAAGTAAATAAAACAGCACATCAGTGACACTCACATATAACCGGCACTCCGATCCGAGTGCCGGCCAGCAGGCTTGTGATCGTATCTGTCGGAAGACCGCGGGTGACGTCACACGCTCCTTACCCCCGCGGGGGTAAGGAGCGTGTGACGTCACCCGCGGTCTTCCGACAGATACGATCACAAGCCTGCTGGCCGGCACTCGGATCGGAGTGCCGGTTATATGTGAGTGTCACTGATGTGCTGTTTTATTTACTTTTTATTCATTTAATAAAACTGTTACACGGAGAACACTATGGTCTGTCGCTTTCTACTTTACATATACCATCTGGCTATACTGAGCGTTGTGAGCTGAAGGAACCAAAGGAGCAGCGGTCTTTTAAACACAACTTTTTGGGGAAAAAGACACTTTCATGAATTTTAAAAAAACTAAACAGTAAAGTTCGCCCAATTTTTTGTCTAATGTGAAAGATGATGTTACGTCGAGTAAATAGATACCAAACATGTCACGCTTTCAAATTGTGCACACTCGTGGAATGGCGACAAACTACAGTACCTAAAAATCTCCATAGGCGACATTTAAAAAAAAAAATAACCGTTAGAGTTACAGAGGAGGTCTAGTGTTAGAATTATTATCCGACGATCGCAGAGATACCTCACATGTGTGATTTGAACACCATTTACATATGCGGGCGACTTCTGTATGCGTTTTCTTTGCTGTGCAAGCTCGCAGAGATGGGGGTGCTTTAAGTTTTTTGTTTTTTTGTTTTGTTTTTTTTTATTTAATTTTTTGTTTTTTACATTGTGTTTTTGTTTTTTTTTTATTTTTGATCACTTTTATTGCTGTCACAAAGAATGTAAACATCCCTTGTGACAGTAATAGGCGGTGACAGGTACTCTTTATGGAGGGATCGGGGGTCTAAAAGACCTCCGATCCCTCTTTTGCACTTCAAAGTATTCAGATCGCCATTTTCGGCGATTCTGAATACTGTATATTTTTTAAAAACCGGCGCCATTGGCAGCCAAGTAAACACAGAGAAGAGTGTTTACAGAGAGAAGACTGGAATTAAGCTGTTTCTGGCTTCGTTGCAGTCTCTCTCTAGCCACCGGAAGAGGCGGATCAATGATCGGGACACCTGGTGGGCCGGGAAGCCCGGTAAGGGGGGCAGAAGGCTGTCCCCTCCCGCTCCTCTAAGATAACAACCGAGTGCCTTTTAGCCGCATCGGTTGTTATCCCTGGATAGCCGATCGCCCGCTCTAAAAAACGGTACCGGGATGATGCCTGCAGCTGCCCCCGAAAGCCGAGGCCGTGTATCTGAGTATGCTCGGTGGCAAGGAGATAATATTATTAAGTTGTTTTTTTTATTTTTTATTTTTTTATTTGGGCAAGTTACCATAACACCATTATCCCGTAGTTTTTAACATCAAAGATACAACTATGTTGGTGTCCCTTGTCAATTTTACATTGTATTTTTTAAAATGTAACTGCCTACTCCCAAACTGTCATTTGAAGTAAAACACATAGCCAAGTATTATTCTCCACAATTATTTTATTGTGCATTAAAAAAAGAAAACAAATAAAATTAGACTTGCTATCTGCCAATAGAACTTAACCAAAAAGTGCATTCTATGCATCCAAAAATATAGAAAATATACCAAATCAAATCATTATTCAACCAAAAAAATAATGTCAAAGCAATAACTTCAAGACCAATAATAAATAACATGTTATCTCCTCTGATTCTGAACTGAAAATATTTTTTTATAATTTTTTTTTTTAGACAAACAGAGGTTCCTTTTGGTGGTATTTATTCACCACTGGGTGTTTTTTCTTAGTTTCTGTTATAAAATTTTACAAATTAGTAATATTTTTCTCCTTTGCTCATGTGTACTGATGGGCACTGGTAGGCTGCACTGATGGGTACTGATGAGCAGGCACCAAGGAGGGTGCACTAATATGCGGCACTTATGAGGAGGCACTGAAAGGGCAGCACTGATGGACACAGATGGGCAACATTGATGGGGTTGCACTGATAATCAGGACACTGATAAGTGCCCTGATTATTTGTGTATGTGTCCCCTTTCAGGATTGCCAGTTGGGGCTCTCCTCTCCTAATGCTGTGACAGCGCGTGAGGAAAGTACTGCCGATAACCGGAAAGTCTGTTTAAACTGTGATCAGCTGTGATTGGACACAGCTGATCACGTGGTAAAGGGCTGCTGTGATTGGCCCTTTACCACAATCTGTGGTCGGCTGTGTCCAAAGGAATAATATCTCTACCTGCTGTAGCTGAGGTAGCAAGATGGACCTCCCATGGCTAGCAATCAAGATTTAGCAGCATTCAGGCCAGTAACAGAACGACTTCTCACCGTGTCTGGCTACAGAGGGAGAGATTCCATAGGGACACCCAGGCAGCCCCTTTAATGATCCTTCTGCTAACTATTTGTCTCCATAGTCCAGCTGAGAGAAGATACAAATTAATTATGTTCAACTTTTTAAAAAACAATTTGTGGAACCTTAGAGGAAAATAACATTTTTAAAGCATTGCCTAGTTTGTTTTAAGATTTAAAAAAAAATGCTTCCTGACCCCCAAAGGCAGTCGGATAAATCTTTGTAAATGTCAGAAATCCTTTATATTTTATGCTTTTAGAAAAGCTTCCAACTCTAATTTGAGGCTGGGTTCACACCTATGCGAATTATGTGACTGGCTCTCTATGAAGCTGGTTCACATATCTCTGGGGCATTTCTGTTCGTCTTTGGCTCAGTTTCAGGGCCGAATTCAGGCACAGATTCGGCCCTGATTCATTCCTGAAACAGAGAACAGGGACGCACATCTAGTTTAGGTGTGAACCAAGCCTGAAGCAATCAACTGAATTCAAGACCACTTCATACAGAAGACTATTCTCCATTTTATATTATTATTGTAGCCAAGTCCCAGGCCTCTCCAGGCCTAATGGTGACCTCCAGAGTTAGGGGCAGCTGACATCCTTCTGTGTAGAGTGGGTTACGAGGCATGGTGGGTGTAAGGTAGATTGATGGGCTCCAGACACTTCTTGAATGCAAAGAGATTTATTGTCTCTTAAACAGAAGAGGGTTTAGGGCCAGGACACCCTTTAGTAGTTGCAATGTTAATTGGCAGACTCTGAGATTTATATAGGTAGACAGCCATGCAGGGAAAGGCATCCAGCAAGACACCATATCTGCATGATTAGGACTGCTATCTCCTATGGCAACAGTCTTGTAACAGTTTCTGACACAAGTTGCAATGAACGCCTTTACTTCCTCTACAATTTCCTCTTGCAGATCTTCACTCCACTGAGCTCCCAGTCTCTTTCACTAGACTTGCTGGCCCACTACCACTGGATCCCCTGAGCTCTTCCAATCCTCTCACTCAGTATCTTCCTCAAGCGTCACCCTCTCATCCCTGCTGGGTCCCTAGCTTGGCAGGCACAGGTACTCCTCAAGCATCACTCCGCGGGCCTGCTTGGTCCCTGGCTTGACACACAATACTGCTCTGCAAGCGTCACCTCCACTGGCTGAGTCCCTGGCTTGGCACTTGCTGAAGTTTCCCAATTCTTCACAGTCCCTGGCTGGTGAGAATACTGCTCTGGTACTTGCTTCAGCTACTCACTGTGGTCTGGTAACAAGGTGGATGGACCCTTAGTGGCGACAGCTTCCTCTCTACCTCCGACCACGACAGGTTCTGCAGCCAGCAGAACTGTCACTTCTGGTTGGACTGCAAGCCGCAGTCCCAACCCTACGCTGCTCTCTTGCTTCTGGATAGACTCTCAGACAGCCTAGCAGCCAGATGTCCCCGGGATAGGCCTCAGGCTCTGGCCTAGCAGCCCAAGGGAGCACAACACATGTCGACCCAGACAGCCGTCCTGGTGGCACAGAACCCCAATCACCTGACCCCACCCAAATAAATAGGCTCTCCCAGGAGGCCAAGGGATCCAAGAAAATCCCTGCCCATTGGCTGAGACACCCCATTGATTCTTAATCTCTGCCCATTGGCTGAGACACCCCATTGATTCTTAATCGGTCCTTGCAATGCCCTTGTTTTATCTAGTGTCACCAGATACCCAGCCACCTAGCGACAAAAGAGAGAAGTGCAGCAATTCCAGAATTAGGGGGAAATCAATTGACCTCCTAACAATTAGCTGAGGCAACTGCCACCTGGCAACTAAATTTTAACAGCATCCCTGTCTAAACATCAGGGTGCTACATCCAGGCCCCATTCACACTATGTTGCTCCTTTGCAGTGCACTAGTGCATACAAGTGTGTTATATTAGTGAAGCCCTTTCATCAACAATGGGCTGCCAATGCATGAAAAAACAAACATACCTGCAGCTCAATACCAAACGTACATTACCACCAAGCATAGGTTTGAAGAAGTCCAAAGAAGGGCCAAGGGCTAACTATACTATGAAATGACCTAATCCTTATGATCTCCCCACCAATGCTAATTACACCCCCTTGCACTTGTCTTAGATCAGCAAGCAATGTTGTCCAAGAGCATGCACCATGTTGGGCGGTGCTCAGTCAAAGAACCTAAACAAACAGATAATTTCCCAGCACACTTACTAGCCAGCTTGCAAAAAAAAAAAACTGGCCCCGTCTTAGGCCTCATGCCCACGGGCGTTTTTGCAGCCGCTTTTAAGAGTATTTTTACAGCTTAAAACGCCTTTCCATGTTATTCTATGGCCTCATTCCCACACAGACATTTTTGAGCTGTAAGTGGCATAGGCCTTTTTAAGCTCCAAAAAAACCCAGGACCAGCATGTTCTGAGGCTCCACACTAAAGCTGTAAAAATGCTGGGTGCCAGTAAAAGCTGTTAAACTCTGTATACAGAGCATTAAGCCCCGTCAGGTGTTTCTCTGCCTCTATTCAAAATCAATGGTTCCCTATGGGAGCCCATTGATTTGAATAGAAATCCCACCAAAAGTGATGATCCGACTTGCGGATTGATTTGTGTGATGAGGATCTTGAAGGGGAACTCCCGCCAAAATTTTAAAACAATTGGCGTGGGATTCTTCCCAGGACGATTCCAGACCTATCGGTCTGGTATTTATTTTAAGGGGAACCCCCCATGACAAAACCATCCCCAAAAATCCATACCCTTATCCGAGCTCGCAGCCTGGCAGGTCAGGAAAGGGGTTGGGGACAAGCGAGTGCCACCCCCCCTCCTGGACCATACCAGGCCACATGCCCCTAACATGGGGGAGTGAGTTTTTTGGGCAGGAGGGGCCCTGTGCCCCCCCCTACCCCAAAGCACCTTGTCCCCATGTTGATAAGGACAAGGGCCTCTTTCTGACAACCCTGGCCGTTGGTTGTTGGGGTCTGTGGGTGGGGGTGGCTTATCAGAATCTGGAAGTCCCCTTTAACAAGGGGGCCCCCAGATCCCGGCCCCCACCCTATGTTAATGAGTATGGAGTACATTGTACCCCTACCCATTTACCTAAAAAAGTGTCAAAAATAAACACAGTACACAGGTTTTTTTATTAAGGCAGCTCCAGCTTCTCTTCCAATTTCTTCTCCCCTCTCCAGCTCTTCTCGCAACATCTTCTCCCTCTGCCGATCCTTCTCCCTCTCCAGTTCTTCTCCTCCCTGGCCTGTCTTCTCTCTTCTGCCCAGTGCATGATGGGGCAATGATGGCACAAGGAATGGGGCCTCTGGATGACGTCAGCGGGTGGCCCCACCCCATGCCAATGTAAGTCATTGCACACGGCGGACCCAGCATTACACCGGCAGATCATGTCGGGTCAACAACGGAAGAAAAATAGAGGGAGAAGACAGTGGACAAGACAGCGGAGAAGACCCAGCAAAAGAGCGAGAAGACAGCGCAGGGAGGAGAAGAAAAGGAGAGGGAGAAGGACCAGCAGAGGAAGAAGATGTTGCCAGAAGAAGGAGAAGAGCTGGAGAGGGGAGAAGAAATTGGAAGAGACGCCGGAACTGCCTTAATAAAATACTTTAAAAACCTGTGTACTGTGTTTATTTTTGACACTTTTTTTTAGGTGAATGGGTAAGGGTACAATGTACCCCATAGTCATTCACATAGGGTGGGGGGCTGGAATCTTCCAGATTCCGATAAGGCCCCCGCCCGCAGACTGCGACAACCAAGGCCAGGGTTGTCGGGAAGAGGCCCTTGTCCTCATCAACATGGGGACAAGGTGCTTTGGAGTGGGGGGCGCAGGGCCCCCCTGCACCAAAGCACTCACCCCCCCATGTTGAGGGCATGTGGCCTAGTATGGTCCAGGAGGGGGGCGCTCGCTTGTCCCCTCCCCCTTTCCTGACCTGCCAGGCTGTGTGCTTGGATAAGGACCTGTTATGGATTTTGGGGGAGACCCCACGCTATTGGCGAGGGGACTCCCCTTTAAAGCCATATCAGACCAAAGGATCTGGTATAATCCTGGGGGGGAAACCCCACGCCAATTTTTTTTTCATTTTGGTGGGAGTTCCCCTTCAAGATCCTCAGCACACAAGTCACGCCGCAAGTTGGATCATCATGATCCGACTTCTGGTGCGACTTCTATTCAAATCAATGGGATCCCATAGGGAATAATTGATTTTTGAATAGAGGCAGAGAAACGTGGCTGAAAGCTAGCGCGGCTAAACGTGCATTGACGGCAATGCAAAACGCTCGTCCTCACCCCCTTGGCCGCAGACCGGCCGGGCTGCGTGCTCGGATAAGGGTCTGGTATGGATTTTGGGGGGACCCCCACGCCGTTTTTTCGGGGTAGGGGGTTACCCTTAAAATCCATACCAGACCTAAGGGCCTGGTATGCCCCCAGAGGGGAATTTCCTCTCGCGCTCGCCGCAATAGGAAAATGTGTTTTTCTTATTGCAGCCAGCGTGAGATGTACAGTACCCTGTCGCGGAGAGAACCAGCATGATGGGTTCGCGCTGGAAACATTCTCGCGGCTGCGTACTGTAGTTTGTACAAATGTCCGATGCTTTTGTGTACACATGTTCGGACTTTGCTCCTTCTGACTTTTGTTGCCGGAAAGTTTGTGCGTTTGCACATCCAACAAAAATCAGATGAAAACAGAAAAATTTTGTCCGATGGAGCGTACACACGGTCGGATGTTGCTCCAAAACAGCTAATTTGCATGTTTGTTGTCAAAAAGTCAGATCGTGTGTACGGCCCTTAAGGGGTTAAGATGTTCAGAAGCTGTAGGAGACATTCAACAAAACTGCACCAAAAATGTGTTCCCTAGCTACAGTCAAAGCTTTGGGCAGACAGGTGAAATTCTAATTACAACGTTTTGTGCCTGCAGTATGAGTAAGCCATTTAAAGCTCAACTCCTACAAAAAATTTAATATAAATAGTACATGACTTTCCTTACTCCTCATTCTTGATTCTGAACACCTCTTCCTAAGCCATCCTGTAGTGCAACGGATCAAATAGCTAATTTCCTGCCTTGGGGACCAGACGTTTTTCCCTGCTCAATATCTTCTTTGGCACTGGTCTCCACAACGCCCCCATAGGTTTTCCTGCCTGTGAACCAGTGGCAGCTAGTGAGTTTTTCTTTGGGGGGCAGCAAACAAGCACCCCCGTCTGCTGGTTGGTCCAGCACTTACCCCATCTAGGTGGCAGGTGGCGGTTGTTGGATTGCGGGCAGAGCGGCTCCGGTGTCCTCAGCGCGGTGGGTGGCTGGCGGAGGGCTGGGAGCAGCTTTCCTCCACAGCTTCAGCCCTGTGTGTCCTCTCTCCTTCTCCTTCTCTATAGTATGCATCCAAAAGGATCACCTGATGTTTTGGCCAATCGGGAAACAGGTCTCAGACCCGCTTCCTGATTAGCGGGGAGGAGATTTAGTGTGAAAATAGCAAAATATTTATTCGCTATCATCACTCAACTGGGTGGGCTCGGAGCGCAGTGCTCTGCACCCTGAGCCCACCCTTTTTTAAAGCCTATTAGAGCCTCTGGCTCTAAACGCCTGCTTCAAAAAACACTCCCCCATTGGAATTCATGCATCCGGCATCCTGTATGTAGATCACGGTGTTGGACACATGGATGGGGGGGCAGAGCCCGTGTGCCCTCTATCGACGGGCTGCCACTGCTGTGAACCCTATGAGAGGGGATCAATCCACTGGAAGTGTCACCTCCACAAATAGGTGATGTCCACAGTGCAAGCAGTGATGTGGCTGCCAGAAGAAGGACCCCAGGAACTAAACAGAAGAAGAGAGAAGGATTGTCACATGACTGTAGCTTTGCGTAAATAAAATGGCCATTTGTTTCTCCATACTGGTGGTTATTTAGAGAGGGTGGTAGTTTCTAATATCCTGGAGTTGGGCTTTAAATGGCTGGTTTGCAGGTATGTAGAACCAGAACAATTATGGGGCTACTTAAAGGATAAGTGAATGCTTACCTTGTAAAACAACCCATTTAGTTTAAAATAGAAATGAAAGGAAAAACATTTGTATATACAGTATATATCATTACAAATACCTTTTTTTTCTCATTTTTATAAGTGATCACATAATCTTTGTTCTCAGCTCCATATGGGACTTAGAGAGCTCGGCAAGGAGAAACAGCAGTGCATTGATCTTCCCAGTGAATGGCTGTGCAGGGGGGGGGGGGTCTGATTATTCAAGGACATCCAGGCTGTGCTCCCAGCACAGCCAGAGAACTGACCATGCTGGGATGGATATACTCTCATGCCTAGTGTGGTCAGTTAGAAATTGGAAAGCTGAGGGACTGGCAGGATCACCCAGTATTGCACACAATTGAACAGATAGTTTCATGTATGTGATACATGAAACTATCTGTTGAAATAACATATTCTTGAAAGCAGAGCCAAAAATCTGCACAACATATTTTTTCATTATGGCAGACTTACCTGCCAAAGTAAATTGCTCCAGTGATGCGACAAGTGCAATCTTAGTTGTCACCAAAGCTACCATCTTCACCCAGTTTTCTTCCTCATTTGGCATCTTCAATCTTGATTAGCTAGTTCAGGATGACTCAACTCCTGCACATGCATCTGAGAATTACTTCATGCCTGCAACCAAAGCACAGCAAGAACGTACCACTGAGCTGTATACTTCTGTGCTGTAATTTAAGAATGCTTTAATCGTTTAATCATTTATTTTTTATCAATTAACAACATGGAAAGTAAATGAACAGAAGAGAAATCCAAATCAAATCAATATTCGCTGTGACCACCCTTTGCCTTCAAAAAAGCATCAATTCTTCTATGTAGACTTGCTCACAGTTTTCAAAGGAACTTGACAGGTAGGTTGTTCCACATATCTTGGAGAACTAACCAAAGATCTTTTGTGGATTTAGGCTGCCTCAAATCCTTCTGTCTCTTCATGTACTCCCAGACAGACTTAATGATGTTGAGATCAGGGCTCTGTGGGGGAAAACCATCATTTCCAGAACTCCTTGTTGTTCTGTACATTGAAGATAGTTCTTAATGACATTGAATGTGTGTTTGGGGTCGTTGTCCAGCAGCAGAACAAATTTGGGGCCAATCACACGCCTCCCTGATGGTATGGTATGATGGATAAGTATATGCCTGTATTTCTCAGCATTGAGGATACCATTGATCCTGACCAAATCTCCAACTTTATTTGCAGAATGGCAGACCCAAATTTGCAAACAACCTCCACCATGCTTCACTGTTACCTGCAGACACTCATTATTGTACCACTCACCATTCCTTCGGCGAGCAAACTGCCTCTTGCTACAGCCAAATATTTCAAATTTTGACTCATTAATCCAGAGCACCTGCTGCCATTTTTCTGCATCCCAGTTCCTATTTTTTTCTGCATAATTGAGTCCTTTAGCCTTGTTTCCATGTTGGAGGTATGGCTAATTCTTCCATGAAGACCACTTTAGACAGACTTCCCTGGACAGTAGATGGGTGTATCTGGATCCCACTGGTTTCCACCAGTTCTGTGCTGATAGCACTGCTGGACTTCTTCAGATGTCAATGGGAAATAAGCATGATGTGTCTTTCATCTGCTGAATTAGGTTTCCATGGCGGACCACTGTGTCTATGGTTCTCTGCGTTGCCCATTTCTTTGTGCTTCTTCAAATGAGCTTGAGCAGCACATCTTGTAATTCCAGTCTGCTTTGATTTTTTTTCCCGGGAGAGATCGTGCTGATGCAGTATTGGGTTTTGTTGCTGTGCTCAGTCTTGCCATGGTGTATGACCTGTGACATGAACCTCACCTGAGTAGCAGAGTCTGGCTGTTCCTCACCCAGTTTTAAGCCTCCTACACCGCTGTTTCTGTTTTAGTTAAAGAACAGGCCTGGAGCAAAGGGAACCTGGATGGAGGGCCCACATGACTGGGGGTTTCTGTTAGTGGTTGCACAGGGTGTATCCTGGAAGGGGGGTGGTTAAAAAGGTTTAATGCCCCGTACACACGGTCGGACATTGATCGGACATTCCGACAACAAAATCCTAGGATTTTTTCCGACGGATGTTGGCTCAAACTTGTCTTGCATACACACGGTCACACAAAGTTGTCGGAAAATCTGATCATTCTGAACGCGGTGACGTAAAACACGTACGTCGGGACTATAAACGGGGCAGTAGCCAATAGCTTTCATCTCTTTATTTATTCTGAGCATGCGTGGCACTTTGTGCTTTGAATTTGTGTACACACGATCGGAAATTCCGACAACGGATTTTGTTTTAGGAAAATTTTATAGCCTGCTCTCAAACATTGTGTGTCGGAAAATCCAATGGAAAATGTGTGATGGAGCCTACACACAGTCGGAATATCCGACAAAAAGGTCCCATAACACATTTTCCGTGGTTGTCGTTGGGAGGCAAAGTATTTTGTGGACCGTTGCCTACCAATGGGTTGCACCATTTCTTGTTCTTATTTCAAAATGTTCAGTTCCTTTCTGGAATGAGTCATCAAGGACTTGTCCGGCCTGAGTGTTATTTTGCACTATCTGGATGATTTTTTGGTGATAGGTCCACCGGGGGATCGGTCATGTCTCATCTTGTTGGCCACCTTACAGCATATTTTTCAAGTTTTTGGGCTTCAGTTGGCTAAAGACAAGACTGAGGATTTTTAGCGGACGGTGTCCGAGGTGATCCGCCGTTCAAAAGTGCAGTTGAGGCAGTTGCAATCATTGTTGGGAAAGCTCAACTTTGCTTGTCGCATCATGCCCATGGGGCGTGTGTTTTGTAGATGCTTGGCGGCTGCCACGACGGGGGTGATGGCCCCACATAACTTTGTCTAGATTAGTCGGGAAGATTTGCGGGTGTGGGACGTGTTCTTGTAACAGTTCAACGGCCGGTCTTTTTGGCGGGTGCTGGTGGTGCAGGAGGCGGAGCTGGAGCTGTTTACTGATACAGCAGAGTCGGTGGATTATGCAGCTTATTTCAATGGTCGATTGGAATTTGATGTTGTTGGAACTTTTTCCTATCGCGCTGGCTGTGGAGCTTTGGGGGTCAGATTTCCGGAACCGATGGGTCCGCTTTCATTGCGATAATCTGGGGGTGGTGCAGGCCATCAATTTCTGGTCGTCTTCCCTGCCTGTGGTCTGTTCGCTTCATCACCTGGTGTTGTTGTGTTTACAGTTGAATATTTTTGTGTGTGCTGCTCATATTCTGGGGATTGAGAACGAGGTGGCTGATGCACTTTCTCGATTACAGTGGGACAGATTCCGGCAGTTGGGCCCGAAGGCAGAGCAGCTTGGAGTCCCGTGTCCCGGTCGTTTGTGGGATCTCATATTGACACCATGATGTCGTTGGTTCGTAAGTCAGTGGCAGAGGCTACTTGGCGGGCTTATGAGCAGGTGTGGAGAGAATAGGTACGAGCTGGTAAGTAGGGTCAGGGGTTGTTCCAGTGATGAAGACTGGCTGCACACGTTGTTGTACTTTCTGGGTAAGAATTGCGAGGACGGGGTGTCTGTTGCTTGGGTTAACAGTAAGATGCCAGGCCTGGCTTTTTTGTTTAAATACATGCATTGATACATGTATCAATGCAGCAAACTTGTCGCTTCGTGAGGCATGGTCAGAAGGACATTTGTGTGAAAGGCAAGATATACCCCATAAAGGGTTTTTACACGTGTTCCTCTGACCGTGTGGTGTTTTGCCTGACATGTCCCTGCGGGCTTTTTTATGTGGGGTGAACCATTTGGCGGCTTCGTAAGCGTTTTGGCGAACATCGCCGTTTCATCACTGACGGTTTGGACATTCATAGTGTCCCTAGGCATTTCCTCAATCACCATAGAAAATCTACAGATGGCCTCAGGGTTTGGGTTATTGAGGCAATGCCTGGGGACCTTCCCCCAGCTGAGCGTTTCAGAAGACTCTGCCATAGAGAAATGTTTTGGATTTTCTCTTTAAATGTATTGGCCCCTGGGGGTTGAACGAGGATTTTGAAATCGGTGCTATTCTCTAGCTTCCCCCCCCCCCCATTTATCAATATAATGGTCTTTTTGCCAGTGTAGGCTGTTTGTGAAACATTTACATTTGTCCCATATACATATATGCATGTATGCGTGTCATGGGGACACATGTATGTGTGTGCGTTAGAGATCATATGCACGTGGTTTGCATGTTCCTTTTTGGGATGCACACTAATGTGCATATGCTCATGCACATTCCTAAATGGTTTTTATATTTTTATAATATCTGAAATTGTCCTTTTTCCCATTATGATTGGTAGCTATTATTACTATTTCTTGCGTGTTTTTGTTTTTTTCATGTTTTTTGGATGGATGGATATGCATTCTCTACCCTTCCTCTCCTATTAAAAATGTTTACATTTCATTTTAATTCTTAATACTAATATTTTAATTTTTAATTTCAGTTTTATTTTTATTTTATTTTTATAATATTTTTTATTTATCATTTATTATTATTATTTTTATTTTTATCAGTATACCCATTATTATATATCTTTCAGAGAATGTTTCTCATTATTATATCAATTATAAATTCCTGTCTTCCTTGTTTTGTGTTTGTTCATGTCCCCGCCTATGTTCCCGTCCGAGATAGTATAAGTTTACTTGTGTGTACGCTTGCAGTCATTAGGTTGAAAAAGGAACTTACTAATGTTCCGAAACGCGTCCCTTACTGATGACTACATCCTGTTCATGCTGGCTCCCGTCTCTCACTGCTGACATCACTTCCGGGATCTCGGTCCATCATGAACTCAGTGTGTGTACCCATTCATCAGCTTACCGGTAGCTCTATGTTTTTGGTACAGCACAGGACACAATTGTGAGAGTCTTTACATGCCAGGCACCCATCCGCTTGCAGGACCATTTGTATTATCAATGACTACACGCTTTTTAATTCGCCAGATTTTGTAAGTGTTTTTAATCTTGTTTGGGGAAATAAACAGCTACTAATTCTGCACGTAGAGGCGCCTCTCTTTTCTGTCTTATTTTGTTTCAGAGTTTGTTCCTCTTTTCTGAGTGCAGCCCTCAGTGTTGGATATATATCATTGGACCCTTTCCTCTGTAGAGATACTGTCTGCTTGGTCCTCATGCTCAGAGCGCCCTTATACACTGTACCTACGCTCCTTATTCGTAAGTCGAAAACCTATCAGATGGGTAAAGGAGCCAGGGTGATACTAGGGGCAGTGGAGGGTCTGGCATTGTGCCCAGTGGCAGTGATAAGGGAATGGGTGGGGTTGCGGCCTGTTGGGTCTGGCTCCTTTTTGGTCTACAGGGACGGGTCGGTGTTGTTTCTGTATCAGTTTGTGAGCATGCTCCAAAAATGCTTGGAGGCGGGTGGTTTCTCTTTGAGGAACTATTCTTCTCATTCATTCAGGATTGGAGCGGCCACTGAGGCGGTGGGTTGGGGTGTCAGCGATCAGATACTTCAGCGTATTGGTCGTTGGGAATCTCACAGATTTCGGTTATATGTACGCTCTCATCTCCTCTGAAGCGGGTGAAAAATTTGGGGGGATGTTGAGCCCTCCACTTAAGGGGTTGGGGGGGTCTATGTCCTTTTTGGTGTTGTTGTGTGGTGTTGATTGTGTTTGGCCTTTCTAGTCTGGGGATGGTAGTGCAATGTCTGTGTGTTTGGTGTCATGGGTCTTGTTGCCTATGTTCTTTTTTGTGTTTCTGTTTTTCAGGCCCGGTGTGCCTAATGTGGATCCTGGGTTACTCCTATGTTCACCGGGGGGGGGGCTAGAAGGGCTCTGGTTAGACCAGAAGGCAGGCAGCTGGGTTTTTCCAGGGTGTAGGCCATGGTCCGCTGGATCGGTATACCTGGCATGCTGTGGTCCCGAGTAGTGCCGGAGATACAGCGGTACGCCAGGATGCAAAGGCCTCCTGATGTGCTGCTTCTGCATGTTGGGGGCAATGACCTTAGTATCAGGGCATCCAGGGACCTCATTAGAGACATAAAGTGGGATTTCCTTCTGTTGTGTACGGCCTTTCCAGATACTGTCTTAATATGGTCAGACATCATTGGCAGAGCAGCTTGGAGGGGGGCTAAGTCGGTGGAAAGGATAAATAAGGCCAGGATCAAGGTCAACAAAGCAGTGGCAAAATTTGTGGTCCGCAATGGGGGGCTGGTGGTTCGCCATTGTGAGTTAGAAGGAGATTTTGGCCTGTATTTAAGGGGAGATGGGGTTCACTTGGCAGCTGTGGGCATAGATATGTGGTTCCTGGGGCTCCAGGAAGGTCTCCAAAGGGCCTTGTGGCTGTGGCGGGCTGCCCACGTGCAAGGTGTCACTAGTGGGCGCCTGTGGCAGGGGTCTCTGGTTCGTGAAGGTCGGAATGGTGGAAGGTATACAGTATATGGTGTGGAACGGGTTGGGCCTATCTCGGTATGGGTACCTTCCCTATATGGTAATCATGGGCTATCGGTCATTGGGCTGTATTGGGCAAGAAGCTGGCAATAGTTTTCCCTGAGCTGGTGGGATCGCAACTAGGGGCCAGGATGTGGAAGTGGTGGTGGTACAGCCGATGCGATACCTTTCTTCATGAACCTCAAACATAACAGTCAGTATATATATATATATGTTAAAAAGTTGTTATATATATATATATACACATATACACAGTGTAACAGAAGAAATAGGGAGTCCGCGCTAATGGGTGTAATTAGAAGCCTAGGTGGGAAGTGTATTCCTAAATTGATAGACTGCTGCCCTCACATACGCTGACTCCACAGGGGGTGGAATGAGCAGAAAAAGTGAAAAAAGAAAAGTGTGTGAGTGTGGCGCTGTCCCAAAGTTGTAAAAGAAATGTCTGCATATATACAATTTTATCCAAAGTGTCACGTGTGTATTCCCTTAAGTGAAATATGTATGGCAGTTATTACCACTCCTGTGGGTTAAAGTGACTGGTGATTTAAACATAAGAAGCATAATGAGTGCAATAAATCGCATCCAAGGTGTCTAGTGCTATATTCCCTCAAAAGGAAAAAACAGTATTAACCACTGCTAAGAGCATGAAGTGGTCTATGTCTAAACACTAGAAAACACAAAGTTGCAATAAATACATCACACGTGACATGCAAAAAATTCTAAAGTGTCTAGTGCTGAATAAATAAATATTAAAATATTAAAATATTGCTCTACAAACGTTGCAAATAACAAAGCGACAAGTGCCCTATAAAGAGGTCACTCTGAAAAGTACTAAACACACGTGCCATGCAAATGGTTCTATGATAATAAACAGTTCATTTGGGTATGTGCCCGGTGCACTATAAGTGAAAAGGCGTCCGTTGTGGGATTCCTCAAAGCACACAACAGGTGTTAATCCAGTGCTGGTGTCTCGTGTTGTGATTGTGCAGAGACTCACCAGCTGTATATCCCCTGCAGGGGTAACGAGTAGTCACAGTATGTGCCACTGTGCAGCAGTACTTGGCAAGACCAGGACCAGGATGATATCATAAGGACATAAGAAGAAAGGATTCCATAGTGTGAAACCGTTTAAAACCACTATTTATTAGGTCAGATAAAAAGGGTACTCACATTGTAGTGGAAAAAATGAGCGGTGTACAATGCTTACAAAGATGTTCCTAAGCCTCAGCTTTTGCAGGGAGATGTCAGCAAGGCGTTCAGTCAAAGGCCACGCCCTACGTACGTTTCGTCGCACAGACTTCTACGGGAGCGTGGTCCCTGCATCGTCTCCCCTATCCTTATATGCTGTGCGGTCCATAGTGCACCTGCGTTCCAGCGGCCATATTTAGTGTGTTTGTGTTCCAGCGGCCATGTTTTTGTGTGTCGGCGGCCATTTTCCCTGGGACAGTGCAGACCGAAGCCCGCAGCCCCATGCAAGCGGCCATGTTTTTGTGTATCGGCGGCCATTTTCCCTGGGACAATGCAGACCGAAGCCCGCAGCCCCAATGAAGTGATTAAATCCCCGTGGAACAGCCTGATACAGCGCTGATTTCCTGGTGACACCTTACTAATATATGGGTCCATTGCATGTGTGTCACAGTAGTAACTATTACGTTATTTATGCACAATTCTACCGCACAGAATATAGGTGTGTAGTAAATGGTTTGCCCTTACTTAGGAAACCTAGACAATAGTGATATAGACAACAGTAATATCCAAAAGAATATACTAAACCATATTAAAATAAAATATTAAAATTGTGGTTCTTCATATATACACAGTATCACACAAAAGTGAGTACACCCCTCACACTTTTGTAAAAATGTTATTATATCTTTTCATGTGACAACACTGAACAAATTATACTTTGTTACAATGTAAAGTAGTGAGTGTACAGCTTGTATAACAGTGTAAATTTGCTGTCCCCTCAAAATAACTCAACACACAGCCATTAATGTCCAAACCGCTGGCAACAAAAGTAAGTACACCCCTAAGTGAAAATGTCCAAATTGGGCCCACAGTGTCAATGTTTTGTGTGGCCACCATTATTTTCCAGCACTGCCTTAACCCTCTTGGGCATGGAGTTCACCAGAGCTTCACAGGTTGCCACTGGACTCCATGACGACATCACAGAGCAGGTGGATGTTAGAGACTCCACCACTTTCCATTTTGGGATGCCCCACAGATGCTCAATAGGGTTTAGGTCTGGAGACATACTTAGCCAGTCCATCACCTATACCCTCATCTTTTTTAGCAAGGCAGTGGTAGTCTTGGAGGTGTGTTTGGGGTCATTAGCATTTTGGAATACTGCCCTGCAGCCCAGTCTCCAGGGAGGGGATCATGCTCTGCTTCAGTATGTCACAGTACATTCATGGTTCCCTTAATGAACTGTAGCTCCCCAGTTCCGGTAGCACTCATGCAGCCCCAGACCATGAGACTCCCACCACCATGCTTGACTGTAGGCAAAACACACTTGTCTTTGTACTCCTCACCTGGTTGCTACCACACTCGCTTGACACCATCTGAACCAAAAAAGTTTATCTTGGTCTCATCAGACCACAGGACATGGTTCCAGTAATTCATGTCCTTAGTCCACTTGTCTTCAGAAAACTGTTTGTGGGCTTTCTTGTGCATCATCTTTAGAAGATGCTTCCTTCTGGGACGACAGCCATGCAGACCAATTTGATGCAGCTTGCGGCGTATGGTCTGAGCACTGACAGGCTGACCCCCCTACCCCTTTAACCACTGCAGCAATGCTGGCAGTACTCATACGTCTATTTCCCAAAGACAACCTCTGGATATGACGCTGAGCATGTGCACTCAACTCCTTTGGTCAACTATGACGAGGCCTGTTCTGAGTGGAACCTGTCCTGTTAAACCGCTGTATGGTCTTGGCCACCATGCTGCAGCTCAGTTTCAGGGTCTTGGCAATCTTTTAATAGCCTAGGCCAGTGATGGCCAACCTTGACACCCCATATGTTTTGGAACTACATTTCCCATGATGCTCAACTACACTGCAGAGTGCATGAGCATCATGGGAAATGTAGTTCCAAAACATCTGGGGTGCCAAGGTTCACCTTCGCTGACCTAGGCCATCTTTTATGTAGAGCTACTATTCTTTTTTTTCAGATCCTCAGAGAGTTCTTTGCCATGAGGTGCCATGTTGAACTTCCAGTGACCAGTATGAGAGAGTGAGAGCGATAACACCAAATTTAACACACCTGCTCCCCATTCACACCTGAGACCTTGTAACACTAACGAGTCACATGACACCGAGGAGGGAAAATGGCTAGTTGGGCCCAATTTGGACATTTTCACTTAGGGGTGTACTCACTTTTGTTGCCAGCGGTTTAGACATTAATGGCTGTGTGAGTTATTTTGAGGGGACAGCACATTTACACTGTTATACAAGCTGTACACTCACTACTTTACATTGTAGCAAAGTATCATTTCTTCAGTGTTGTCACATGAAAAGATATAATACAATTTTTACAAAAATGTGAGGGTTGTACTCACTTTTGTGAGATACTGTATATATTTAAATGGAAGATAATTTATGGAATTTTGTTATGGTTGTTAATAAAGGGGCCAGACGGCCATTTAATCCAGAAGGTTTGGTGTGTTTTATTGGGAAGGTAAGGGTAAGTAATACAAGAGTGGGGTGGTTAACAGGTTAGAAAACCATACATCAGCATACACCAGTCATGACTGTGCAAGTGTAAGAATTGATGCTGATTTGAAGCCAAGGATATCCATACCAAATATTGATTTGATTTTGATTTTTCTTCTATTGGCTCACTTTGCATTTTGTCAATTGATAAAAACAAACAATTAAAATATATATTTTTTAAAGCATTCTTACATTACAGCATTTCTTCACACCTACAGTAGCTAACATTTTTGCACAGTACTGTACATGCTTCGGAATATCACTTACCAACAACACCCAGCGAGGAAGAGACGCCATAAAAATTGGTAAGTGTTTACCTGTTTTCCTAAAAATAATATTTCAAGAAAAAGGCTAATTTTAATAGCTGAAGTCAGAAATTTAATAGAAACTGTAGACTAGGTGGTGTTGCTCAGATAGAATTTAGGAGGGTGAGCCATGAGCGCAAGGCAAGAGTACCCTGCTTAAAAAAATGGCACCCACAGCCCTCCCTAAAATGTGGCTCATTCAAAAGCAGATGGGTTAGCCAGTGATTAGGCCGGCATCTGTGCAAAGAAATGTGGATCCTGTGCTATCTGCCAGTGCCATGCTGCCAGCACTGCGGGGTACAGGTAATAGAGGGAAAACAACACTTACTGACTGCTGTGCATATCTGGATGATATTTCTGTATGTTAATGTTCACTGTATATAATGTATATCTGTTGATCTATTTCTGGAAAAAATATAGTGTTTGATTACTGTCATTTATGGCACACATTACTTAGCTATATTTTTCTCACTGGCAGTGTTCTTGGGAATAATAACATTAGTGAACCTTCCATAATACTTATCATTGTCAACGTAATGGTACACGGAACTGATATCTGCTGTATGGACACTTAGTCAAGCTTAAAGTACAAATGTCATTTTACAGAAGGCAATAAACTACAACGGAGGTGGATAAGGACCCATTAATGGACATTTCTAAAAATGAACACAAGCTGAAAGCCTGGCAATTTTTTCCTTCACTAAGATGGGCATTTTGCTAATTATTGACCTTAGTAAATAGTAAAAAGCATGCCATTGAGAAAAAAATGTGTGCAGGAACAATACGCAGAAATGTATAATATGCTTTGCTTATTTCTGTTACTGTGGCAACACTAGGCAGTTAGAATGTGGGAGAGTTGGGGGTTTTGATGACTTTCTGAGAAGATGAAGGGAGTTGGGTGTCTTGATGACTTTCAGAGAAGATGAAGGGAGGTCAACGCAACCTACAGAGAAACATCTGGAGGAAAAGAAAAATATCAAAACCAGGTTAGAAAGAATTTGAAGCTCCATGTTTTTTTGTAAGGATAAGCACACCCAATTCTTAGCCTAACCCTTTTCATGGTAACATTCATACCATTAATGCACAACTAAAGTTTGGAAAGTGAGGGTTGAACCACCACAAGACTAGATAACAATAACATCTTGACCAAGATTCTATCTATATCTACAGGTAGGTTTTAACTAAAAAAATGTACTCAAAATCATTTTTACTGGCCAAGGTGCAACGTGTGGCCACAAGCTGAGGTTCCCAGTGCAACTAATTGGTAATGATGAAACAAATCTGGCCAATAACTTTTAGATTTCTAAATAACAGGTTCACTTTAAAATTGTCAACTTAGTGAACAAAAACTTTCATTTACATATGTTTTCCAATGGTCACAAAGGCTATAAATTTATGTGCACCAAATGTCTTTGCAAATCCAGATATTCCCTTTAAAAATTAGTGTTGACATTGTCACTGCACTGTATATAGCTTGTGCAGAGAGCAGAGCTGTGAGAGGAACCAAAGGGACCCCACCCACTAGAGGCTGCCTGCAGAAAACTAAAGGAGGGGCGGAGACAAGACCAGTCACCGTGCACAAGGAGAGAGAGCAGCAGTGACTGGTCTTTGTTACAGGAAGCACTTGCTTAGAGGCAAAGTTTCACACTGGATTATTGTTCAGATGTGGAAGAAATACTCAAAGCACGCCAAGATTTATGTAAGAATACACATGACAAGTGTATTTGGAAAATATTTGCTTATCCTGGTGTTCAGTTTAAATTCAGTGTGTAAGGATAGCAATATAGAAGTCGCCATTGCTAACACAATTTTAAAAAGTTTAAACTTTGTGGCAGTCACCCTGATCCTGCCCAAACTAACTAAGGGAAGATATGATCAGCATGTATAGATACAGTACATAAGCGGTCCATATAGTCTACTTGGTGTTGAGTTATTCACTTTAAGGTCATCACAGAGGACAAGGGGCGCACTCTTTAAGTCTGCAGGAGGCCATTTATGATTGCAAAATATAAATAGGAAACAGAGTGCATTGATTGGTGCAGATAAAAACACTTTTAATGAGTAAAAATTTATTTAATTGCACTTGCACCAGGGAAACTCATCCAGTTGATCACTGGGTTATGCCAAAAGTTGCTTTAAACACTCTTGCTAGGTAGATGGTATAATTGCACACTCTGATAAAGGGGCATTACAGTGGAGGTACTTTACTACCCATATTACAACTTCAGCCCCTTCTTTGTACTAGCTGTTGGGACAGGCTTGTAGAACCCTTTCTTTTTGGCTTCTGCAGTACCCACCTTAGATAATCCATCCACTGCTTTCATTATTCCTTTTGTAGGTTACCTAGCGAAAGTGTTCAAAGCCAGCTGTTTCACTGAAGTTTTAAGACCTTTTCTGTCACTTTTTAAACAGCTTTTTTTTTTTCTTTCCTTACTTCAGCCTACTAATTAAGGGGAGTGGTTAATTGGTTACAAGTGCTTTAGGCATATTTAACTTTCTGTAGAGCACATCTGAATTTACCAGAGAGTGTGAACAAGTGTTCACAAATGGAGTGGTTAATTGGTCACAGGTGCTTGAGGCCTATATAACTTTCGGTAGAACTCATTTTGAGCCTGCTCATCTTTTGAGCTTGCCACCTTTTTGCCTGCTGGAACTTAGACCAAGTGGAACTGGACTAAGTGGTGAGTTAAAAACCAGAGTTAGAACAGGAGCTTTCAACAGGGGTCAAAGTACCTGTGTAGTGTGAGTACCTGTGTAGTGTGAGTGTGTACCTGTGTATTGTAAGTACACTAGCACTATGAGTGCATGTGGGCTGTATTGAGTATTAGTGTCAGGTAGTACCTGAGTATAGTTGTCTGAGTAGTGTGTGTGGATCATTAGTACCTGTGTATTGTGTTTACCTGTGTATTGTAAATGCACGTGGGCAGTGAGTACACGAGTGCTGCAAGTGCATGTGGTTTGCGAGTGCACGTGGTCTGAAAGTGCACGTAGGCTGCGAGTGCACGTGGTCTGCAGATGCACGTGGGCTGTGAGTGCATGTGGGCTGCGAGTGCAAGTAGTCTGCGAGTGGACGTTGGCTGCTAGTGCACATTGGCTGCGAGTGCACATTGTCTACGAGTGTACATGGTCTGCCAGTGCACGTGGACTGCAAGTGCACGTGGGCGATGAGTACCTGTGTATTGTCTTGTTGAGTACCTGTGTATTGTATTGTTGAGTATTAGTCAGGAAGCTAGTTGTTAGGTAATTTGGACAGGGTATAATCCCCAATGCTCATTAAATTAATAGGTACGATGCCCGGCGGGTATGGATATGTGACTCGGTGCGTTCCTTGATCTTCTGATCAAAGGCGAATACTGCTGTACAAAAATGTAAGCACATTGTTTCCCTGGAAGCCCAGGTTCTGAATCTAGGGAAGCAACTGTCAGCACCCTCCATACTAAAGGAGAGCCAGGAACATACCCTGCAGGTGCCGGCAGGGGCCAGTACAGAGGCGGGTGGAGACAAAGAGGTGTGGGCACTAGAAATGAGTAGATGGGTCAGGAAGGATAGAGGGGGAAGTGTCAGGGAGGCCGATCCTGGGCTGGAGCATCCCAATAAGTAAGCTCCATTGAGTGACATTGGTGAAACCGGTCAGGGACCAGCACTGTTGGAGGTGAGGGACTCTCCTAGCTGCCAGGGGAAGAACTCCTTCAGTGAGAGTGGGGGGGAAGCGGAGGGAAAGGATAGACAGATTCTGGTGGTAGGGGACTCAATTCTTAGAAGGATAGAGAGGGAAATCTGTGACAAAGACCTGAAGCGCCGAACTGTATGCTGTCTACCGGGTACTCGGTTTCGGCACATCAGGGATCTGGTGAACAGATTACTGGGAGGGTCTGGGGAAGACCCGGCTGTCATGGTGCACGTTGGCAACAATGACAAAGTCAGAGGCAGATGGAGTCTCCTAAAGAACGATTTTTGGGACTTAGGAGCTAAATTGAGGAAAAGGACCTCCGAGGTAGTATTCTCAGGAATACTACCGGTACCTCGAGCCACACTAAAAAGGCAGAGGGAGATTATTGAAGTAAACATGTGGCTGAGGAGCTGGTGTAGTAAGGAGGGGGTTTGGGTTCCTGGAGAACTGGGCCGACTTCTCAGTCGGTCACTAGTTCTATAGAAGGGACGGACTGCACCTAAATGAGCAGGGTGCAGATCTGCTGGAAGTGAAGATGGCTGAAAATTTAGAGGGGTTTTTAAACTAGGCGATGGGGGGAGGGTCCAGAGGTAGACATAGACAGCAATAAACATTTTCCAGGGGGTAGTATTGGGGGCATTAGTGGTAGGTTGACTAAAGCACATAAACCTGAGGTAAGTATAGTAACAAGTCCTATTTGCAATCTCGAAACATCCAATAAGAGGACAGTATGCGACCGGTCTAAACTACGTGGCCAGTTCACCAATGCCAGGAGCCTGGCGGACAAGATGGGTGAACTAGAGATACATTTGAACGAGGAAGATTTAGATTTTGTGGGAGATTCAGAGACCTGGTTCAACAGCTCTCATGATTGGCTGGCAACCATTCAAGGGTATGCCCTTTATCGCAGGGATAGAGAGGATAAAAAAGGGGGAGGGGTATGCCTATATATCAAGAATAATGTACAAGTGAATGTGAGAGATGACATCAATAACTGAGCTAGGGAGAAGGTGGAATCCTTATGGGTAGAGTGCCAAAGGGATGAAGCTAAGGGGAAAATAATACTGGGAGTATGCTATAGGCCCAATAACCTGAGGGAGAAGGGGGAGACGGACCTCCTATCACAATTTGGATTAGCAGCAAGGATGGGAAGTGTTATCATAATGGGGGATTTTAATTATCCAGACATAGACTGGGGGGAGGGAACCACACATTCGTCTAAGGCTCGCCAGTTCCTAAATGTCTTGCAGGACAATTTCATGGGTCAGATGGTAGATGCACCAACTAGAAACAAGGCGTTACTAGATCTACTGATTACCAACAAAACAGACCTGATCACGGATGTGGAAATACGGAGCAATTTAGGAAACAGCGATCACAGTTCAATTGGCTTCAGTATAAATCACACAAATAGGAAACACGAGGGGAACACAAAGACACTGAATTTCAAAAGAGCCAACTTCCCTAAACTACGAACCTTGCTAGAAGATATAAATTGGGATAAAATCTTAGAAACAAAGAACACGAAGGAGAGATGGGTTTGCTTTAAGAGCATATTAAATAAGGGCATTAGCGAGTGTATCCCATTGGGAAATAAATTTAAAAGAGCGAGCAAAAGTCCTGGGTGGCTTAACTCTAATGTAAAAAATGGATATAAAGGCAAATGAGAAGGCCTTCAAAAAATACAAGGCTGAGGGATCATCATCAGCATTCAAACTTTACAAAGAATGCAACAAGAAATGTAAGGGTGCAATTAGGGCGGCTAAGATAGAACGCGAAAGACACATAGAGGAGGAGAGCAAAATAAATCCAAAGTATATAAACAGTAAAAAAGGAAGGACAGATCATATTGGCCCCATAAAGAACAAGGAAGAACATCTGGTTACAAAGGATGGGGAAATGCCGAAGGTATTGAATTTATTCTTCTCCTCAGTCTTCATGAGGTAATCGGGGGGCTTCAGTCACCAAAACTGCAGTGTTTGTTCTCATGACACATCACAGGAAGCACCCTCATGGCTAACAGGGGACAGGATTAGAAATAGACTTGGGAAACTTAACATTAATAAATCACCGGGTTCATGACTTGCACCCGAGGGTACTTAGGGAACTCAGTCAAGTAATTGCCAGACCATTGTTCATAATTTTTACTGACAGTCTACTGACTGGAATGGTACCAGCTGATTGGAGAAAAGCCAATGTAGCACCAACATTTAAAAAAGGGCCAAAATACAACCCTGGGAATTACAGACCAGTTAGCCTAACATCAACTAAGTATAAACATTGTAACGATGTGTCCTTTGGATTAAAGAAATACACTTTGGTGTGTAAATGAGGGAAGTTTACCCACTTAACCACTTCAGCCCCGGAAGGATTTACCCCATTCCTGACCAGAGCACTTTTTGCGATACGGCACTGCGTCGCTTTAACTGACAATTGCGCGGTCCTGTGCGAGGTTGCACTCAAACAAAATTGACGTCCATTTTTTCCCACAAATAGAGCTTTCTTTTGGTGGTATTTAATCACCTCTGCACTTTTTTATTTATTGCACTATAAACAAAAAAAGACAGACAATTTTGAAAAAAAAGCAATATTTTTGTGCTGGCCGGCAAGCGGTTAAACGCTAAACCTTTTTCTGACGTTGGTTTCAAGTTAAAATCATTTTTGTTTGCTAGAAAATTACTTAGATCCCCCAAACATTATATATGTTTTTTCTAGACAAGACCCTAGAAAATAAAATGGTGGTTGTTGCAATATTTTATGTCACACTGTATTTCAAATGCTATTTATTTGGAAAAAAATACACTTTAATTAAAAAAAACTAACCAGTAAAGTTAGCCCAATTTTTTTGTATAGTGTGAAAGATTTTACGCTGCGAGAATCGTGATCTTTATTCTAAGCAAAAAAATTGTGATTCTCATTTTGGCCAGAATGGTGCAGCTCTATAACAAAGCAAATAGAAAATTGGCATGCATTAAAAAGGGGATTAACTCCAGGGATAAAGCGATAATTCTCCCACTCTACAAGACTCTGGTCCGGCCGCACCTAGAGTATGCTGTCCAGTTCTGGGCACCAGGAAGGATGTACTGGAAATGGAACGAGCACAAAGAAGGCAACAAAGCTAATAAAGGGTCTGGAGGATATTAGTTATGAGGAAAGGTTGCGAGCACTGAACTTATTCTCTCTGGAGAAGAGACACTTGAGAGGGGATATGGTTTCAATTTACAAATATCGTACTGGTGACCCCACAATAGGGATAAAACTTTTTCGTGGAAGGGAGTTTAATAAGACAGATGGCCACTCACTAAAATTAGAAGAAATGAGGTTTAACCTTAAACTACGTAGAGGGTTCTTTACTGTAAGTGCGGCAAGAATGTGGAATTCCCTTCCACAGGCAGTGGTCTCAAAAAACTATTAGATAAGCACCTGAATGACCACAACATACAGGGATATACAATATAATACTGACATATAATAACACACATAGGTTGGACTTGATAGACTTGTGTCTTTTTTCAACCTCACCTACTATGTAACTATGTAAGGCATTTTATTTTAAGAGCTTTTTATTTATTTTTTTATTCATTAAAATGTTTTTATCAGCACTATCCAGTGCATTCTTTTTTTCATTTCAACTTTTGAATGCACTGCTCTGAGCAATACGTTAATTTTGGTGCACAGCAACACAGGTCCATTGGCACCTATAACACATATGTATTGGGAGGCCATTTGTAATGAATGATAACACACTGCATGGATTGGCGTGCCTAGGTATACATCTGACCTCAGCATTATCTCTGTAACAAATTAGTGTAATGTAACATAAGGCTAGGTTTCCACTTTTGCGACCTGAAAGTCGTGCAATTTTGACGCGATATTTGCCGCAAATTTAATGCGACTTGAAAGAATGCCTGAGTATTCTTGAGGTCTATGGACCTCAAGTCGCATTAAAGTGGGACCAAAGTAGTGCAGGGACTACTTTGAAGTCACTGCAACTTGAAGTCGCACAGATATGAACGGTATTCATTGGAAATCATGGGGTACGACTTGTCATGCGACTTTGCAGTCCCAAGTCGCACTAGTGGAAACCGAACCTAAATCTAAATTGAAACACCACACCACTGCTAAGAGGTCAGATACAATTTTATTCCAATAAAAGTCAAGGGGACAATCCAAAATTTATCCAACGTGTTTCAGGGGTCCAAAAATGTCCCCTTCATCAGGGCTAGAAAAAAAACATAAAGATATCCCCATAGTAATACAATATCCCAAATACTCAGTAGTATTGGATGTGTACAAATGAATGTCAATGAATTTGAATGGATAATGAATATAATAATCAATATACAAAAACCTCAGACAAATGTGAGAATATGAATAATAAAACATACCAGTTCAGTTTATCAATAGGGTGAAAAACAGTAATAAAAAAATAATAGCAAATTGTAATTGTAATATTATTAATTTAATTATTTAATAATTAAAATAATATATTCTGACTAAAATATGGACCTAATCTGAAGGTGTTATAATTATTATTATTATTATTATTATTACAATAATAAGGAGATACCCTTATGGGTTTTTCTAGCCCTGATGAAGGGGGCGTCTTCGGAACCGTAAACCATTAGATACTTTTTGGCTTGTCCTCCTGACTTTTACTGGGATAAAAATATATCTGGACATCCCAGTAGTAGTGCAGCTGTTTAACCCCTTGCTGCCCGCCCACCGTCATATGACGGCGGAACAGTGCAGCTGTTATCTTGGGCCGCCGTCATATGACGGTGGCCCTTCCAGGTCCCCCAGGGGGTGCGCGCATGCACCCGCCGCGTCACTCGGGTCCCGATGCGCGTGCCCGTCGGCCGCGATGTCCACCGGGCACCCGCGATTGCCCGGTAACCGAGCGGGACCATGGATCTGTGTGTGTCTAAACACAGATGGGAGGAGACCAATGGTGTGTTCCTTGTACAGAGGAACACCGATCAGTCTCCTCCCCTTGTGAGTCCCCTCCCCCTACAGTTAGAATCACTCCCTAGCAATATGATTAACCCTACAGCGCCCCCTCCTGGTTAACCCCTTCATTGCCAGTCACATTTATACAGTAATCAATGCATTTTTATAGCACGGATCGCTGTATAAATGTGAATGGTCCCAAAAATGTGTCAAAAGTGTCCAATATGTCCGCCGCAATATCGCAGTCACGATAAAAAACGCAGATCGCCGCCATTACTAGTAAAAAAAAAAAATAATAATAAAAATGCTATAAATCTATCCCCTTATTTTGTAGACGCTATAACTTTTGCGCAAACCAATAAATATACGCTTATTGCAATATTTTTTACCAAAAATATGTAGAAGAATACATATCGGCCTAAACTGAGGAAAAAATTTGTTTAAAAAAAAAAAATTGGATATTTATTGTAGCAAAAAGTAAAAAATATTGTGTTTTTTTCAAACTTGTCACTCTTGTTTTGTTTATAGCGCAAGAAAGAAAAAACGCAGAGGTGATCAAATACCACCAAAAGAACGCTCTATTAGTGGGGAAAAAATGATAAAAATGTCATTTGTGTACAGTGTTGTATGACCGCGCAATTGTTATTCAAATTGCGACAGCGCTGAAAGCTGAAAATTGGCTTGGGCAGGAAGGGGGTGAAAATGCCCTGTATGGAAGTGGTTAATTCCCAATTTTGTTACATTACACTACAACCAAGGAGACCAAAGAGATCCTCTGGGGTGTAGAAGCCACCTGCCCGGGAACCATATTATTTACAGCAACATTAATCCCTTAAGATAGCAATAACAAAAAGATAACATTACAGGTCCAGTGCTATTTTTCCATTTTCCTTAGCATATATGAGGGTAAGACTAGTATAGAAAGACCACATTAGAAAATATAATCACAAGCTTTTTCATATGGTTTTCTATTGTAGCATATTCTTGTGTTTAGCACAAGAATAAAGAGTGGGGTGGCGAGTGTGTCACTACTCCCATTGTTTCTTACTGCGATTTTTATTCTTACTTGATGTAAGCAGCTTCTTTTACTTAATACATTTACTCGGCAATATTGCACTATGGATGTTCTTTGTTTCCTTTGAGCGCCATTTATACAAGAAGTGCCATTTCTTGGAGGAGCTGTTTCCTCTACATATGGAGTTTCCCAAGATGTTTTGATACTAA
Source organism: Lithobates clamitans (assembly GCA_037952925.1). NCBI lineage: Eukaryota > Metazoa > Chordata > Amphibia > Anura > Ranidae > Lithobates > Lithobates clamitans. Next base: position 5,075,049 of record JBBGZY010000544.1, read on the forward strand.
GATCTGGACGTAGTTCTTCGCCTTCGCTTGGGACCCGGATGTCTTTACAGATCCATCAGCAGGATTTCTTATCTGACTATCTGATGAGCCTTGTTTGACCTTTGGGTCATTTTTGGAGGTGAGCGGCCAATTCATAAATATAACAGTCGATGTTTGGATTGATGTGCTGTCTGTTTTTTCTTCTATCAAGTTACCCCTATGAGATTTGTATCTTTATATGAACTGACTCCTACCATTGGGCTTTAGTTGGACTTTTATTCACATTTATTTATTTGTATGTTTTGGATACTTATCATGTTCATTCTTTAAGTATATTAATTCATGTCACGTTACTGAATAAGCACACCACTCATATTTCTTCTTTTTACAGCTGCATCGAAAGTCAACTGTCTGTGCTGGACCAATAAGCTACAGACAGGGGGTTCCCTGGTCTACAGCTGCATGTACACAAAGGGTTGGGGATGCTCAAGACATTATTGACCTAATATGGCCACATAGCCATAATAGATCAATGATGACAATATGGACATATTAGCTCAACAGCTCGTTGGCTCAGCACTGACAGCTACCTACTGGGTTTGGCTGAAATCAAGTTCTGACTTAACCCAAGCTCATCACTAGCCATAGGGGACATGTACCAATGCCAAAATTGAATAAAAAGAAGAAAAAGAAGAATGAAAAAACGGTAGCGCTCTCTTATACAATGACTGCTTGGCTGTTCTGATCTCTCTTTTTTTATATAAAAAAAGTGGGCTGGGTTATCCATTTCCTCAAATTTTTCACTCTTGTCACTCAACTGGCCAGAGGCAAATGCTATGCACTTCATTATAGAACGTTCCCTTTTTCTGCCAGCAAACCTGCACAACTTTCGGTCAAAAACAATGTGTTGTGAACTTTCTGCTTTGATTTGTTAGTGTGTATTCTTTCATCCCCACTAGCAAATTTGTGGGCCAAGTTGGAACTATGGGAAACAGAAAGTGGAGATGGGAGTAGTGATTGCTGTTTTTGGCATGTTTGTTTTTTTAACAGGAAAGTTCAAGGGAGGTGTATGAAAGAGAAGGGCATAAATGTTGTTTTAAGCTCAGTCTACACTACTGCGATGCAACTTTGATGTGATTTTTAGTGCGATTATCTTGTGCTGCATCTTTTATGTGACTTTGTTGCATATTCTATGGGCCAAGTCACACTGTAAATCGCACCAAAGTAGTGCAGGAACATTTTCCAAAATTGCACTGTTTTGAGTTGCATTCATTAAAGCTTCCTACTTCAGCAGCCTTCTTATCTCCCTACCGAATATATAATATATATATATATATATATATATATATATATATATATATATATATATATAAAATATATATATATATTTATATATATATATATATATATATATATATATATATATATATATATATATATATATATATATATATATAAAAAATATATATGTGTGTGTTGTATAAATGGATCAGGAGAGTGGCCTTAACTTATCTTGATTGCTCAGGCAGGTACTGGTTGCCAGTAACTCTCTGATCTAGTAATTAGCTTCCCTACAGAGATTCACACAGGAAAGCCCTATTTTGAGTCCAAAGTTCTTATTTTAAGTGAAGTCCTGATGAAGAGGGATTTGTTTCTCACCCCCAAAATGCTTTGGCTGTTTTTTTAGTGTAAACCAATAACTGAATTTGGACTCTTTCATCTTTTGCACAAATGAAAAATTGTGAAAAATAAAATGAAGTGAAAATATGACCAACCAATTAGTGAAAAATCAATTGCTAAAAGTAAAAGCCCCAATAAGAAATTGTATATGATCAAAGTTGTGTGTTATTCATACAGTGCAGATCGTGGTAAAGAATGTGCAGTCCAAAGACCAAAGAGTCCTTTCAATAATGGCGATACTGTCCCACACCGCAAAAGAAGTGACACCTCCACCGCAAGAAATACCTGCTTACCAGCTGATGTGGACCTCCTATCACGGGAGGTCTATCTCGCTTGTGGCTAATACCTAGCCAGGGCCTTTGCTTGCATAGGGAGATGTGTATATGGCCGTCTCACCATATATATACTTTTGGGCTCACAGGTACCACAGCTGATATGGCTCAATCTCTAGTGGGAAGCCTTTAGAGATGTCCTCCAAATAGTCATACTCATGGAAGTTTTGCAAAAAAGATAAAGGCTTGCCATAGTGTAAAACTATAAACATTTATTACATATAAAAAGTAATGCACTTACATCAAGTTTGCATTAACACGCATGGGAAATCTCAAGCCAACCGGCTTTAATAAAAACACCTGTCCTTCTGGGATCTATGAAGCATGGTGACGTCAGCACGTCGCTCCACGCAACGTGTTTCGTCACAGATGACATCATCCTGGGGCACTGGCTAGACTGGCTTGAAATGAAAGACTAACCAACTGTGGCACTGGCTAGACTGGATATAACAAAAGTAGAGTTTGTGACCTGTCCACACCAATAAATGCACTGACATGTCTCCATCACAGTTATTTGAAGCAAAAAAGAAGATCACAGGCCACAGCCGCCAGGAAGACCAGAGCACCCCGAAACCATCGCCAAGCGGGACTCAACAACCAGGCCGCAGAGCACAGGATATGCTGTAAAGGAGGAAAGGAAATGACTGAGTAAAAGTGAAAAGGAAAGGGAATGAGTGTGTGTGAAACTGGATGTCTCAGCCTAGGCTGCACATCAAGGGATGGATGGATATGCATGTGTGAATCACTGGGAACCAGTGGGAGAAGTGAATGGTCATAGACAGTGATAGAAAAAAATGATAAGTGTAAGGAAAAATTTATTGGTGTGGACAGGTCACAAACTCCACTTTTGTTATATCCAATATCTGGGTGGAAGACACCCGCTTTCCGTGACCTGATCAATCCACCCTTTTTTTTTACACCATAAATCCCATTTTCTTGTTACTTTTTTCTTTATATTAGCCAGATACTTACTGACCTTTCTACGCTACTTAATTAAATTCAGTGCAAGAACCCCTATGGCTGTTGCATATTGATTAAATTCAGTGCAAGATTTTTTGTATTCTTTATTCTCTTTTCCCTATGATATATATGATTTTTCAATATTGCCTACTTTATATCTACATTTACTCTTCAGCTGAGAGATGGTACTGGTGTCTTTCTCATCCCATTTCCGGGGTTGCGATGCTCCCAGTTTGCGACCTGTGACCCATCTTACACTATGATGGGGGCAGGCCACGACCTTGGCGCATCGGCGTCATGTTACCACGTCCTGCATGTGGCGCCTGTTGATGCCGCATTGCGGGTGTCAGCAGGGGATTCTTTTCCATCTTGGGCATTGGCGGTATGGGGGGGGTCACCGTGATTTGTTCTATCGCGGAGGGAGTCTTCCCTCCCCTCTCCACATGCCATCATTATGCCCTCACATGATGCTGACGTGAGCCCGCCCCCGACCCGTGGCATTTAACGGCGGCCATTTACCGGTTCACTCTATGCATCGCCACGGCAGGGGAACAACCGGCCTGCTCTGCACTTGCACCACACAGGTAATCACTTCAACCCCCCCCACACCCCTATTCAGGTCCTTTGTCATCTTGGTTCATCCTCATCTTGCACACACATTCTCTTTTCCTTACACTTATCATTTTTTTCTATCAATATCTATGACCATTCACTTTTCCCACTGCTTCCCAGTGATTCACACATGCATATCCATCCATCCCTTGATGTGCAGCCTAGGCTGAGACATCCAGTTTCACACACACACACACACACTCATTCCCTTTCCTTTTCACTTTTACTCAGTCATTTCCTTTCCTCCTTTACAGCATATCCTGTGCTCTGCGGCCTGGTTGTTGAGTCCCGCTTGGCGATGATTTCAGGGTGCTCCAGTCTTCCTGGTGGCTGTGGCCTGTGGGTTTGGGGGAATGTACTCTGCCTCAACCCCGGGTGAGACTTTGTTGGCCCAGACCACCTACAAATCCCAGCACATTGGTTGTTATTGACCAATGAACTGTTTGTGAGTATCATTGAAATGTATGTTTCCTCTGTACTTACCTTCTACCTATCCATAATTGTTGTACACTAATAGTTGTTTCATTATTCTAATTTTTAGTTTATTTGCATCTGACTCCTGATGATTGGTTGAAAGCCAAGAAACGCGTTGAGTTACCAACCTGTGGATGCACATATTGTTTTATCATACAATAATTCTTTTTCTGAAACTGTAACCATTGTACGAATTACATTTACTGTCTGATTACCTGTATATGCTTAATTATGTTCTACGATGTATTCTCACCTTTAAAGTATGTCCTAAGAGAATTTTATTAAACACATTTTTTACCATTAACATCTTGCAAATCTTTTGTGATTATGGTATTCCAGGCTTTATGTTACAACTATGGACACTAGATTACATTACCAACTATAGACATACCACTAGTTTCAGGTCAATTTAATTTGATGCTGACCAAATAGCATGTGCATTCATTGACATGTCTCATGCAAAGTCCCTCTACTGTCCCTTCTTCTTTTTTGCTGGCTAGACTGGCTTGAAATGAAAGACTAACCAACTGTTCATATTGCAAGACAAAAGTTGACAAGTTACATTCTGTGACAACACTTAGGTTAACCTATGGTGATCATGTATTAAACACAAAATTGTGTGTTACAGGCCTAGCAGTCAAAAAAGTAAAGAAAAAAAAAATCTTTGTCTTATACTATGGGATTAATATCCTAAAGCAGCGGTCTCACAACTGCGGCCCTGGGGCCAGATGTGGCCTTTTGCTTGCCTCTTTCTGGCCCATAGGACACTATTCTATCCACAACTGCCACTAATGATGGGGTGCTATTCCTCCCACTGTTATCAACCACGGGGCACTATTATTACCACTGATACCAACAATAGAGCACTATTCCTTCCACTAAAACATAAGAAGGAACATTGTCTACTTCGACTGTCCACAGTCTGGCCCCCCTAAAATCTGAAGGACAGTAACCTGGCCCTTTGTTTAGAAAGTTTGGAAGGCCCTGTCCTAAAGGATTAGAGCATGTTGAATTTTCACTTATTTTAGTGGGTGAGGTAAAACAAAGTAAATTTCATGGAAAAAAATGGGATTTGTGCTGACACATAATTGGATGACTTTTTAATTACTTTTTTGCAAAAAAATTCACTTAACAAAGAGAAAATTAATTTAGCGCAGTGACCGAGGCAAAGTTGTGCTGACTTCAATCATCCAACCATGTGCAAGCAAAATCATTTTTTTTTTCTTACACATTCTTTGCAAAACTACTTTTAACTTAGTTTCTCCTCTAAGATACCGTATGTGAAACTTCACTTTACAAAATTAAAATACACTTGGAACGTGAACATGCTCCACTGCCTTAGCAACTTGAGCTCATTGTGTCTTTACAGTGATGTACAAAATTATACTTTTATATTTATGCTTATTTGGAAAAACGGTGCTGTGCTGCAATAGGCCTAAGAAGCACATAGCAATTACACATGCAAATTCGTAGAAGTAATGTCAGCTAAAAGCATTCCCATAAAATCACAGCAGAATACAATAATCCTACTACTGCCTAACAAGTACAGCAATCATATGTATAAGAATGGAGTCTGAAAGATAAAAAAAATATCTAACTATAAAGATATTATGGAACTGGTGAGGGGTTTTAGGAAAGCTTTCATTTCTTTTAAACAAAATTTGGTATTTTGGGAGCTGAGAGTAGGGTGTGTGCACGTTAGATGTTGTGCATGGTTGGTTCAAATCTATTTAAGAAGATACTTGCAACACAACAAGCCTTTTTCCTGTGAACATACTTTAAAATAAAAAGGAAAAAAATGTGTTAGCTTTGATGTCAAGTGGAAGAGGTTTTCCAAAAGCACAGACGTTTTCCTCTGTAGTCCATGTCTTAAATACTGATATATAATGCTATTGCAGTCTTAAAAATAAATGACCCTGCGAGTTCAAAGCAGCAGCCTCCCACGGGCGCAGGATCGGTCTTTCGGGTGCGCCATCATATATAGTCCATCCAGAACGAGAGCCCCACCGTCCCTCCGTCATTTGACGATGGGCGGGCGGAAAGTGGTTAAAGAGTAACTCCACTTTTGCTGGGATAAAACAATCCCCTCTGGGTGATCAATGCACATTGCAGGGATTTTAATAAACTTTGTAGCGAATGCCTTCCTTTTGTTGTACAATCACCTTGTACACTCTCAGGGTTCTAATGAGAAAAGCTGCAGTGTCTGCCTTCCTTGAGGTGTATTTAACCCTTGGGGAGTTTCTCACCAAAACTGAAATTCCCATTGCAGAGGATGCCTAAAATGTGACCTGTATCTTAGTGCAGACTTCTAGGAAGTCAATGAGCCAATCCCACAAGCAGGAAATTACATTTCTGGAGTCATCGACTTTACAGTATACAGAACAACTCAAGGTTTCCATATTGCATTGAATTTTACAAAAAAAATGAAGTAACTGCAGAGAAAAGGCAAAGGTACTTTTTGATTCTTATTTGCAATTTTTTTCTACAAAAGTGGAGTTACTCTTTAACACCATTCTCCCCCCCGCCTATAGCAGATTGATGGCAGATTAAAAGCCGGGCGAGGGCTTTACCGTTCTGAATGGATGTCATATGACATCCTTCACATTGCACCGCCACTGCGCGCGCCCCAATGGGCACACACGTGGTGAATGGTGGTGAGCTAAAACAGGTGCATCCGAGCTACTGTAGTGGGATGCCCTTTTGTCCAGATTCTGGTGCAGGTCCCTTTAACTCAACTCCCCACAATCCTCTGAGCTCCTGAACACACCCGGGGGATATAAAAGTCAGCTCCACCCAGCTTCCTGTGCTCAGAGAGATCCTGCCTGATGGGACAGCAGTGACTGGGCAAGTGAGCTGTTCCCAGGTACTGGGTCCTCCCCTCTTAAGTCTGGTGTGCGGGCCACCAGCAGTGAGCACAAGAGCACGCAGTATCTTTCCAAGCCCCAGTCACTGGAGAGGACTCTGTTACAGTCCATTGGTGGAAGCTGTCCATGAAGTGAGTTGGCCCTATCTCCAGCCACCAGAACCCCCTGACCAAAGCAAGTAGAAAGCAGTGCCAGCGTGAAGTTTGTATCAGCAGGAGGTCCACTCAGCTCACAGTCTGTGGAATGAACAATTACTATTTTTGGACACGTGAGATTCTTAAGTTTTCATTTCTATCTGTAGATTGGACTCAGAACACGCTGCTGCCACCTTGTGGACATTAGTTGAACGGCAGTGTAATTGTTATATCCTCTTCCTTTACGGTTCATATTAATGTTCTGTACTGTATATCCAGTTTCGCACGATTTCCGTACAATTTATGTTGAAGTTCACTGTTAAGTAAAGTAGAGATTGCACATCACCACTGGTCTGATTATTTGGCTGTGACCGTTACACTACACTTGGCGTCACGAACAGGATACAGCCATGTCAGACAGTGATGAGGAGAACAGCACAAGGGCAGAGCCAGTCAGCAGCGGCACTGAGGTAGTTAAACAGTCTGCCATAGCTTCTCTATTGCTGGCAGGATTGCTACCACAACAGCTGCCTAAGTACACAGGACCGGATCAGGACTTAGATGATTGGACTAGGAGGTTGCAGGGCTTGATCCGGTCATATGGGGTCCCACCTGCACAGCAGGCAGACCTGGCCATAAGTGCCCTTAAAGGGGAAGCAAGGAAGTTGATCCTACACCTTCCAGCAGAGGACCAGGACTCCCTAGACAAGATAATCAGCCGCTTGGAAGCAGTGTACACCCAGACGGTTGCATTAGGGCAGAGAGTGGGAGAATCCATTCCGCAGTATGCCCTGGAACTGCAGGATATAGTAGCCGAGATCCGCCGCAAGGAGAGGAGGCAAGCAGGACGTGCTGGCTGGAGTGATATAGATGGGTGGCTGAAGGATCAGTTTGTGGATGGGCTTCTGTCTGACAAAGTCAGGGAAAAGTTACAAGAGAAGGACAGAAGTAACCCAAACTTAAAATTCCACGAAATTCTGGAAGCAGCTATCCTATATTCAGAACCCAGACATGCCAGTACGGACGTCCTTATGGCCAGCCCAGGTGATAAACCATGTAAACCGCCACAAACTGGACACACAGCTCCATGGGAGGTGGCCATCCACAAGCTGACAGAAGGAATGGCCCAGCTCCAGACGGAACTTATGCTGAGACGTGAGCAAGACAATCCAAGGGGGCCAAGGGAACACACCCCTTCATGGAGAAACCTATCACCACCCCGCAGATGACCAAGATGGGAGAGGTCACCCTCTCCATGTTGGGGCTGTCGACAAAAGGGACATCACTTGAGGGACTGTCCTGATCAAATACCAAGGGAGCCATTAAACTCAGGGCGCCCTGCCGCTAGGAGTCAAGCAGTGGAGCAGCCCAGCAAAACGACTCCCCTGTCACACACGGAGGGCGTGGTGGTCGATTGCCCTGTGGTACACGGGTACTTCGATGGCCAAAAGGTCTAATGTCTTTTTGACACTGGGTCCCAAGTCACCATTCTTCCAGAACCCTTGTTCCAGCGATACTTCCCAAAGTAGAAAATGAGTCAGGATACCCCCTGGATCTCAGTGACAACTGCCAACGAACTTCCTATAGAAGTGGTCGGGATTACCTGGATGAAAGTAGAACTGTGGGGCAGGACCTTGGCCAAAAAGGTGTTGTGGTTGCATCCGGAAAAGGTCGACCGCAGGTGATATTGGGCATGAATATCATCCAGGGGCGGAGGCCTGAGCTGTTAAAACGGTGTCCTACACACCTGGGACCACCTAAAGAAGTTAGAAAGCTGCTCCTTACCTTGGCAGCACAAAAGGGCTCTGACGCAAGTATCGCAAACATTAATGAAAAGGCTGGTGTCGTGAGGATTCCTTTTGGGACAGAGATTGTTGGATCATGCCATAGACTGCAGGACGTCCCAGTGCTAATGGAACCCTTACCCTCAGATATGGCCCCGTTTGTTGCTAGAACTCTCACAGTAGTTTGTCAAGGCACCGTGCTAGTTAGGATGCGGAACAGCAAGACAATCCCACTTCACCTGCCCCCAGGGACACCAGTGGCGGAGCTGGCGCTGATTTCAGGTGTGATTTCTCCCAAAGTGGACCACATAGAGCTCCAGAAATTTCACGGATGACGTTATGTAGCTAAAGTGAATGTTGCCAAATGTTCAGCAGGAGCAGACCCAGCATGGGTAGGAGAACAGATACTTCCACTTCTACAGCTGTCCACTGAGGAACTCACACCCACCCAGATAGAAGCAGTAAGGCAACTGGTGGATAAGTGGTCAGTGGCTGTTTCCCAGGAAGATCTTGACCTGGGCTGTAGCAATGGAATTGAACATGAGATCTCAACAGGAGGAAATCCACCCATCCGGGATCGCTACAGAAGCATACCCCCTCACCTTTATCAGGAAGTCAAGCAGATGTTGGAACAGATGATGCAACAAGGCGTAATTGAAGACAGCAAGAGCCCATGGGCAGCTCCCGTTGTATTAGTGTGGAAAAAGGATGGCACCCTCCGCTTCTGTGTAGATTATAGACGGTTGAATGCTGTCACCACGAGAGACGCCTATCCCCTGCCGCGGATTGAAGAGTCCCTAACAGCTCTAGGGAAAGCCAAGTTCTTTTCCACGCTCGATCTCGCCAGTGGGTATTGGCAGATCCCTGTGGCCAAAGCCGATCGACCAAAAACTGCTTTCATCACCCCTATGGGACTATGGCAGTTCAAGAGAATGCCTTTCGGACTGAACAATGCACCTGCTACCTTCCAGAGGACAACCGAGCATTGTCTTGGGGATATGAACCTGGTTAGCATCTTGATTTACCTTGATGATATCGTGGTGTTCTCTGCCACCTTCGAGGAACACCTCGCCCACCTCGATGCTGTTCTAGCCCGGCTACATCAGTATGGGCTGAAGCTTAAGCCAAAAAAATGCCACCTGTTCAAAAGTGAGATTGAATATTTGGGACATGTCATTTCAAAACAGGGTGTGCTCCCCAACCCAGAGAAAATCAAGGTAATACAAGAATGGAAGGCACCATCAACCGTGACTGAGTTTAGAGCCTTCCTAGGGTTAGCGGGGCACTATCAATGCTTCATCAAGCACTACGCCCATCATGCTGCTCCAATCCAGAAGTTAGTACATGGAGTAGACCAGAAAGGAGGTAACAAGAGGGTAGAATGGGGACTGGAACAGCAAGAGGCATTTGACTTCTTAAAGCAACGGTTGGTGTCAGCCCCTGTATTGGCCTTTGCTGATTTCTCCCTTCCCTTTCGGTTACAAACTAATGCCAGTAACCAGGGCCTGGGGGCCATGCTCTCACAAATGCAAGATGGTAAGGAACTGGTTATTGCTTATGCCAGCCGCAGCCTTCATCCAACTGAGAGAAACCCTGCAAACTACAGCTCCTTCAAGTTGTAACTGTTAGCGCTGGTGTGGGCCGTCACAGAATGTTTCACCGAGTATCTCACAAGGTCTAAGTTCAAAGTCTGGACGGACAATAACCCCTTAGTACATCTCCAGACATCCAAACTTGGCACTCTGGAACAAAGATGGGCAGCACGTCTGGCAAAGTTTGACTTTTCCCTGCATTACCACCCAGGAAAGGGGAACCACGTGGCTGATGCCCTATCACGGTATCCTTCAGCCTAACCACAGCGAGATGCGGATGAAGAGGCCGAAGACGAAGAATTCCCACCCTTAATGGGGGCTAGACCTAAGAGTAGACCATGGGTGGACCTCATCCAGGTATTGGAAGATTGTAACTGGGCAGAAAAGCAGAAGGATGACCCTGTGATTGCCCCAGTCATAGAGGCAATGCAGTTACGGCGCTGGCCCAGTAGAAGTGAAAGATCATAACTGCTACCAGAAACACAAAAACTGCTGAACGAATGGTCACGCCTCCTCTTGAGAAATGGCATATTGTATGGCAGAATAAGGTTCCCCCATGACTCTTCGGTAACCTGGCAGGTCATACTGTCCCGGGCCAGAGCTCGACCAGTGGCAGAAAGGATCCATGTGGAAGGAGGACATTGGGGTGTCCACAAGACATTCGCCTGGTTCAAAAGGCAAGCCATGTGTGTGGGGCTGTTCCAGTTGATTGATCAGATATATTGGCAATGTGCGGTATGCTCCATGACCAAGGGGGCTGAGGTCCAGGTGCCTCCCATGACGTGGAACACGTCTGCCCAATTGGAAGTATTGAGAGTTGACTTCCTCACCCTCAACATGTCGGAAGATGGACATCGCCATGTTCTTGTCATGGTGGACCACTTTACCAAGTTTGCAGTAGCTGTACCAACTCGTGACCAGACTGCAAAGACAGCAGCTCAAGCAGTGTGGAAGCACTTCTGTCTCTCTTATGGTTGCCCTCAGAAGATACATTCAGATCAAGGGCCCTGCTTTGAAAGTGAGTTCTTACAGGAGTGGTGTCGCTCTTTAGGTGTCAAAAAGACGCATACGACCCCATATCACCCACAGAGTAACGGAGCCTGCAAGAGGTTTAATCGTACCCTGATACAACTGTTGAGAGGGCTGGCCCATGAGAAACGAACCAGATGGACCCATTACTTGGCCGAAGTGGTTTGGAAATATAATCATACTGTGCACTCAACGACAGCTCGGTCTCCTTACCACGTGATGTTTGGCCGTACTCTTGGGGGACCCACAGATCTATGGGGTGTTGTCCCCACTGAAGATCTGGAGTATACTCCAGCAACCTGGATTCGAGAGTGGAGGTGACGCCTGTCAGAAGTCCAACAGTTTGTAAAGGAGCGAACTTGGGTGGAACAAGAAGAGTCAGGATTGGAGGTCTATGACCTGAAGCCGGGAGACAGGGTCTTGATCAGGCGCAAAGGTGCACATCAGCAGGGCAAGCTACAACTCCATGGGAGGAAGTACCCGGAGTTGTGCTACAGCAATTCCAGGAGTGCCAGTCTATGACGTCCAGAAGGAAAAATACACAAGACAGGCCCCACTGTCCACTGAGATGCCTGAAAGTGAAGATGTACCTTTGCCTGCTCCTGAAGAGGAGCCTGAACCTCAACCCTTGAGATGCTCTCAGAGACACAACTTTGGGAAACCACCTGAACGTTTTGCACAGGAGGACTTTGTCTGGTCGTAAACTTGCCTGGAATCGCAATTTCAAGCTGGGTGTAGTGTAGTGGGATGCCCTTTTGTCCAGGTTCTGGTGCAGGCCCCTTTAACTCAACTCCCCACAACCCCCTGAGCTCCTGGACACGCCCAGGGGATATAAAAGTCAGCTCCACCCAGATTCCTGTGCTCAGATAGATCCTGCCTGATGGGACAGCAGTGACTGAGCAAGTGAGCTGTTCCCAGGTGCTGGGTCCTCCCCTGTTAAGTCTGGTGTGCAGGCCACCAGCAGTGAGCACAAGAGCACGCAGTATCTTTCCAAGCCCCAGTCACTGGAGAGGACTCTGTTACAGCACATTGGTGGAAGCTGTCCATGAAGTGAGTTGGCCCTATCTCCAGCCACCAGAACCCCCTGACCAAAGCAAGTAGAAAGCAGTGCCAGCGTGAAGTTTGTGTCAGCAGGAGGTCCACTCAGCTCACAGTCTGTGGAACGAACGATTACTATTTTGGGACACGTGAGATTCTTAAGTTTTCATTTCTATCTGTAGATTGGACTCAGAACACGCTGCTGCCACCTTGTGGACATTAGTTGAACGGCAGTGTAATTGTTATATCCTCTTCCTTTACGGTTCATATTAATGTTCTGCACTGTATACCCAGTTTCGCACGATTTCCGTACAATTTATGTTGAAGTTCACTGTTAAGTAAAGTAGAGATTGCACATCACCACTGGTCTGATAATTTGGCTGTGACCGTTAGACTACACTACTACCTCCTATGCAATGCCTGGTAGCCTCAAGAACACAGCACTCAAACTGTGAAGTCTCTATAAACCTTCAAGTAATCCATGCAAAAAAGGGAGAAAGGCTGGGGCCATGGAAGTAGGCTAAAACATTGTTTTATCACAGCATGCGAACAACAGTAAAAAAAAGTCAACATGTTCCAGCCATCAGGCCTTCATTATGGCTCATGATGAAGGCCTGATGACCAAAATGCGTCAGCTTTTTAGACTGTTGTTCACATGCTATAATAAAACAATGTTTTAGCTGACTTTCATGGCACCAGCCTTTCTCCCTTTTCTGAACGGTGGTGAGCCGTGTCCTTCAGCGCATCACCAATCAGGGTAAAAAGCCAATGATGTAGACTGTTTATCATGTGATCAGCTGTGTCCAATCACAGCTGCTCACATGTAAACAAATGCTGGTTATCGGCATTTCCTTTCCTCAGCAGACAGTGTCCGAGAAAAGGAAAGCCAATAACCAGTTACAGGGGACATTTACACTGATAATCAAGACACTAATCACCAGTGCCCTGATCACCAGTGTAGCCCCATCAGTGCAGCATAGCAGTGCCCATCGGTGCCGCCTTATTAGTGCAGCCCTATCAGTGCAGCTTATCAGTGCCCACCAGTGCAGCCTCATCATTGCAGCCTCATCAGTGCCCATCAGTGCAGACTTACCAGTGCCCTTCAATGCAGCCTATCAGTGCCCATCAGTGTAGCCTCATCAGCGCACATCAGTGAAGAAGAAAAAAATACTTATTTGCAAAACTGTATAACAGAAATGAAGAAAAAGGGTTTTTTTCCCCCAAAAAATGTAAAAGGAATTTTTTTCGTCTGTTTAGCAAAAAATAAAAAACAGTGGTGATTAAATACTACCAAAGAAAGCTCTATCTGTCTCTATGGGTACAGTGTAGCATGACCACACAAATGTCATTTAAAGTGCAACGGCGCTAAAAGTTGAAAATTGGCCTGGGCAGAAAGGGGGTGAAAGTGCCCAGTATTGAAGCGGTTAAGTGCAGTGTTGCCAACCGCCCGTAGATTTATGGGCAGCCCATGAATTTAACCCCTTTTTCGGGGCGTCCGTGAATGCCCGTTACGGGCACCGGTGCCCGTAAAAATGATGGCCGCGAGCCGGCCACGCAACTGCGCATGCGCTGTTGAGAAGCCGGCCGGGCTCGGGAAAGCTCGTAGGCCCTCGGCCGGGCTGCGCATGCGCAGTAACGTAATAGCGCCGCCCGGCTCCATTTTCGAATCGATCGAGAGAAAGCACAGCGGCCAGCTGACAGCTAGGCCAGGCGAGGCGACTCTGTCCTGTCATGCAGTGCATCACTTGGCTGGCTGCACACACAGGCGCCAGGCGGAGGTATGGAGAGTGAAGCTGTGGGGAGGATATTCATAGTAAAAGGAGGACATTACTGGGACTGGAGTCAGGAGAAGTAATATGATGGTGAATAGAGCACATCAGTCTCTGTCCCTGGGTCCTGGCTGCATGGCATATGCAGGGGACAGAAACTGATGTGCTCTATTCACCATCATATTACTTCTCCAGTCCACATCAGATTCATCAGTGTGCTGTGTCCTCCTCCTGTACCCCTTTCACCTCTGCCCTAACCTGTGAAGAGGTGAAAGGGGTACAGGAGGAGGACACAGCACACTGATGAATCTGATGTGGACTGGAGAAGTAATATGATGGTGGACAAAGGAGGAGGCTGCTGTGAGGATGTATCATGTCCGCAGTCTTTGTCACCTCCTGTATCATGTCCGCAGTATCTGTCCACCTCTTGTAGTATGTCCGCAGCCTCTGTCCTTCTCCTGCAGCATGTCCGCAGTCTCTGTCCACCTCTTGTAGTATGTCCGCAGCCTTTGTCCACCTCTTGTAGTATGTCCGCAGTCTCTGTCCACCTCCTGTAGTATGCTCGCAGCCTCTGTCCACTTCTTGTAGTATGTCCAAAGTCTCTGTCCACCTCCTGTAGTATGCCCGCAGTCTCTGTCCAACTCTTGTAGTATGCCCGTAGCCTCTGTCCACCTCCTGTAGTATGTCCGCAGCCTCTGTCCACCTCCTGTAGTATGTCCGCAGCCTCTGTCCACCTCCTGTAGTATGTCCGCAGCCTCTGTCCACCTCCTGTAGTATGTCCGCAGCCTCTGTCCACCTCCTGTAGTATGCCCACAGCCTCTGTCCACCTCTTGTAGTATGTCCGCAGCCTCTGTCCACCTCCTGTAGTATGTCCGCAGCCTCTGTCCACCTCTTGTAGTATGTCCGCAGCCTCTGTCCACCTCTTGTAGTATGTCCGCAGCCTCTGTCCACCTCCTGTAGTATGTCCGCAGCCTCTGTCCACCTCTTGTAGTATGTCTGCAGCCTCTGTCCACCTCTTGTAGTATGTCCGCAGCCTCTGTCCACCTCCTGTAGCATGTCCACAGCCTCTGTCCTTCTCCTGTAGTATGTCCGTAGTCTCTGACCATCTCTTGTCTCTTATCATGTCTGCAGTCTCTGAGGGGATCCTAGAAAGGATTCAAGAGTGGGAGTGCCGCCGGGATGGGGGTTATGGGAAGAGACAGACACGTGTGGACTGTGGAGAGGAGACTATAGAATAACCACCAAGCTGGAGCCATCTGACTGAGCCCTGCAGGGTGCACCTGAGAGGAGGTCAGTGACAGTGCCGCCAGGCCAGTCTGGGAGGGGTCACTGATGTAAGGCGGGAGTGAATACAATAATGTAAGGGGGCACTGATATAAAGGTTCCCCCCTATATTAGTAATCCCCCCTTACCTTAGTAACTCACTCTGCCAAAGGTGGTCTCTGGTCACCATCCTGCAGACTCTGATGTAAGGGAGAACTCTCTGCTGGCTGGGTTATAGTAACCTGACCTTCACGTAAATTGAGAAATATGTTTTTTGACTTTTGTTTAACTTAAACACATTGCTAATAGCTATGTGTTTATAGTTCAAATAGTAATATTTGCACTGTTTAGCACTGAAAACAGTAATTTTATGTGGATCTGCCAGTAAATTTTATGTTTTTTTGCCAGTAAAAAATTGGCACTGTTTGTAAATTTTGACGTTCTGCCAGTAAATTTCACTTCGGGGGGTTGGCAACACTGGTTAAGTGGATTATAAAAATGAAAAAAAAAAAATCTGAAAACTAGCTCTAAGTTTATTATCAAAAAATATAGCAATGTTTCCACACATAGTTAAGTCAATAATTCAAGTGAACTTACTATTTCTGCTGTGAACAGCACTGAAGTATGAGTACCTACTATAAATTGAAGGATAGAGAAAAATGGACTTTAACGGCACATGTAAAATATTGTAATACATTTTTAATAGTTCACATACAATGCACAAAGTACCTATTATGGCGTTCACCCTCTCTTCTGCACATTGCACAGTTGTGCCTTGCCTGAGGGAGACTACAGGAATATGTATTTCTGTATAGGCAATACCTTGTGCCTAAAGCAAAGTACACAACAGCTGTAACCACTAGCATATTTGTTCTGCCATAAATACTTGTTCAGTTTTCAGTTACATGTACCAGAAAACATGCTTACACCATAGCTCCCAACTGTCCCTGATTTGGAGGGACTGACCCTGATTTGGAGCAATGTCCCTCTGTCCCTCATTCCTCCCCATTTGTCCCTCATTTTGGTCTGATCTATATAGATGTATATAAAATGCACTTTTTATCTATATAAAAGGGTTTTCCAGCATTAAAACTTTCATCTTATTTCTAAATTGCTGCATTTGTAAATTCCAAAAGCCAATATAAATGAATAGTAGTGTTAAAAAAAGCAGTTGTGGGTTTAACCAATCTTGTTTTTTGTACAATTCCCCTTTAAGGGGGCGTGGCAAGGGATGTGTCATATGTCTGCATACTTTTGCTGATAGGTGTCCCTCATTCCCATCTCAAAAAGTTGGGAGGTATGCTTATACCATTTGGTATGTATGCCACAAAGGTGAATTACATTTTATTTTTACAGCATAAACTGGTTTTGCAAAGACACCCAAAGTTACAGGAAGCCATTCTAATGTGCCATGACTTCTTTAGAAACAGAAAATATAAATATTACAAGCAATGAGACATTGAGGATTTACATGTATAGTCTGGACTGTCCTGGTTTAGCCTGCAGTTTGAAGTCAATGGAAACGAAAATAATTTGTTCCGCATTGACTTCAACGGGATGCAATACCGCATGCGGCCAGAGATGGGGGGGAGCTGGAGAGCCTCGGAAACAGCTGGAAAGGCCCGAGGACACATCGGCCGACCTCGGCAAACATCGAAAAGGCTCGGAAACTGGGTATTTCCGTGTATTTCCGTGTCTTTACGAGCATTGCCAAACGGCGGGGAACAGCTGCGATCGTCGCTGATCGGCTCTGCTCGGCTCCGGCGCCCCCACATGTCAGGCCAAATGCGGTACTGCAGGCCCTATTAGGTTGAATTCTGCTTGTCTTGCGAGACAACACTCGCAAACCGAGTCAAAAATTTTTTTAAAAAGTTGCTTGAAAATCAAAACGCTCTCAAACCAGGTTACTCTTATGCACACTCTTATGTACACACGGTTGGACTTTTCGACCGGACTGGTCTGACGGACGCCGACAGACCAAAGCCAGCGGACAATCCGATCATGTGTGGGCTTCACCGGACCTTCAGCGGACTTTTCTAGTTGCAAATCTGACAGACTTTAGATTTGGAACTTGCTTCAAATCTTTACGTCGTAACTCCATCGGACCCAGAAATCCGTTTGTCTGTATGCTAGTCCGACGGACAAAAACCGACGCTAGGGTAGCTATTGGCTACTGGCTATCAACTTCCTTATTTTAGTCCGGTGTGCGTCATCACATACTAATCCATCGGACTTCGGTGTAATCGTGTGTAGGCAAGTCCGTTGGTTAGAAAGTGCGTCGAAAGTCCATCAAAAGTCCGTCGAAATTACGCTGGAAAGTTTGTCGGACCAGTCCGGTCGAAAAGTCAGACCGTGTGTACGCGGCATTAAACCGAGGTTCCACTGTATATCTCTTATCCCATGTCCTGATTTGTTCTGCTATGTTTATACAATTGTTGCTGTTTTAAGTAAATATATATACATATATATATATATATATATATATATATATATATATATATATATATATATATATATATATACTCTCCATTGTATGTTTTATCATACTGAATTACAATTTTTTCTCTTTATTAGACATATAACAGTTCACTTCTATTTAACCCCTGAGGAAGGAAATGAAGAAATGAATATGTTTATGCCTATTTCCCTGTATTTCCAAAACATGTTGGGATTTTTTGTGATCATATCGTCTGCATGACCCCTTTTTTGGAGTCCATATGTGATCCAAACAACAAGCAACTGTATATGCATATATATCCTATTCTATGATTTTAGGAATCTTTAATTGTATTTTGTAATTGTCATTTTGTAATAAAATTTGTTTTTTTTCTTTTTATATACTCTAGTACTTTTTGCTTCTATCCCTTACTTATACTCCTACCCGTACAATCCCTTTAAGGGCATTCTCTTTTGCAAATTGTTACAATATGGGATGTGGTAGGAGTTTTTCTGGGAATTAACTTTTAGGTGATTTCTCTTGATTTATTTATTGTTCGTGTTCACCTATGGGTTCACCTAATCTACTGTGGACTTATATCCTTTTCCTTTCTATCATTTCCTGGTCCACCTCCCTATCTACTTCTCTATATATAGACATGCTCAGTGCAGGTTGTGTTGCCTAACCAACTTCCTAGTTTCTCCATGCTCCTGCTTTCCCATATATTACTTGTTTTCTGTGTCTGACTTCCTGTGTACCTAGACTGATTCATCTACTGTTTTTGCCTGTCTGCCACGTGCCAAGATCTTGGTTTGTTTCCTGGCTCTTCTTTTGGTCTCTGCATCTATAGCTGGGTGTACCTGTGGGCTGTGACCTGGTTCCAGTCTGCTGCAAGTCCATCCCCACCATCAGGGGTCCTGGTGAAGAAGCAGGCTGGGGCTTAGACTCCGTACCCTGGGGAACCTCCGAGTTGGCCTTCTACAAGGGCTCACTACCATAGGAACCTGACATGGACTTGGAAAACTCCACATTCTATAATCACGTGGTGCCACATTGGGGGAATTAACAAAGAGTTGTGCAAGCACCATGTTTTCACAACTCTCCTAAACTTCAAAAATAGAGCAAATGTTGCTCCTAATTAACAAATGGGGCACAAGCGGGACTGCGACATTGCAGCGGACAAATCTAACCCCAAATGACACTTTTTGGGGACCAGTGACAATATTACATTGATCAGTGCTAAAAAAAATGCACAGATCAATGTAAAAGGGGTTAACACTAGGGGGTAATCAAAGGGTTAACTGTGTTCCCTTAGCGTGTTCTAACTGTAGAGGGGATGGGCTTACTGAAACATTACAGAGATCACTGTTCCCAATGACAGGGAACAGAAAATTATTGTCATATCACTAGGCAGAACAGTTCCCCGTTCTACCTCTCCTCGCCACGATCGCGGGCCGCCGGCGACATCGAGTCAACGGGACCCGCAGGCATGCTCCCGCGGCGGGTGCCCACACGTTCGCTATCCTGCTTTTGCGGACTGATGTACAGGTAGGTCAGTTTGCACAGGAGAGCTGACCTGCCGCAGTATATGCCGCAGGTCGGCAAGTGGTTAAGCAGTCTTGGCTCATGTAGTGTAATCCTTGCGTGGGCAAAGAAAGGTACATGAACTATCTACAACAGGCTGCACCTAGCGGCGATCTGCAGCTCTATATCGAAAAATCTGCCCTATTCCCTCTGTTAATCAGGTACAGACCTGTGCTAGTTTCTATTTGATTCTGAGATAGAAACTGGTGCAGGTGGTGCAAATACACCTGTAAAAGTCAATCTGCTTAGTTATTGTGGCGCACACCACTCCTGTCAGTGTCCTGCATCATTATAGTGGTGCAGGAAGCTTAGTCAATTACCCAAATTGTTTTTACAACCATGAATAGGAACATGGTGCCCATGGTTTGTTGAAGTTGGCCCTCATCCACACTTTGCTCTGTGTCAATTCTGGGTTATGCAACTAAGGCATGGACACAGAATAAGGAAAGTAAAAGATAATGAAAGCGAAAGGTAGGGATCACTAAAGAAATAATGGCATGAGAGTAGCATAAACCCAAAAAATGATCCAGATGGTCTAAATAGCAATGTATGCTGAGTACCAGTCATGACATGGAGCCATCAATAGTCTTTGGCATCGTAAGGAAAGAAAAAGATCCTGGATGGCCACACACCATAGAAGGCATCTTTATTGATATGAAGAAATAAAAATCCAAATGCAGTCACCTCATGTACAGGGAGGAACAGGAAAGATAGCTAACATGTTTCACGCCCCATCATGGCGCTTATTTATCGTAGATGAGCCAAATCATTGCTCCACTCTATCATGGTTTGGGCAAAGGTGGGCTTCTAATGTCTCAGAAACACATTCCTGGCAGCCAGTAGGAAAAAGCACAACTGGTTGTACTGGTTGCCAAAATAACCCCGGGAGTACAGAGAGTGTGCCTGTAGTGGGGATGCAATTTTATGTGTGTGGATTACATTTTAGTATTTTTTTCTTTTTTTTATGGTTTAAGCACAAGTCCATACCTCCCAACATTTTGAGATGGGAATGAGGGACACCTACTAGCAAACGTATGTAGGCATAGGACACACCCTCTGCCACACCCCCTTAAAGGAGAATTAACCAAAAAAAAAAAGGGTTAATTAAATTCACAAGTGCTTTTTTTTACCACTACTATTCCTTTATATTGGCTTTAAAAATGTACAAATGCAGCAAATTTGAATTTGGATGAAAGGTTTAGCACTGGGAAACACTTTTTGAAAGATAAAAAGTGCATTTTATATACAACAATGAGGATCAGACCAAAATGAGGGACAAATGAGAAGGAAAGAGGGACAGAGGGACATTGCTCCAAATCAGGGACAGTCCCTCCAAATCAGGGACAGTTGGGAGCTATGGAAGTCCTATTCATTGAGATGACTGCAATAACAAACATCTTACAACATTTTATCATCACATGCATATAGAACATTTGCAATAAACTTAAATATGAGCTCCAGGCAGATATAAAAGGCACAAATCAATGTATCCCTGTAATCACTAATACATCAGTAAATGTATTTTTTTTAAACAAGCTGAGCAAGTAATTGAATGTTACTTAGCATCAGCCTTTTGCAATCCCCTATACAACAGAACTCAAAATACGGAGGAAGAATTAGTACAAGTTGCCAATCAAGTGTGCCGCAGCGCGCAGAGCATGCTGATAGAGAAAAAGAGCAAAGTGACAGAGAGGTTATCTCAACAGTCTACTGCTTCTCCTTTAACTGCCCAGTTACAGGGTTACGTTGGGAATAAGAACTGTAAGTAAAATTGAAACCACAGCAGAGAAAGATCAGTTCTACTTTTTGCCAAGTAGGACTTACTGTAGGTAGGGTTGTGTAAATCTCAGGACCAGATGAACAGAAATACATATCTGAGAGTTGTTTTACCTGTCAAAGGATTTGTATTTTTATTTGTGTATTTAGTGTTTTGCCTGGAATTCAGCTTTAAAGTCTGAAAGAAAGAACAGGCAGTCCCATGGGAAGCCCTGTGAAGTAGGCAAAAATGCGGGAAGATCTTACAGTGTAAAAATATATATATAAAAAATGGTTCCCTCAACACTTTGTGTTTGCAAGCAGCCTACGCAGCTCACTTTCTCCCAGATGCATCTTGGGAGACTAATATAATTAGAAAACCTCCCCCTTTGTAGCTTCACAGCAAACAGTCTTATGTAGAACTCTGCTTACCCTCATTCCCTATGGTCCAGTTGTTTTCCTGAAATGTGCGTATTACTGTTCTGCCTTACTGTGTAAATACCCCATTTTTATACAGTCAATCTGGTGAGAAAAAGGAACATTTTCAAGTTGCCTTAATTGAAATACATACGGTAAATTATTATAAAGGTAGACCACAACTACCCTATACAGCATTTCAATTCAGACTGCAGAAAACTCAACGGTACAGAGATGCCAGCTATATTATAGTCATGGCTTCTGAGAAAAGGCACCTGTGGGAGGAGAGTGCTGTTGACCCCTGCAAACAAAGGGAATAGGCGCAAAGGAATTGGCAAGCACTTACTGCGTTGTCAAAAATACATTGCAGGAATATAATAAGTAACACACATCAAAAGTCTCAAAAACTTATTATTAGTTCTTTAGGTAAAAATAATAAATTGGAAAATGGTTCTTTATGAGTCCATCCACTAAGGGCAGGCTTAATCTTGGAGTAGAAGCTGGCTCTGGTAATTGGAGACAAAAGCAAACAGGAAAAAGCCTCTAAGTGAAGTGTAGAATTCTAATAAACTTTATTGACATTGATTGTTACATTGATTGTGAGTTGCCTACTTATTGCGTGAATAAATTTTACTAGGAGTCTACACTCTGCACTTTTTCCTGTTTGCTTCTGTCGACTCCTCCTATTGCTGTTATTAACAAATACTTCCTCATTACAAGATTGGCCAGCAGATCACTAAACTATCCTTTAATGTGCACCTGTGCCACACCAGGCATTTTGTTGTTTTTTTCCATTCCACCATCCGTATGACCCTCAAGTGGGCTTAAGATTGGGCCACAAGCATTGAGTATGACCACCTCTACACCTACAGGAAAACAGATATATTCTCCAGTGCTGATTAAAGACTTTATCCATCATTGTTTGGACACTCGCAAAGTGTACAGATGTGCTGGGCTGCATGATCTCCATATTTAGGCTTCATGCACACGAGACGCCGGTGAAAACTCTGCTGAACACATGTTTTTAAAAGCTGAAACCGGCGTTTAGAAACGCCCATTTTGCCGCATTTGCATGCTGCGTTTAGCCGAGTTTTACCGCGTTTGCGTCTAGAAGTGTCTGCAGAACAGTGAATGACATTTTACGACCCAATTTGGTGCCCCGTATCTCAGGGCCACTTGGGGCTAGGAACCCCAAATTTGGTATGCAAACACAGTGGCACTACAACATATTCAAATTTGGGGTTCCTAGTACCAAGTGGCCCTGAGATACGGGGCCCCAAAATCAGGTTGCAAAATGTCATTCTCTGCTGCAGAAAAGTGCTTGACATTTTGCGACCCGAATTTGGCGTTCCTAGCACCAAGTGCCCCCGAGATACGGGGCCCCAAATTTGGGTCGCAAAATGTCATTCTCTGATTCTGGGGCCCCGTATCTCGGGGTCACTTGGTGCTAGGAACCCCAAAATTGGAGTGCTAACACAGTGGAACTAGCACTACAACATATCCAAACACCAAATGTGGGGTTCCTAGCACCAAGTGACCCAGAGATATGGGGCCCCAAAATCAGAGAATGACATTTTGCGACCCGACTTTGGGGCCACTTGGTGCTAGGAACCCCAAATTTGGATATGTTGTAGTGTTTGCATACCAAATGTGGGGTTCCTAGCTCTAAGTGGCCCAAAGATATGGGGCCCCAAAGTCAGGTCGCAAAATGTCATTCTCTGCTACAGTTCACCATCATATTTCTGTGTTTTCTGGTCCAAAAAATAGGGTTCCTTTAAAAACACTTATAAACACAAGTGCGGAAAAATGCGGTAGCCGCGTTTAGCAGCGTTTGGCGTCTGAAACGTAGAAAACTTTTGCGTCTTAACCCATTTTTTTGCTTCTGGAGAAATTAGGTTAAACACAACTGCCAAAAAACCCCAAAAAACGAGACTGTGTACGACACATAGGATAACATTGAATGAGTTCAGGGGCAGTTGAAAAAAGTATCCAACTGCCTCTGAACGCGCGTTTAACAGCTTCTCGTGTGCATGAGGCCTTACAATCAACCGAGTGGTGGGAAAGCATGTGCAGTCTTTAAAAAATTCGTACCAAGATATTGGATGGTCCCCTAGACCTAATTGGGTATATTGGACATGGGATCCTCCACAGAGTACCCCTTGAAAACTGCCAATACACAAGCAAACTGGGAGGTTCTTAGCCTGGCCTAACCAGTCCCCATCAATTTATCATTTCATACCTGCTTCAGGCCTTATGGCAATAGACGGCAATAGATACCAATAGAGGCCTCATTCAGCACCATCTGTTTCAAGAGGATATCCCCATCTTGTAGTTAAGAGAAGGATAAGTCCAAACAAAAAATGTGCTTTAACTGTTTATTGAACACGTGTAATTAAATTTTAAGCTTCTTCTCAATCATCCAAATGGAGATAAAACATTCCTTAAGGTTGCAAACAATAGACAGAGTTGAGGAGCCCATACCTTCTATGGGGATTTTGCCAGAGTCCTGCATCCCATGCAAAGGGAATGCGAGTAGTCCTAAAGGCCTGAACCTTTCCTCCCCTGCTTCCCACGTAAGGGGAAGCTCTCAGAGATGCAGCCTCAAAGCTTACATCCTTGCTGTGGCTTTGTCCTCCAGAGACTTTCCATGACAACCCCTGGCGACCTCCTCCGGATTTATGTTAGAGATTGGAGAGAGGAAAATCTGGCACAATAAAATACTTTGATTAAAACGAAAACAAAGAGTTTAAAACTGCACTCATATGTACCAAAGAAAATGACCACTGTACACAGCCTGGAAGCCAAGGTAAAATACTAATCCAGGGCAGTGGTGGCTGTGTAGTGGGTCCGGTGTATGTGACTGCCATGTGCGTTCCAGGGAACGCCGTCCAAGGTAAAATACTAATCCAGGGCAGTGGTGGCTGTGTGGTGGGTCCAGTGTATGTGACTGCCATGTGCG
This sequence comes from Lithobates clamitans, assembly GCA_037952925.1. NCBI lineage: Eukaryota > Metazoa > Chordata > Amphibia > Anura > Ranidae > Lithobates > Lithobates clamitans. The sequence goes on from JBBGZY010000544.1 coordinate 5,099,711, forward strand.
TTCCAGGGAACGCCGTCTGCGTTTCAGCAGCCATCTTGTCTCTACATGCTGGGTGTCACATAGGGTAAGTTCCCATTTGTCCTTTTTTTTTATATGGCTCTGCAATACTTTGATTATATTTTGACCATGTATGTCCTCTATAAGCCTTTAGTGACTTATTGAATCTTTATGAATATTTAAAAGTATAGCCTTATAGTTGTGACCTTATTTAAGCGCTTGTACACTGATGTCTAGGGTAGCCTAGCTCTGAGGAAGGGGTACGCCCCCGAAATGCATCAGCTTGACAAGCCTAAATTGTGTAACTGGGGTACGTGCGTCCACACTGCATGGCATCTTGTGTTTTATTGGCTTTTATCAGTTGCTACCTTGTGAGTATCCATTTGTAGCAGTTTTTATATCGCTAATAAATGTTTTTGGTAATGCACTAGGTGCGTGCTCCTTCTTGCCCGTTTGTTTTGTAGCATTGACACTAGGGCTGGAGGTGTAGTGTAGATGACATATCAGTTCTCCTCTGCCCACTCTTGGGTGCTGACAGGCCAGTGAAAGATGACTCACCCCCACCCCTTGTGCAAGAGTTCACACCGAAGCTTGTGGTTGACAAGAGGGCAGCTGGTATTGTTTGAACACTCACTTCCTCTGACAGTGTGCATGGTTGGTTATCAAGGTGATTTGTTTCGGGGGCAGGTCCCCTTTTTCCAAGCCTGGCAGCACATGGAGATTGAACTTCCTTAAAAACGGGCCGCTGATACTTGGCCTCTTGTAATAAACTCCTGCTGGATAATCATTCCGGATTTATAAAAGAAAAAACAGAGACTCAAATAATTTTTTACTTATCTGGAGTATAGTATGATATTATTTCTTATTTATCAAAATTTCCACCAAAAGGAAGGGGGGGGGGGCAAGTTCAGTGTAACTGTAAGATACCTGCTACAATAAGAACATGGTCCCCAGACAAAAAAATGTATATTATGTTGAAAATTTAGTATTTCATGAGCAGTATAAGAACTAATAAATACATTGGGCATTTTATGAGTAGTAAAAAAAACGAATAAATAAATTGGGCATTTCATAAGTATAAGAACAAATAAATAAACTGAAAAATTCAAAAGTAATATAGGAACTAATAAATAAATTGGGTATTTCATGCAAAGGATAACAACTAGTGAATATATTGGATAATTCATGCGTAGTATATTAACTAATAAATAAAATGGGTATTTCATGAGTAGAATAAGCACTTATGAATAAATGAGATATCTCATGAGTAGTATGTGAACTAATAAATAAGTTGGGTATTTCATGAGAAGTACAGTGCCTTGGAAATGGAAAATTTTGAGGGGTGTGAATACTTTTTCAATTGACATTTTGTAATGTTACAACCAAAAACGTAAATGTATTTTATTGGGATTTTATGTGATAGACCAACACAAAGTGCCACATAATTGTGAACTGGAAGGAACATGATAAATGTTTCTATTTTATTTTTTACAAATAAATATGTGAAAAGTGTGGCGTGCATTTGTATTCAGTCCCCCATAGTCAAAAATTTGAAGAACCACCTTTTGCTGCAATTACAGCTGCAAGTCTTTTTAGGGATGTCACACTTCAGAATTCATCCTGCTGTGTTTGTCAGCAGTCATATCATCAATAAATACAAGAGAACCAGTTCCATTGGCAACCATACATACCCACACCATGACACTACCACCACCATGCTTCACTGATGAGGTGGTATGCTTTGGATCTTGAGCTGTTCCTTTCCTTCTCTATACTCTTCTCTTCCCATCACTCTGGTACAAGTTGATCTTGGTCTCATCTGTCCATAGGATGTTGTTCCAGAACTGTGAAGGCTTTTTTAGATGTTGTTTGGCAAACTCTAATCTGGCCTTCCTGTTTTTGAGGCTCACCAATGTTGTACATCTTGTGGTGAACCCTCTGTATTCACTCTGGTGAAGTCTTCTCTTGATTGTTGACTTTGACACACATACACCTACCTCCTGGAGAGTGTTCTTGATCTGGCCAACTGTTGTGAAGGGTGTTTTCTTCACCAGGGAAAGAATTCTTCGGTCATCCACCACAGTTGTTTTCCGTGGTCTTCTGGGTCTTTTGGTGTTGCTGAGCTCACCGGTGCGTTCTTTCTTTTAAAGGATGTTCCAAACAGTTGATTTGGCCACACCTAATGTTTTTGCTATCTCTCTGATGGGTTTGTTTTGTTTTTTCGGCCTAATGATGGTTTGCTTCACTGATAGTGACAGCTCTTTGAATCTTATATTGAGAGTTGACAGCAACAGATTCCAAATGCAAATAGCACACTTGAAATGAACTCTGGACCTTTTATCTGCTCCTTGTAAATGGGATAATGAGGGAATAACACACACCTGGCCATGGAGCAACTGAGCAGCCAATTGTCCCATTACTTTTGGTCCCTTAAAAAGTGGGAGGCACATATACAAACTGTTGTAATTCCTACACCGTTCACCTGATTTGGACGTAAATACCCTCAAATTAAAGCTGAAAGTCTACAGTTAAAGCACATGTTGTTCATTTCATTTCAAATCCATTCTGGTGGTGTATAGAGCCAAAAAGATTAGAATTGTGTCCCAATATTTATGGACCTGACTGTATGATATAATATAAACCCCATAGATAGTATGGAGACAGATTATATGGGGTACCACTTACATAGTAAATAGAGCCCTCTTATTAACGGCATGCCATGTGCTACCCAGGCACGACCAAATCAGCGGGGCATTCACTAGATCAAAACAGATCAGATAATACCTCTAAAGCCCCAATCTAAGAAGGACAAAAATATGATGAAAGAAAAATATAATATATAATAGGTCCCCATATAAAGATACGGGGAAAAATATATTAATAATAACTGCATCTTAGCAAAGTACTCACAGGAGCAGCAGATTCACAACAACACTACATCAAGGTGACTATTCCTTTCCCACAGTAACTAGGGCCACCCTCCTATTGATTCTTACCATGTAATATAGATATATATGGATTACACATAAATATTCGCTATACAATGTCATTTATTATGACATGACAATATCAATCCAAAATTCATAAATAAAGATGGTTCCAATACCGATATCCAATGGTTCAAGATGAGGGCCAGTGATAAAATGAACTGTGTAAAAGCTTCCAAATAACCAGCAGGGGATCAACCAGAACCTACATAAACCAGTGGGTGTGGTAGTCACCATTAATTAATATTCAGCTCATGGCAGATAGAGCTAAAAGCAAACCACATTGTAAATAAGCTTACCAGTTAAATGGCATACATTAATTCCCAATGATCTTTATTAGCAGGTACTAGATCTGATCCATGCTAATTGTGGCTGCAAAAGTAGATGAGGGAGCAAAGTAACATAAATTACTTCACAACCTAATCAACAATTTAGATATCCTAAATGAAAGGGACAGAGAAGGTCCCAGTGTGTAGACTAACCTGTTCACAGAGGTCCTGGATGAACATGCTGCCATAAAAAGGTTGAAAACCACTTATCGTTTTCTGTCCACTTCATAATTATGTGCCACTTTGTCTTCATCTATCACATAAAATCTCAATAAAATACATTTAAATTTTTGGTTGTAACAGGAGAAAATGTGGAAATTTTCATTGGTTATGAATACTTTTTCAAGGCACTGTATAAGAACTCATAAATAAATCGGGTATTTCATGAGTACTATAAGAACTATTAAATATATTAGGTATTTCCTGAGTAGTAAGTACTAATAAAAATGAATTACACACATTTTTACTAAGGACCAGGACTATTTTCAGCAAAATGTAACACTCAAAAATAAATTCCTAGAAAAGGGGTACAAAGAATGTTATTTTAATGAAGTGTTTAAGAAATTCCTACATAGGTCACAAAAGATACCTTGGAAACCACAGTAGCCTCCATCAACAATATTATCAGTCTGTTACATAATAGGTTTATGTGAAATCTCCACTAACAGCTGTAAATAATATTGCAATTAGAAATATATTTCAGTTAGAAGGAAATATGTTTAACCACTTCAATACAGGGCACTTATACACCTTCCTGCCCAGACCAATTTTCAGCTTTCAGTGCTGTCGCAGTTTGAATGACAATTGCGCGGTCATACAACACTCTACCCAAACTAAATTTTTATCATTTTGTTCCCACAAATAGAACTTTCTTTTGGTGTTATTTGATCACCTCTGCGTTTTTTATTTTTTGCGTAACAAATAAAAAAAGAAAATTTTGAAAAAAATTAAAGTTTTGCTTTTGTTTCTGTTAAAATTTTTTGTAAATAAGTAAGTTTTCTCTTTCACTGATGAGCACTGATAAGGCGGCACTGACAGGCACTGATAAGGCGGCACCGATGAAGTGGCACCAATGAGCGGGCACTGACGATGGGCACTGATATGCGGCACTGATGGGCACTGGTAGGTGGCACTGATGGGCATTGATAGGCGGTACTAACGGGCACTCATGGGTGGCACTGGATGGTACTGGTGGGCACTGATGGGCACTGATAGGCAACACTGATGGGCACTGAAAGGCTGCAAAGATGGGTTGTTATGGGTGGTACTGATGGGCACTGATAGGCGGCACTGCTGGGCAATGATAGGCGGCACTGCTAGGCACTGATGGGCACTGATACGTGGCACTGATGGTCACTGATATGCGACACTGATACACGGCACTAATAGGCATCCCTGGTGGCACTGCAGTGGTAGGCATTGTGAGTGGGCACTGATTGGCAGCTGCCTGGGCACAGATTAGTATTTCCCTGGGGGTCTAGGGGGCATACCTGGTGGTCCAGTGTGGATGGCTTCCCTGGTGGTCCTGGGCGGCTTCCCTTGTGGTCCTGGGCGGCTTCCCTGGTGGTCCTAGGTGGGATCCGAGGGGGGGCTGTGCTGAAAAACAATCAGCACAGACCCCCTCTGTCAGGAGAGCAGCCGATTGGCTCTCCTCCCCTCACGTCTGTCAGACGCAAGTGAGGAAAAGCCGATCACCGGCTCTTCCTATTTACATCGTGATCAGCAGTGATTGGACACGGCTGATCACGTGGTAAAGACTCTCCGTCGGAGACTCTTTACCTAGATCGGTGTTGTGGGGTTTCACACTGACACCCCGCAACAACAATCGCTGCGATGCGCGCCCCTGGGGGTGCGCAGCAGCTCAATATCTTGAGGACGTCAAATGACGCCCATTCAGGGTATTGAAACCACTTTGCCGCCGTCATTCTGCTATATGGCGGGCGGCAAGTGGTTAAAGTATTGAGTGTTGTGTTGGTGTTAGGGTAATTAGTTCAACTTCAAAAGGTTGGCCTTTTGTTTTCCCTGATCACATCTCACCTGGTATCAGGAACCATGAATCAGACCGAGACAGAAGTATAGTTAAATCAATCACACTTGCTTAATAATAACAATAATAATAATAATAATAAGGTAAACAGAGTAAGCGTAGTCAAAACAAGCCAAAGTTCAGTTACCGGATCGGGTAGTCAGCCAAGCAAATGTCAGAGAGCCCGAGATAAATGTAGTAGTACAGCAAGCAGGATCAGGAGCCAGAAGGGACGTCAGCCGAGCAAGTCTTCAACAGGAATGCAGGAGAAAGTCTCTGTGATGTTGACAAAGGCGAAGGCAGAGATCAAGTGAGCTGGACGACTTTAAGTAGGCAGGACTGACAAGCAGAATCAACAACAGTTGGGTAACTGTGGAGAGAGATGGGAGCTGGCAATTAGCCGACAGCTGAGTGGCCAGCTCAGAGAAGGAAGGGCTAAGCCCAGCCCTGACACCTGGGTAGTAAACAACAGCCTTCTTTGACTCATCCAATTAGGCTGTGCCCAATATACATTTACTAGGTACAGTAACAGATTAGGGAGAATTATATTAGCAGTACAGAAAGGATGGGGGAATATAGTGCTTTGTGACCAAGCTAAGTCCCTCTTTGGTGTGGGAACAAACAGCAGTCACCATGGGCCGACCTGAAGTTAACAGGTAATCTAACGCTATCCTTTTATCTTATATTATATTGTAAATATGGTTGCTGTGGGTAATTTGTAAATATCATGTAAGCCACACTGTACATTGTGTTGTAAATACTGTCTGGTGTGTAATTTGTATATATTATGTAACCCTATCAATAAATGTGTATTGCGGATGGAACTACCTCTTTTGTGTAAGATCTCTCAAATCTAGATATGTACATGTCCATACTACTACAATGATTGAGGTGTATGCACATAATCACAGAAATAAGGCAACAAGTCTCACAACCAAATATAATACCTAACATTGGATAATCAACAAAATCAATCACTGACCTATCCTATAACAGGATTCAAAACTGGAAAAAATCTTTCCTTAAGAAACCTAAAGTATTTTTCAAAGAGCCAGTAATATTTAAAAAACCGTATTGCCCCTAGCAAGATAAAATAATCCAGAACTTCTTTAAGATATGACCATTTTTCTTAGTATACAGGGAATATATTGTTCCAAGAAAAATAAATGTGGAGCTTGCAGTTTTATCACTTACAAGGTTAAAGTGATTGTTATTTGAAAAAAAAAAAAACGAAGCCTTTGCAAACATGTTATACTTATCTCCTCTGTGCAGTTCATTTTGCACAGAGCAGCCTGGATCCTCCTCTTCTCGGGTCCCTCTTCGCTGCTCCTAGCCCCTCCCTCCTTTGAGTGCCAGCTGCTTGCTACAGGGGGCACCCAAGCCGAGTCACAGCTCCGTGTAGCCATTCAGACATGGAGCCCTGACCTGGCCTCGCTCCCTCTCTCCCCTGATTGGCTGACTGACTTTGATTGACAGCCACCAGAGCCAATGGTGCCGCTGCTCTGTCTCAGCCAATCAGGAGGAGTGTCCTGGACGGCTGAGGGGATCGTGGACATCGCTGGAGAGAGAAGGTGCTCAGGTAGGTAATTAGGGGGTGCTGGGGAGGCTGCTACACACATAAGTTTTTTTTTTATCTTAATGCATAGAATGTATTAAGATAAAAAACCTTCTGCCTTTAGAACTCCTTTAAATGCTATACTATCCAGCAGTTCATAAATGGTTCAATACAATTTGTGGTCTACAGACTGAGTTGTCCCTGTAATCTTATATATATAAGTAGAAGAAGGTTTGGGGAACACAGGCAGCTAAATGAGCATGGTAGCCTGGGTCACAGTGTACCCACCACTTCGCTATGCACAATAATAGTGCCAAAAAGGGCCCTCTTCTCTTTGGGATTGAGGCCATCCTCAATAATCTTATGGAGAGGGAACAGTTCTAAAGATTATGCCAAGGAGAAACAAATTGGATATTTGCACTAAATAGCATTGCTCTAAGAGTTCTGAATGTGGAAACTGGGATCAACTCTATTTTGTAATATTGTGGTTATTTTTCACATGATGTATGTCTCCTTTCCACCCATGATATATAGGTTGTGTATACATACAATATTCAAATATATTTTTTATTTTTCCTGTTTGTTTGCATGAAATTATATTACAAAAAAAATGTAAGAACTAATAAATAAAGGCCCTGATGTATCAATAATAATAACCTGTCACAAAAAAAAAAGATATCACATAGGGGACTTTTGGCTCCCTGTGTAATATAAATAAAGTTTTAGTGAAAAAAAGAGTCAACAAATTACAAAAAGTTACCCCCACAAATTTGAGCATCCCCCACACCCCCACATACATATAGACATAAACACACCCATTGGTAACACCTACTTCAAAAGCATATAAAAAGGAGAGAGATTTCTGCGCTCACAGACCTAGGCTTGCAGCCTCCCCTTACGCACCCCCGAAAGGGGTGAGGTAAGTAAAAAGAATTTGTAGATAGGGGCAAGTGGCGCTACCTATGTTGGGTACGTAATTAAATGTATACTCTCATCTATATATAAGAGAAAATGCCCTCAGTTCAAAAATAAATGTAAAGTTATGAAATAAATGTGTGGCCAATAGGGTTAATACCCCGTGCTAGTATGTGCAAACAAGTGAATCCCTATTCTATACAGAAGTGTAAAAAACATCCATATCAGTGACAGTTGTTCCAAAATATATAAATGATTCAATAAATGTTCCCCCTAATGCTTGTGAGGGACTGAATTGAATAATATTCAAATCTTCCTTCCAGCTAATTGTATTGGCTTATCATGGAACATCAATCAGTATAAACTAATACCATATATAATGATTAAGTGTTACCACATTATCTCCACAGTGCACAAATTATGCAGGTGCAACAATCATAGCTCAATTCATTAGCATTGAAAAGAGGCAATATTAATAAAGACCAAATATAGAGAAATATATGAATAAATATGAAAAAAATGTGAAGAAAAAAGAATTTTTTGGATTTAAATTAAATATAAAAAGTGAAAAAATTAATTGTGAAAGTCCCAGGTAAAAACAATTCATTCAAAAGTTCCTGCGTGAAGTGACTTCAGTGACAGCAATAGTTGATATCCAGTGACTTCGGTGCTCCCCCTCAAGGATCCCCACTCACCAGCTCCCTGTACCCCTGCAGGGGTAATGGGCATCTAGTATCCGGCACTCAGTGGCGTCTTGGATTTAAATGAGGATGTCCCTGGGGGCTTCCGCTCCAAATATAAAGTAGCCTTCAATGCTCCGGTTTATCTTTTTACTCTGTTTTAATGTTGTTTGTCCCCTGTGCCAGATTTAGACACTGTTTCGCTTGAATCTCTTGTATTCTTTCCCCAGGCCGGCTCAGGTCAGCGCCGGCTACATTAAAGAGATATACTTTAATGTAGCCGGTGCTGACCTGAGCCGGCCTGGGGAAAGAATACAAGAGATTCAAGTGAAACAGTGTCTAAATCTGGCACAGGGGACAAACAACATTAAAACAAAGTAAAAAGATAAACCGGAGCATTGAAGGCTACTTTATATTTGGAGCGGAAGCCCCCAGGGACATCCTCATTGGAATCCAAGACACCACTGAGTGCCGGATACTAGATGGCGATGCCCATTACCCCTGCAGGGGTACAGGGAGCTGGTGAGTGGGGATCCTTGAGGGGGCGCACCGAAGTCACTGGATATCAACTATTGCTGTCACTGAAGTCACTTCACGCAGGAACTTTTGAATGAATTGCTTTTACCTGGGACTTTCACAATTAATTTTTTCACTTTTTATATTTAATTTAAATCCAAAAAATTATTTTTTCTTCACATTTTTTTCATATTTATTCATATAGTTCTCTATATTTGGTCTTTATTAATATTGCCTCTTTTCAATGCTAATGAATTGAGCTATGATTGTTGCACCTGCATAATTTGTGCACTGTGGAGATAATGTGGTAACACCTAATCATTATATATGGTATTAGTTTATACTGATTGATGTTCCATGATCAGCCAATACAATTAGCTGGAAGGAAGATTTGAATATTATTCAATTCAGTCCCTCACAAGCATTAGGGGGAACATTTATTGAATCATTTATATATTTTGGAATAACTGTCACTGATATGGATGTTTTTTACACTTCTGTATAGAATAGGGATTCACTTGTTTGCTCATACTAGCACGGGGTATTAACCCTATTGGCCACACATTTATTTCATAACTTTACATTTATTTTTGAACTGAGGGCATTTTCTTTTATATATAGATGAGAGTATACATTTAATTACGTACCCAACATAGGTAGCGCCATTTGCCCCTATCTACAAATTCCTTCTACTTCAAAAGCAATACTTTTTCTACACATGTTACATATCACACAGAAGTAACAGCAATAATGGTAGGCTCATTCTTCACAGTTAATACTAAAAGTGATTAACTGTAGAGTAATGGAAAATCTGGGGTAAATGTTGTAGGAAATTTAGGTTACTAAAGTTTGTTGTTTTATGGGGGCATGTTTAATTTTAAATCTTGACATGCTGGGTATCTATTTACTCAGCTCAACCTTGTCTTTTATATTTCACCCAAAAATGGGTATTATATTGCATCGGTTTACTCTAAAATAAATTAGTGTAATTTTTACTGAATATTTGTGCTTAATAAACCATTGTGCAAATATCGGAGTGACATAAAATTGGAACTACCATTATTTTATTCCCCTAATTATTTATTCCTTATCATTATTTAATCCTAATCTTTAATACTAAAATGGCTTTGGCGGCAAAGGGGTAATGTTTACTCAGTTGTTTTAGCTGGAGGGGGCCGTGTTCTTACTGTCATATAGTGGTTATCTTACGGTTATCCTATTATTCATTTTTCCGGTTTTAAAATTGTGTGTGCAAATAGTAGTCCCCCTTCCCTTCCTTTTTTTGGTGAAAACTAATAAAAAAAATAGATGACAAAACTTTTTCAGTCTAGTTTTTTCTATTAAGAATCCATAATGGTCATCCAGCATGTCAGAAGTTAATTATAAGCGGACGAGTATCGGTGGCCCCATTATTAGGAAGTTCAATCTCTGGGGCTAGTGCCCTTTTCTCAAGCCTGCCAGCACACAAAGTGTTTTTACTCTCTCTATAGTATATATGTCAGAGCCCTACGTCCTAAGATGCCCTACTCCACACAGCACTGCATGACTGCACAATCGGCAGTTAAAGTAGTGCAGTGCCGAACTGCAACAAATGGCCTGGTCAGGAAGGGGGTAAAATTTTCTGAAGCTCAAGTTGTTAAGTAAAAGGCAAATAAAAGCCCAATTCTAGCTAACTGTTTAAAATCTTGATCCCTGTATGAGTAAATTACTTTCACTATTCAAAGCAGACAAGTGAGAGCTCTGGTGGCAATATAGCCCTTTCAATGTTTTGTTACGTTAACATAGGAGATTAGTTCATATCAATCATATTCAATCCTCTCAGTGTACGCTAAAAATGTAAAACCTATTGTTTCTATTGTGACAGTACTGGGCACTAAAAGAGCTAAATGGCACACAGGGTTCTCAAAGATGCAGACTGAGAGGCACCTGAATGGCTATTATGTACTGAGAAAATTGGGGTTTTCCAGAAATTCCTGTATTGGGTTCTGGAGATCAGAGGCTTCACAGAGTCTTGGGAGGGATGGAGCCTCTATTCTTGTATCCAAGTCTTACTGAAAACCAGCAGGCTGAGTGTACAGGTAGGCACATGCTTTATAATCAAGAGCCTGTCTGTAGTTCAGGGGTCTACCCAGAAGACAGCAGGGGCCCCAGCCCAGAGGCCGGGGCGTGCGCCAGTGCGGCAGGAAGCTGCGAAAGTGCGAGGGGGAGATGTATAGATGTGATAGATGTGATGTGAATTGTTCTGAGGGACCAGACAAAAAAATCAATGCTTGCGGCCTGAGAAATGACATCGCAAGAAGAAGGCAGGAGGCCTAATACTAGTTTTGCTTTTGCATTTTGAAATGGTATGGGAAAGCCCTGCAAGGTTAACGCTGAAGTTATTTTTATTTTTCCTTTAAATAAAAGTTAGCCCCTAAAACAGTATTTCTGTTTTACTGTTACTATTGTATTACTCACTAGAAAGCACTACACCTTGTATGAAACCCTCACAAATATTATTAGATATTCAGGCTCAGATTTCCACTTGCAGTGCTGCACACTGGTTTACTACTCCTCAGAGTGCTCATTCATTAAAAACACTACACTCTCTATTCAACTGATATCTAATTTTAGTGGGTTCTTTTCAGAGAAAGACAGAGTAATTGCAAGAGTAATTGCAAGAGCAAGCTTGTAAAAGTCTGAAAGTCAAAACAAAATTCATTTCAGGTAAATGCTGCACTGAGCCCCTAAGGACTCCCTCTAGAGGATATTATTATATTATGTAGCACCCTCTAGTGTGTGCTACTAGGAGTGAGAGTAGGCAAACTATAGCTTGGCCCAGGGATAAACCTGAGTCACTGAATCTGGGTCAGGGTTATTAGAGGCTAGGGCTGGATGACTCATCCTGGCAGCTCTCTGGTGCCTCCTCGTTTCTAGAATGTTATAGAACATTCTAGAAAATGGTGGATGGAAGCTAGGAGGGGTTGCCTCCTTCCACTTGAAATGAGTTAATCAGCTATGTAAGGCTGCATACCTGGGCTCAGGCGAGACATGTGAACCTAGTGTTCTGGATTGATTTTGTAGTCACTGAGATTTTGTACTACCCACATCTGACTGAAGGTCAAGAGAACAGAGAAATTAATCATAGTGGGGCAACCTTGAAATTAGGAATGACCAGACTGATTTAGTCAAAACTGATCTCATCATTAAATGGCCAATTTTGCCAAAGCAAAAACTCACAATTTTGCATACTAAGCTGCTTAAGTGAAATCTGCTAAGCCAAGTTTTTTTTTAAATTTAGTAGATTTGTTTGTTTAATTCAGCGTTCCTTGTATTTGATTGTTTTTGCTGTACTGTCACCTAACTTTTTTATTTTTCCTTTTTTTATTGTCTCTTTGTCTGTATTTTGTCTTTGGAAAAAAAAAATGAGAATAATAAGACTAATGAAGGTTTGTTTGTTTTTTTTTTCCCAAAATCCAGGATAGTTGAAAGCAACCTTCCATAATCCTCAGTTTAGCTTTCTTCTCTTTTGCAAAAAACTATTTAATTTTGTTTTATCCATTGACTTTAATTTATTTTGCCAAAATGGCAACATTTTGCCAAATTTCCACATTTTTTTAGAAAGCTGTGAGTTTTTGCCTACATTTCAGTTTTGCTCCATACAAGTGATTCTTCATCCTTCAGAGCTGTGAAATCTTTTGGTTAATCCCCTATGATGTTTGATAGAAATCATCAGATTCATGCATTCCTCCAGTAAACGCAGATCCTTGCACTTTGCCGGTTCAAACACATACTTAAATTAGCCCGAGATATATGATGCAGGCTTATAACTGTGCAAGCTGAAAAAAAAACTATGCTGTGCACTGCCACTACTCTGATCGGCGCTAGCTTCCAGGATCCATGCCGAGAAGCTGCCCTGATGCTACAAAAACACTAAATGAAATAAACACAAAAAACAAAGTTCACCTATGCAGCTTAATATGCAACATATTTTCCTTTCCTGTGAAATTGTTCATTTTGGGATGAGATTACCTCTAATTTCTAGTTTTCTTAATTAGAGGTTGCTCACTCATAACATGTTTTCTGATGAGGCAGTGTATAGATCATGATGTCACCACCCCACCTATCCCAATTAGAGAACATTTTGTATTCATTGAGAAGCTATAAAATGTTCTCTGAATAGTGCCCATGATGAGCGAACTGGAAGCTAACAGCAATAACAGTAGTAGCCATGCCTAATACAGTTATTTCCAACTTCCATGGGGATCGGTCAGGTATGAAATCAATGGCGTCTCTAGGGGGGGCAGAGGGAGCCCTGACCCCCCCCCAACGTTATGCTGTGCCACACCATGTGCCCCCCCAATTAAAAAAAAATTATTTAGTTATTTTTTTACAAAAAGGCAATGTCTTTTTGTTTGCATTCATAGCGGATGCGCCGCATCTTCCTAGGGCCACTGCTGGTGTAACACAGTCTCTATTGAGAGGGAGAGCGTCCCCAGTCAGCTTCTGTGGGTGATTCCTCTCCCCTCCCTCTGCTCGTTGACACTGCATAATGTGAGCGCTCACACAACCACGGCCGCTCAATCTACTCCTTCCCCTGCATCCTCATTGGCAGGGAGAAGAGCGAGTTGCAGGAAGGACTCCACCAGGACTCTCAGTTACTGAAAAAACAGACTGATTTCTCCCGTCCTTAGAACAGGAGAACCAGCCTGTAAATTCCAAGAGATGCCAGACCAGCGCTGTCAATAGCAGGGGCAGGACAGCAAGAGGAGGCTGGGGAACCCCACAGTGGCAGAACAACCTTTGCAACCCTGATAGTTCTCCCACTGCTTTGGACCTTTATATTTTCTTGGTATGCTGGTGACATATATCTCTTGTTTTCTGCCACCCTGGGGGGGCCCCAATACAGTAGGAAGGGAGCTCACTGCAGAACATGGGAAAGGGCTCATTGTGGGATCCTAGTAAAGGGCCCCAGGAGATATATATATATATATATATATATATAATTTGCATTTTATAGTTGCCCCCCTACTTTTGTCCCTGTCCCCCCATGTGCCCCCCCTAAATATGAATGCTGGAGACGCCATTGTATGGAATATCCAATCTTACATTGGTCCTAGCTGCACCAATGAAAATATGCAAGATTTACCATACTGATTACCCTCCTAGTGCAGAATTCTAGGTAAATGTAGTTTTTGGTAAAACTACGGGGCGTGGTGCTACACCTGTAAATCAGTTTTAAACTCCCTAATCTATAACATTATGAGACAGCAGATTTTTCTAAACAAGGCTTAGTTATTTTTCCCTATTATCCCATGTGTCGCTGCCAGGCAGTCTGGCAGAATCCACCCTTGCAGCCTCATTAAAATGTTTGAAATATAAAAAAAAAAAATGTTCTACCTTGGGATGCTTTGCTGTCACAGTCCTTAAATTATGTGCTAACTTGGTACACTGTTTGCACTGACAAAATTGAATTTTGCTGTGTGACTATATTATCTAGCTTAGCTGTATAACTAGGTATGAAATAATTGCTAAAACACTATTATGGCTTAACCCCTCGGAAGAATAGGACCCTTGTTAATAATATTCGTATTATATTTGTCTATGTGGGCTGATATATTAGGCAGCACTGTAGAAAAAATACTTTAGAAAGCAAGCTTATCAATGCCCCAAACTTCTGCCTCTGCCGCAATGATTGCAGTTTTTTTTAATTTCTGTTTTTAAGGACCCCTTCACATTATTGCATTGTGGCTACTGCAAAGCACTGCAATGAATGCTACATGCATTTGTGCAATGTGGCGCCATTTGTGCACCATTTATGGTGCATTAGGCAGCCCATTGCAATGTAAGTTAAAATGCATGTACTAATATACTGTAATTGTGTGAATGGGCCCTTACCATACAGGCAGAACTACTGCAGCCTGTAAACCATCTGAGCTAAATTATAAAGCAACAGTGGTTGGGATGGCCATAAAAAACAATGACAGTCCATTGGCAAATGTACTGAAGTGCAGGTGGGTAATGATATTATTCTTTGTGGCAGACCTCTATGCTTTAAATGGCACATTCACTGGGCTAAAGCTTACAGCTTGTGTGGCTTACATGCTGCTCCTGTTGAGAGAAGACCCACATCTGAAGCTGGCCATACAGCATATGACAGTGTGAGGCACTGCCACTGTGAAAATAGAAATGACATGACGAGTTTGCATATATGCAGAGTTCAGTGCTCTGGAATATCAATTGTGAGGGGAAAAAAACTGTTTTTACAGCTTTCTCTGTCATTTGTTATTCCTGGATTGGGTTCCAGAGTTTGGAGACTTCAAAGACTTTTGGGTGTAAAGAAGTCTCCAACCCAGTGCCCAGGTCTTGCAGGAGACTAGCAGGCTGGGAGTGCAGGTGTGTACAGCCCTTACAATAAAGGATCTGACCATAGCTCAGAGCTCCCATTAGGAGACAGGTGTGCTCCACTCCAGAGACAGCATTCCATGCTGGAGGAGAGATTCCCTGTCCATAGGACAGAGAGAGTCCAGACGGCTAAGCGAGTCTGAGAGACTGAGAGAGATGAGACACACAGGAGAGTTCAGGGAACTGAAGGAATCTGGAAGCATCAGAGGAATGAGAGAGCTCGGGGTGTCAGGGGAGCACCTATTGAGAGGCCAGGGAATTGGCCCGTCCAGAAGGGTGCTGAAACCGAAACAGCCGAATAAGCCAGGAGAACTGAACAAACACAGAGATTCTGTGTAAGATGGTCTGACCAGCCACAAGCCAAGGTTAAGGCTTAAGCAGCAGAACTGCTGAAGAGGGAGTCAGGTGGATTGATGTTTTACCTGTTTTTTTGATGGTGAAAATCCCCTGCCTGAGCAACTGTTTTTGTGGAACTTTAATTTTGCTTAATAAAAGTGGGCCAATAAGCTCGAAACACCAGTTTGGACTGGCATGAGCTCACTAAAATTGCATCTACCACTAAACTAGTACAATTTCATACATTCACATGAAAATTCTGAAAAATCTGATTTCAGAGCCTTCAATAGTACCATTATGGACTTGACAAATTTTGTATGAAAACTCTGAAATTAAAAAACTTGGCATGACAATCAAACTAAATTTTTCAATTTGAAGTTTAATTTTGGAAAGCACATTTACAATAAATTGATTGAAGTGATTTACAATAAACCAGTTAGCAGTTAGAAACTCAAGAAAAACTTCCAAATTTTGTCCTTCGATTTTACTTCTCATTATCATCGAAAACCATTATAGATCGTACCCAATTTACTTTTAGAAAATGTATGAACATTCTGAAAACAAGTTTTTACCAAATAAATTCTACTGGTGTCTGGCCAGCTTAGGTTTAAAATCTCATTTTTATTGTTGCAGAAAATATCTAAGGACTAGCAAGTTACAATATGTACAAGTGTTTTGGGGATTTAATACACTTTAAATGTGTGGCTACCTTAAAGTTCTTGACTGTTGTATAACAGATGTGTTTAACTCCCTATAAACTATAACACCCCACTTATAACCTTATTCATTAACTGAGACCACACCGTGCTCTTGGGGTAACAAAGGCCGTAGCAGCCTACTTTATTTAACAAATATAATGACTCAAGTATCAAAAACATATAAAACGTATAAGTAGAAAAAACATATCTGTTATAAAACCTATGAAATCTAACGTTGGTCTGGGCAGGAAATCAATAAACCTCTGTTAATAAACCTTCTTGCACTGCAGCCCCTCTCCAATGTATTATACCTGCCTCAAGCCGACAAGCTGGCTCAAAGACTACCCCTGACCGCAGTGCCCCATTATCACTTCCCGGCTAACCTCCGTTAACCGGGAACCACCATCAGGACCCCTCCAACGATAGTCCCGATCTCATCCTTCTGATATCTTCTTTCCCTGCACAGACCAACGTCCGCCACAGCAAACAAGGGTAATTCCCTTACCCTTGTATGCCCCTCCACACCCGAAGTGCTCGCTGTATACCATCCTGAAGGCCCAAAGCCCACATGTCTATGCCTACCTCGTTTAAATGTACCCCATCTTTTTTCAAATACCTCCAGGTCTCAAACTCCAACTCTAGATGACGTATTGCCAACCGTCCCTTCCATACCATGAATTTGCTCATCTCCCTATTAATCTTCCTCCTGGCTCTATTAATACCTTCCACTGATCTGGCCATTCTCCATGTCATACGCGCCACTATATCTGGCCATACAACGACCATATCAGGAAATTGCTCCATCAAACGGTCAATATCTGATTTGATGTCTCGTGTAATGTCTAACATGGACCTAATCCCCAAATCATTGCCGCCCACATGTAATACTAACACATCAGGCGGTCTGTCCCTAGCTGCATAACGCTGCACCTCAGGAACCAACCGGCTCCATAACATTCCCGGGACTCCAAACCATTTTATGTAGGCTTCCTTTCTGTCAAAACCCAACTGCCTACCATCGTACCTCACGTCCCCTCTCTGTGCCCCCCAGCAGACATAGGAATGGCCCATGATCCAGACCATCCCGGTCGCCGCACCTGAAATTAAAAGAGGAAAAAACAACATACACTATAACATGACCATCATTTTCAAGAACACCATACCCGGGCAGACTGAAGAGTCCTGCCCACCTGATTGCCTCACAAACCTACCACTAGGTGGGGCCTAACGTAAGACCTGAACCTGTTCGACTCCCACTGCCCAATCCGCTTTACTGCCTCCATATCCATCCCTTGCCTCGCTGCCTCTGTTGCCGCTCCTATCCTGAATGAGTGGGATGAAAATGCTTTGCTATCCAAACCCAACTTCTCCAAGCATTTTCTAAATATAGCCCCAAACTGAAAACGAGACAACGACGTTCCATCCTCATGTACCAAAAACGCGCCCAGCCCCGCCGGGCGAACCCTCATGAAAACCCTTACCGCCTCTATCGGGCATAAAGGCGAACCTGGAATTGAAAACACCTGTACTAACTTTCCCCTGCCCGCCTGATCTGTTTTTGATTTTCTCAACCACAAGGACAGCTTTCCTTTACAGCACTCCACCTCCTGGCTACCAATTCCCCCTTGTACTTTCTTTGAAGGGCTGACCAGTTCCCCAATTCTAAATGCCCCAAAAAATGCCAACAAAAACGCGACTGTAAACAATTTTATCTCAAATTCCGATGAACACACCTCCCTCAACTTGGCTACTATACCCTTGAGAATCTCAAAGGTCACGGGCTTCCTGGTGTCCTTCCGAACCACCGATCGCCTGTAACCTTTTACGGCCTGCCTCACCCAGAAATCTTTTGTAAAATCAGGCCGCCCTTGTAATTTGAACAAGAAGGCTAAACCTGACAGTTGCGCATTCACTACAGATGCAGACACCCCCTCCTCCATTTTCCTGGCGACGTAGTATAAGACGAGTAAACGCCCTGCTTGCCCTTTCGGCTCCTCACCCACTTCTTGCACAAACGCCAACCACTCCTTCCAGACCCTCGTGTATGCTGACCACGTAGACCCACTTACCGACCGCTTTATCCATCCCGTGATGATTCCAACGCTATCCCCCACAACCATTCGGGACAAGGCACTCCCTGTTGCTCCGAATCCGGCGCCAACTCTCGGAACCTGTCCCACTGGAAGCGAGATAATGCATCAGCTATCACATTCTCCACTCCTGGCAGGTGTACAGCGTGAATGAAAACATTCAGTTGTAAGCATCTCAGCACCAAATGTTGAAGTAATCTAATAACCGGCGGAGAAGACGCCGTGTTCTTATTGATTACCTGTACCACCCCCAAATTGTCCCCATGGAAACGCACCTTCAGATCCCTGAATGATGCTCCCCACAACTCCACTGCAAGCACTACTGGAAATAATTCCAACAGCACCAAATTCTTCGTGAAACCCGCCGCTATCCAGGACTGTGGCCAGGGGCCTGCACTCCATTGCCCCTGAAAGAAAGCTCCAAAACCTGAAGACCCCGCTGCGTCCGTAAAGAGCTCCAGGTCGAAATTACTGACCGGTCCTGCCATCCATAACGCTCACCCATTGAATGACAACAAAAAGGTATGCCATACCCTCAGGTCATCCCTATGGGTCTTGACCAAGCGTACAAAATGTCTCGGGGACTTAATGCCACTCGTACTTGCTGCCAGCCGGCGACTGAACACCCTCCCCATAGGCAAAATGCGACAAGCAAAATTAAGCTTGCCTAAAACCGATTGCAATAAGCGCAATTGCACTTTTCGCAATCCAATCAGCCTCGCAATTTCTGTTTTTAGGTCTGCCAACTTTGCCTCCGGTAACCTGCATTCCATGGCCTCTGAATCCAGTACAATGCCTAGAAACGTGATGACCGTACAAGGTCCCTCAGTTTTTTCAGGCGCCAATAGAATGCCAAACCTGTCTGCTATGTGTTCCAGCATTGCCAAGAGCACCGCGCAGATCCTGGACTCTGCTGGTCCTATGCATAGAAAGTCATCCAGGTAATGAATTATAGAATTCACACCCGAAACATCCCTTACCACCCACTCTACAAAAGAGCTGAATTGCTCAAATATCGCACATGATATAGAGCAACCCATCGGTAGGCATTGGTCGACGTAGAACTCATCGTCCCAATGGCATCCCAGCAACCTAAAACTTTCAGGGTGCACTGGTAACAGCCTAAAAGCCGATTCTATATCAACCTTAGCCAACAGTGCCCCTTTTCCGTACCGGCGCACCCACCCTACGGCTGCATCAAATGACGTATATGTCACTGAGCATGCCCCCTGATCTATGGCGTCATTCACCGATCCCCCTTTTGGAAAGGACAGGTGATGGATGAGCCTGAATTTATTGGGTTCCTTCTTCGGCACTACCCCCAGTGGTGACACCACCAGATCAGCCAAAGGTGCCGACGAGAACGGCCCCGCCATCCTTCCCATTGCAACCTCCTTACGTAGTTTTTCACCAACCACGTCTGGGTGTTGCAAAGCGGACCGGAGGTTGGGTGAAATGGGAGGAACTACCGCCAGTGAACAGGGTATTCGGAAGCCCACAGAGAAACCTTCTTCCAATAATTGTGCCGCTTTTCTATCCGGATACCTACCTAGAAACGGCCGCATCCTTCCCACTCTCACCGGAGTCCTCCCTCTTGTGTCCAGCTTCCCCTGCGCGACCCTTGCCTTGTTTGAAGCATCTGGATGCTGAATGGGCTCCATTGCACCCTGAACACTCATGCCTGAACCTACAGGAATTTCCGAACTTGCATGTCCCTGTGTTATATTGCCAGCACACCCCCTTTTTGTTTCCGGCCGACTGTCCCTGTGCTGAAGGTCCACCGGCCCCCCCCTGAAAAAACTGGTTTGGTGCCCGCGCAGTCGTCATTAAACGCATCCATAGGCTGATATCTTTGTGGTCCCATCGCAGCTCTTTTCGCACTACCCTCCGTTGCCGAAACTGCTCATCATACCTCAGCCACGCAGTCCCGCCATAAACTCTATACGCTTCCCCAATAGAATCCTGATAGCAAAACAGCGCTGAACAATGTTCGGGCTGTTTTTCCCCAATAACACTTGCCATTATGGCGAACGCCTGCAGCCAATTGGTAAATGTACGCGGGATTAACCGATATCTCCTTTTCTCTTCGTCCTCTTTTTTAGAATCGTCAGGTTTTACTCTATCTAAATTGAATTTTTCCAAAGGGAGCAGAGAAAAAATTTCCACATACTCACCTTTCCACAGCTTCTCCCTGACCTCCTGCTTCAGATGTGCTCCTAACGGCCCTTCATAACACACATATACTTCACATTTTGCTGCATCCGCAATTCTAATTATATCCTGCCTCGCCACCATCTCACTGGCCACAGCCGTCTTGTCTGTCCCCTGCGCAACGACCGTACTCACCCCTTCCTTGGCCGGCACCGTGCTGGCCCCTGTGACTGCCGTCATCTCTGTACTCACCCCTGACCCTGCGTTTTCCCCCGATCCTGCTAAAGGTGGGACCCAAGCTGCCGCTGGCCCCACTGCTGTGTTGCCGGCCTGCTCAAACTTCTGTACTAGCTCTTTGATTCCTTCCAAGAAACCTAATAAGCCCACAGCACCTACGGAGGTCTCCCCCGTCCCCCCCCTTGCTGGCCCAGACCCTGACCCACTGCTAGGCCCACTGCTCTCTTGCAAACATGTCTCAGGTACTATAGCTGCTGACTTACCGGGCTGCATAGGTGTCGCCCCATCAGCCGACCGTCTGTCGTCCACTTCTGCTGTCCTCCCCGAACGGGGGGCCGCCTCTTCTTCAGACTCCGATCGATCGTCCGCAAGGTTCAGCACCATATCTTCCTCCTCTTCTGATGAGAGCCTACCAGGCCCACTAGCTGTTGCTGTCACAGACATCCTCTCCCTCCTCTGAGCAGCGCGTCCGTGTGGCGACTTTTGGACAGCCTTACCAGGACCGATGTGCGGTATCACAGTCCTGGCGGCCTCCGCTCTCCCCTTTCTCTGCTCCCTCTGTCCACGATCGTGCCGCTGGGGATCTCCTGCCGCTGTAGGCCCGGAGCTCCCATCTGCATCCCTCCTCTGCATCTGTCCCTGTTCCATCTCTGGTAGCCTGGGGGCGGGGCCGGCGCGCTCGCACTCACCGCGTCTGCTAGGCCTCAATGCGGCCCTGTCCTTCCCCTGCCTTGTGCCGCATGATCTGGTTTCCCGATCGATTGTTCTCCCTGGGCTGCCGCTGTTCGTCCGCGCCGACCGTTTTGGAGGTGGGCCCGCCGAAGATCCCCCCCGGCTCCCCCCCGACTGCCGCTGCGCCTCCGATCGTTGCTCCGGCGAATACCGCTCCGGTGGTCTGGCCCTGCGGGTTCTGGTAACACTCCTGTCCGCCTGTCCGCCTGAAGCCACTCGGGACCCCGCACTGCTGCCTCCTCTCTGAGCTGGGCCAAAATTCTCTCCACCTCTGCCATGCTGCTTCTCTCTAAACTTTCCCCCACGCTTTGGTGACTCATCCCAGGCGGGGCTCCCTTTTCAGTATTCCTCCAGCCCCTCCCCCTCGGCTCTATACACACTACCCTTTTTGTCTAGTTAATTCCCTGTTAACCCCGTCATGCCCGCCCTGCGCTTATTCACTTCATTGCTATTGCTCCGGGCTTTCTTTATATGGATGGTATGCAGTTTGTAGTGTTGAATATTGGGAACTGTGTTGCATACTTACCAACATCTTCATCCCAGTCCCCATTATACTGTCATGCCTACCCATGGCCCACACTTGGTATGCCCACCTTCTGGGCGAGATCATGCCCACATTTCAGGGCCCTGCCCTTTATTATGCAGGAACTGCCCATTTGTCGCTACGATCCCCTCCGTTGATACCCTTTTTGAGTTATTGCACATGCTCAGAAAAACAAATAATTTTATTGCAGTCACACTGGGACACAACTTAGGAAAGAGGATAGAGATAGGGGACTCTCCCAGTAAATCCAGGACAGTTGGCATCTAGGGTACTGATAGTCTCTTCAGGAGAAAATACTCTTCATTTTCAAAGTGTAAAGATATGTTGAATGCATTTTCTCATTTGTGCAAATAGCAGGTCCCAGCAACCCTCCATTACCGGCAGGAAGATAACAACTGATAACATTTTATTATGTGTTACATTAAGCTGCTAATGTAAATTACCTATTAAGTTTCGTAGTCGGTTAAGCTGTAGGTTATGTTGCGGAACTGCTTACTGTATGTGTGCTGTTGTGAAAACAAATGTGCAGAATTTGTTGGAATCAAACTACAGGTAAAACTGTTCATTTTGCTTTCTCTACCCTACCTATCCTATTTAAATTATAATGTCTTATGTGGGGTACACACTATAAGAAAATCGAGCAGTCCGATTTTCCTCGTTGTTTCACAGCAAATTAGAACCCATGAAAGAAAATTTGTACAAAAAATTCTCGTATGACAAAACAGTACACATTAAGCGAAAATTGTTCGTTCTGTTCTCGTATGAGAAAAAGTTTGGAGCTTGTCCATTCAAAAATTTTCGATCAGAAGGTCAGAATCGGTTGTAGAAAGTTGTGTACACACTATACGAAAATCGTACAGAAGTTCTTTGGACGAAAATTCTAGCCCGATTTTCTTATAGTGTGTACAAGCCTTTAGTCATTAGTTGATATTTATATGGTTGAGTCACAGGCATGCAAGATAGTTGAAGGGGGAATGGTATTTTTCTGCCAAGCAAAGTTGCCGCTAGTTGGTTTTGATTCAAGTAGAGCTTAAAGAAGTATTAAATGCTCTTAGTTTTTTTATTTGCTGCATACTAAGCAATCTGGTAAACCTAACCCAGGACATAATTTGAGTGAAATGTGGGCACAAACAGTTTTCTTTTCACCATCGCCAGTTCCAGGTCCAACAGTGGTAATTCCTTGAACTTCCAGGTAGAGGATGGTGTGCACTGAGTACTTTCAATGTACAGACCTGGTGCCCAATATGCAGCCCCTTGCCATTTACTGTTTCAACCTTGTGACACCTGCAATATATAGGGCTAAGAGGCTACTTTCTTATAGACATTATCAGAGTCCAGTAACTCAGTAACTGTTCTTAATAACTGGCCTTTGGCACTTACTGAACAGCCTTTGGGGCCCCTGTAGGCAGTAGTGAAGGAAAAATATTATTTAGATTGGCTTCTAGTTACTTTTTCTGTACTGTCTACCCCTTTTTTAAATTTACCCCCCCCCCCCCCATCTGTTAGAATAGATGAATAGATTTTGCGGTGGGAAATAACAAATTTTAACTAAGGAATGCACTACATTCACTGAATATTATTTGTGGTCCTTTGGTGATGTCAGGGGCCACATTTGAGGCCCCCTATTTGATGTAAGTTGACCACTACTGATGAATAGGGATGAGCTTCGTGTTCGAGTCGAACCCATGTTCGACTCGAACATCGGCTGTTCGCCCGTTCGCCGAATTGCGAACGATATGGGCCGTTCGCGCCAAATGCGTGTGGCGCGTCACGGCCCATAATTCACTGCGGCATCGCAGTGCATTGCTTGCTGATGATTGGCCAAGCATGCACTATGACCCGCATGCTTGGCCAATCACAGCGCCGCCTGAACAGAGAGCCATAATTGGCCAAAGCCAAGGAGGCTTTGGCCAATTATGGCTCAGGGGATTTAGTACACGCCCCACACTATATAAGGCCGCCTGCACGGCGGCCCTGTGTAGTGTGTGTTCCGGCGTTCATTGAGAGAGAGAGAGAGACAGACAGTGTCATTTGATTTGAGTTAGCTAGATTAGGCAGAACAGTCAGTCAGTTAGCTGCACTTAAAGTGTATTGTCTATATATATGCATCCCAGGTGTTGCATATATATATATATACACTGTATTCAGTTTAGCTAGATCCGTTCCTGTTATCTTCTAG
The DNA here is from genome assembly GCA_037952925.1 of Lithobates clamitans. Taxonomy (NCBI): domain Eukaryota; kingdom Metazoa; phylum Chordata; class Amphibia; order Anura; family Ranidae; genus Lithobates; species Lithobates clamitans. Next base: position 5,124,067 of record JBBGZY010000544.1, read on the forward strand.
ACTATTTACATTTAGTGCAGTGCGTCCTGCTCACAGTGTTCAGCTAGATCCGTTCCTGTTATCCTCTAGACTATTTACATTTAGTGCAGTGCGTCCTGCTCACAGTGTTCAGCTAGATCCGTTCCTGTTATCTTCTAGACTATTTACATTTAGTGCAGTGCGTCCTGCTCACAGTGTTCAGTTAGATCCGTTCCTGTTATCTTCCTACTGACAGGCAGGCTTGTCTGGTTACAGTATATAAAGCTACCTGAAGAAAATTACTGGTGTTCTATTTGATCCTATTAGTACCACGGTCAGGCAGCTAGACTATTTACATTTAGTACAGTGCTTCCTGCTCACAGTGTTCAGCTAAATCCGTTCCTGTTATCTTCCTACTGACAGGCAGGCTTGTCTGGTTACAGTATATAAAGCTACCTGAAGAAAATTACTGGTGTTCTGTTTGATCCTATTAGTACCACGGTCAGGCAGCTAGACTATTTACATTTAGTACAGTGCGTCCTGCTCACAGTGTTCAGCTAGATCCGTTCCTGTTATCTTCCTACTGACAGGAAGGCTTGTCTGGTTACAGTATATAAAGCTACCTGAAGAAAATTACTGGTGTTCTATTTGATCCTATTAGTACCACGGTCAGGCAGCTAGACTATTTACATTTAGTACAGTGCGTCCTGCTCACAGTGTTCAGCTAGATCCGTTCCTGTTATCTTCCTACTGACAGGCAGGCTTGTCTGGTTACAGTATATAAAGCTACCTGAAGAAAATTACTGGTGTTCTATTTGATCCTATTAGTACCACGGTCAGGCAGCTAGACTATTTACATTTAGTACAGTGCGTCCTGCTCACAGTGTTCAGCTAGATCCGTTCCTGTTATCTTCCTACTGACAGGCAGGCTTGTCTGGTTACAGTATATAAAGCTACCTGAAGAAAATTACTGGTGTTCTATCCCAGCTTAGTGCAGCTACAGGCCATTAGTATGTCTGGAAGGCCAAGAAGGAGAGGCAGACAGTCACAAGCCAATAATAGAGGGCAAGCAGGCTCTGTGTCTAGTGCTGGTCGTGGAGACGGTGCATCCTCATCAGCACGTGGCCATGGGACACGCTTGGCCTTTTTTTCGGCAGCTGGCCGTGTTGAGCCGCAACATGCGGAAGACTTGGTCGAGTGGATGACCAAGCCGTCCTCATCCTCCTCATCCTCTCTCACCCATGCCCAGGGTGCTTTGTCTGGCAAAGCAGCGGCCTCTTCCCTCAGCTCAATGTCATCAGTGACTCCTTCCCTAGCTCCACCATGTCCTCATGAGGATTCCCTCGAACTGTTTGACCACAGTGTTGGGTACATGCTCCAGGAGGATGCCCAGCGTTTGGAAGGCTCTGATGATGATACTGAGCTCGATGAAGGCAGTAACGTGAGCACGGACAGAGGGGGTGCCCAAGAAGGACAGCATTCTGGCAGTCAGGCTTCCCCTGCTGCAGCATACTGCCAGGTTTGCTCCAGTGATGAGGAGGGAGGGGATGAGGAGGTCACTGATTTAACGTGGGTGCCTGATAGGAGAGAGGAGGAGGAGGAGGAGGAGGCGGCACATCACCAACGAGGCAGGATGCCCTCCAGGGGCCAGCCTAAGGGCAGCACATTGACTGAATCACACCCCAAAGCTCCACATGTGCAGGGCGCTGCAGTCTCTGCGCGTTATTCAAAAAGTTCTTTGGTGTGGGCCTTTTTTGAGACGAGTGCATCAGATCGCACCGCTGCTATTTGCAACATATGTCTCAAGCGTATCTCACGTGGCCAAAACATCTCCCGCTTGGGTACCACATGCTTGACCAGTCATATGTTGACCTGCCATGCAGTTCGTTGGCAAGCGTATCTAAAAGACCCACACCAAAGAACAAAGAGGATCTCTCCTTGCTCCTCATCAGCTGAGATTTCCAACCCCACTAGACCTCCAGTCCTCTCTGAGACCTGCAGTGAGAGGAATGAAGGTGTAGAATTAGGTGTGTCACAGCCAAGTACTTGTGGGCAATCTGCTTTTGGTACACCGACGTCAGATTGTACCAGGCAAATTTCCCTGCCCCAGCTGCTGCACCGCCGAAAGAAGTTTGCTCCCAGCCATCCACATGCCCAGCGGTTGAATGCTAGCTTGGCAAAATTGCTAGCACTTCAACTGCTGCCTTTTCAGTTGGTAGACTCTGCCCCCTTCCGTGAGTTTGTGGAATGTGCGGTTCCTCAGTGGCAGGTACCCAAACGCCACTTTTTCTCAAGGAAGGCGATTCCGGCTCTCTACCGGCATGTGGAAGGCAATGTCCATGCCTCGCTGGACAGGGCGGTCAGCGGTAAGGTGCATATTACCGCTGACTCATGGTCCAGCAGGCATGGACAGGGACGTTACCTAAGTTTCACGGCACATTGGGTGACTCTGCTGGCAGCTGGGAAGGATGCAGGACAAGGTGCAGTAGTGTTGGAGGTTGTTCCGCCACCACGCCTCCAAAATGCTGATTGTGACACACCTCTCTCCTCCACCCCCTCCTCTTCTTCTTCCTCCATGGCCTCTTCCTTGGAACCAGCGGTGCTCGGTAGTCGTTCAAGGGGCTACGCAAGTACGCAGGCCAAAAGATGCCATGCGGTGCTTGAGCTGGTGTGCTTGGGGGACAGGAGCCACACTGGGGCAGAGGTTCTGTCAGCTCTGCAGGGGCAGGTTCAGAGGTGGTTGACGCCACGCCAACTTAAGGCAGGAATGGTGGTTTGCGACAATGGCACCAACCTCCTCTCTGCCCTCCGACAGGGACAAATGACCCATGTGCCCTGTTTGGCTCACGTCCTTAACTTGGTGGTGCAGCAGTTCTTGGGCAGGTACCCGGGCTTACAGGATGTCCTGAGGCAGGCCAGGAAAGTCTGTGTGCATTTCCGCCGGTCATATAATGCCAGTGCTCGGCTGACGGACCTCCAAAAGGAGTTTAACCTGCCCAAGAACCGCCTAATCTGTGACATGCCCACCAGGTGGAACTCAAAGTTGGCCATGCTGCAGCGGCTGCAAATGCAGCAGAGGGCCATCAATGAGTACCTGTGCGACTATGGCACCAGGACAGGGTCAGGGGAGCTTGGTTTTTTTTCCCTACGCCAGTGGGCCATGATCAGGGATGCATGCACTGTCCTGTCACCATTCGAGGAGGCCACGAGGATGGTGGGCAGTGACAGTGCATGCATCAGTGACACTGTCCCCCTTGTCCACCTGTTGGAGCACACGCTGCGTGGAATAATGGACAGGGCACTTGAGGCAGAACAGAGGCAGGAAGAGGAGGACTTCCTTAGCTCTCAAGGCCCCCTTTATCCAGACAGTGTTCCTGCGTGCCCGCCGATCACACAGGAAGAGGAGGAGGAGGAGGAGGAGGAGGAAGAAGATTGTGTCAGTATGGAGGTGGAGCCTGGCACTCAGCATCAGCAGCAGTCTTTAAGGGATCAGTCCCAAGAAACACATGGACTTGTACGTGGCTGGGAGGAGGTGGCTGCGGACGTTGTCGTCCTTAGTGACCCAGAGGACTCCGGACCAAATGCCTCAGCAAACCTACGCTGCATGGCCTCCCTGATCCTGCAAAGCCTGCGTAAGGATCCTCGTATTCGTGGTATCAAGGAGAAGGACCAATACTGGCTGGCAACCCTCCTTGATCCACGTTACAAAGGTAAGGTTGCGGACCTTATCTTGCCATCGCAGAGGGAGCAGAGAATGAAACATCTTCGGGAGGCCTTGCAGAAAGGTCTGTGCAATGCGTTCCCAGAGACTGGGAGGTTACAAACTCCTGTTTCTGGACAACGTGTTGCTGAGGCTTCGGTCAGTCAAAGAAGGAGCGGTGGAGAAGGTGGCCGTCTGACCGATGCGTTCAGACAATTTTTTGGTCCGCAGCCCCAAGGTATGATCGGTTCCAGCAACCATCGCCAGCGTCTGTTTTACATGGTGCAGGAATACCTAGGGGCAAGATCAGACTTGGACACCTTTCCCATCGAAAATCCTCTGGGTTACTGGGTCTTGAGGATGGATCACTGGCCAGAGCTTGCACAGTATGCAATTGAGCTACTGGCCTGTCCTGCATCCAGCGTTCTTTCGGAACGCACATTCAGTGCTGCTGGAGGCGTGGTAACCGATCACAGGGTGCGTCTGTCCACCGACTCGGTCGATCGGCTGACCTTCATAAAAATGAATCAGTCTTGGATCACCACCAGCTACCAAGCACCTGATGCTGATGTAACCGAATAATTTTTTTTGAAATCTCAGATCCCTTCAAAGACTGCCTATGCTGATGCTGAGTGACTATCCCTGAGTAATTATCCTCTTCCTCCTCAATCATCACGCTGATAGCTTGTAAGAACATTTTTGGTTCTGGGCGCCACCACCAGTGCCTAAGGCACAATTTTTCAGCCCCTGTTTAACAGGGGCGTGTAATTACAATTTTTGATGTAATACTTTGCAGCAGGGCTCGTTCCTGCATTCCAACTAGAGTGTCTGTGAGGGGTTGCAGTGTTGTGGCACCAGCACCAGTGCCTAAGGCCCAATTTTTCTGCCCCTGTCTAATAGGGGCGTGTAATTACAATTTTTAATGCAATTCTTTGCAGCAGGGCTCGTTCCTGCGTTCCAACTAGAGTGTCTGTGAGGGGTTGCAGTGTTGTGGCACCAGCACCAGTGCCTAAGGCCCAATTTTTCTGCCCCTGTCTAACAGGGGCGTGTAATTACAATTTTTGATGCAATACTTTGCAGCAGGGCTCGTTCCTGCGTTCCAACTAGAGTGTCTGTGAGGGGTTGCAGTGTTGTGGCACCACAGCACCAGTGCCTAAGGCCTAATTTTTCAGCTCCTGTTCAACAGGGGCATGTAATTACAATTCTTGATCTAATATTTCACAGCAGGGCCCTGTGAGGGCTTACAGTGTTGTGGCCACAGCAACACCTAAGGCCCAAATTTCTGCTGAGTATATAGGGCAGGACCCTACTTTCAAACATCTAACTTACAAATGACTCCTACTTGCAAACGGAAGGAGACAACAGGAAGTGAGATGAAATCTACCCCTAGGAAGGGAAATTCTCTCCTGTAAGAGTTAATATGGGAAAACAATTTCTCCTTTCCACTGATGCTTTCCAATCCTTGTTCCACAAAAAAACACAAATTTTCAAAAAACATTTTTCATTGGGACAAAAAGTGAGGTGAAATCTTCTGAAGAGGAGGAAAGACAGCAAAACAAATGTCACAGGGGTGATAACCCTTCCCTATGTTTTCCAAAAAGCTTAAAAAAGATTTTTTGGCTGGAGCTAAACGCATTAAAAATGTACCCGTTCAAAATTACAAAGAGATTCTACTTAACAACAAACCTACAGTCCCTGTCTTGTTTGCACCGCCTGTATACTGCTGTTCAGAGTATATAGGGCCTTTCCTTATTTTAATTTGGGTGCGGGGTTCCCCTTAATATCCATACAAGACCCAAAGGGCCTGGTAATGGACTGGGGGGTACCCATGCCACTTGTCTCACTGATTTTCATCCATATTGCCATGACCCGACATGACATTAAACCCGCAAGCAGTTTTAAATGAGATTTTTTCCTTTAAAAATGACATTTGGTGCAGGGACTGTTCTAAACACGGGAAACACGCGTCACTTTACAGGCATACTATAGACACCCCCCAGGTACGATATTTAAAGGAATATTTCACTTTTTTTTTTTTTACTTTAAGCATCATTAAAATCACTGCTCCCGAAAAAACGGCCGTTTTTAAAAGTTTTTTTTGCATTGATACATGTCCCCTGGGGTAGGACCCGGGTCCCCAAACCCTTTTTAGGACAATACCATGCAAATTAGCCTTTAAAATGAGCACTTTTGATTTCGAACGTTCGAGTCCCATAGACGTCAATGGGGTTCTAACGTTCGTGCGAACTTTCGGTCCGTTCGCAGGTTCTGGTGCGAACCGAACCGGGGGGTGTTCGGCTCATCCCTACTGATGAACAGTGCACCAAGGACAGTCGCTGTTAATCACTTGCTTGAAGAAAGGAGAAGGGTAAGCAGGAAAATGGCTTGCAAGAAGGGCCTAGCTAATTCTGTGGATGTAAGCAGACTTTTCGGTGGTGCCAGTTGGCATTGCACACACAAACATGTCTCCATAGGATGGAACAGCAAGCAGGGAAATGCGCACGTGGAGAGGAGGCAATATTGCCTCTAAAACATAAAGCAGACATGTAAAAATTGTAAGTTTTGAGGTCTGTAGTAGTACATGATTTTTTAAATTAGGGTTTATTATTAACGCTCCAAGCCAAAATGTTTTCTTCTTTTCTTCCTCCCAAAAAGTGCAGTACATTAGTTTTAAGTATTGGAAGTTTGTTCTGTGTGGCAAAAACTGCCAACCTCAATGTTCCAATCAACAACTCCACCCCCCCTCCCCCCCACAGACACACATTTATCCTTCCTCTAACCCTACAACCACCCTTCTTTCAAACCCTAACCCTACCTATAACCATCTTTAAGAAAATGTAACCCCTTTATTCCACAGGCACTACTCCTGTGTAGGAATCCCCTGCCCTCAATATCAACTCTTTTTGCGCCAAAGTAGCTGGGATCCCGACAACAGAATCTACTATCTTGATTTACCATGCAGGTAAATCAAGATAGTAGATTCTGTTGTCGGGATCCCAGCTACTTTTTGCTTGAGATGTAAAAACCTTATCACTAGGGATGAGCTTCGTGTTCGAGTCGAACCCATGTTCGACTCGAACATCGGCTGTTCGGTCGTTCGCCGAATTGCGAACGATATGGGCCGTTCGCGCCAAATTCGTGTGGCGCGTCACGGCCCATAATTCACTGCGGCATCGCAGTGCATTGCTGGCTGATTATTGGCCAAGCATGCACTATGACCCGCATGCTTGGCCAATCACAGCGCCGTCAGTAGAGAGAGCTGTAATTGGCCAAAGCCAGGGTGGCTTTGGCCAATTATGGCTCAGGGGATTTAGTACACACCCCACACTATATAAGGCCGCCTGCACGGAGGCCCTGTGTAGTGTGTGTTCCGGTGTGCTGAGAGATAGAGAGAGAGAGAGACAGTGTCATTTGATTTGAGTTAGATAGATTAGGCAGAACAGTCAGTCAGTTAGCTGCACTTACAGTGTATTGTGTATATATATGCATCCCAGGTGTTGCATATATATATATATACACTGTATTCAGTTTAGCTAGATCCGTTCCTGTTATCTTCTATCTAGACTATTTACATTTAGTGCAGTGTGTCCTGCTCACAGTGTTCAGCTAGATCCGTTCCTGCTATTTACATTCAGTGCAGTGCGTCCTGCTCACAGTGTTCAGCTAGATCCGTTCCTGGTATTTACATTTAGTGCAGTGCGTCCTGCTCACAGTGTTCAGCTAGATCCGTTCCTGCTATTTACATTCAGTGCAGTGCGTCCTGCTCACAGTGTTCAGCTAGATCCGTTCCTGGTATTTACATTTAGTGCAGTGCGTCCTGCTCACAGTGTTCAGCTAGATCCGTTCCTGCTATTTACATTCAGTGCAGTGCGTCCTGCTCACAGTGTTCAGCTAGATCCGTTCCTGGTATTTACATTTAGTGCAGTGCGTCCTGCTCACAGTGTTCAGCTAGATCCGTTCCTGCTATTTACATTCAGTGCAGTGCGTCCTGCTCACAGTGTTCAGCTAGATCCGTTCCTGCTATTTACATTCAGTGCAGTGCGTCCTGCTCACAGTGTTCAGCTAGATCCGTTCCTGGTATTTACATTTAGTGCAGTGCGTCCTGCTCACAGTGTTCAGCTAGATCCGTTCCTGCTATTTACATTCAGTGCAGTGCGTCCTGCTCACAGTGTTCAGCTAGATCCGTTCCTGGTATTTACATTTAGTGCAGTGCGTCCTGCTCACAGTGTTCAGCTAGATCCGTTCCTGCTATTTACATTCAGTGCAGTGCGTCCTGCTCACAGTGTTCAGCTAGATCCGTTCCTGCTATTTACATTCAGTGCAGTGCATCCTGCTCACAGTGTTCAGCTAGATCCGTTCCTGGTATTTACATTCAGTGCAGTGCGTCCTGCTCACAGTGTTCAGCTAGATCCGTTCCTGCTATTTACATTCAGTGCAGTGCGTCCTGCTCACAGTGTTCAGCTAGATCCGTTCCTGGTATTTACATTTAGTGCAGTGCGTCCTGCTCACAGTGTTCAGCTACATCCGTTCCTGCTATTTACATTCAGTGCAGTGCGTCCTGCTCACAGTGTTCAGCTAGATCCGTTCCTGCTATTTACATTCAGTGCAGTGCGTCCTGCTCACAGTGTTCAGCTAGATCCGTTCCTGCTATATACATTTAGTGCAGTACGTCCTGCTCACAGTGTTCAGCTAGATCCGTTCCTGTTATCTTCCTACTGACAGGCAGGCTTGTCTGGTTACAGTATATAAAGCTACCTTAAGAAAATTACAGGTGTTCTTTTTGATCCTATTAGTACCACGGTCAGGCAGCTAGACTATTTACATTTAGTACAGTGCGTCCTGCTCACAGTGTTCAGCTAGATCCGTTCCTGTTATCTTCCTACTGACAGGCAGGCTTGTCTGGTTACAGTATATAAAGCTACCTTAAGAAAATTACAGGTGTTCTATCCCAGCTTAGTGCAGCTACAGGCCATTAGTATGTCTGGAAGGCCAAGAAGGAGAGGCAGACAGTCACAAGCCAATAAGAGAGGGCAAGCAGGCTCTGTGTCTAGTGCTGGTCGTGGAGACGGTGCATCCTCATCAGCACGTGGCCATGGGACACGCTTGGCCTTTTTTTCGGCAGCTGGCCGTGTTGAGCCGCAACATGCGGAAGACTTGGTCGAGTGGATGACCAAGCCGTCCTCATCCTCCTCATCCTCTCTCACCCATGCCCAGGGTGCTTTGTCTGGCAAAGCAGCGGCCTCTTCCCTCAGCTCAATGTCATCAGTGACTCCTTCCCTAGCTCCACCATGTCCTCATGAGGATTCCCTCGAACTGTTTGACCACAGTGTTGGGTACATGCTCCAGGAGGATGCCCAGCGTTTGGAAGGCTCTGATGATGATACTGAGCTCAATGAAGGCAGTAACATGAGCACGGACAGAGGGGGTGCCCAAGAAGGACAGCAATCTGGCAGTCATGCTCCCCCTGCTGCAGCATACTGCCAGGTTTGCTCCAGTGATGAGGAGGGAGGGGATGATGAGGTCACTGACTCAACGTGGGTGCCTGATAGGAGAGAGGAGGAGGAGGAGGAGGAGGAGGAGGTGGCACATCACCAACGAGGCAGGATGCCCTCCAGGGGCCAGCCTAAGGGCAGCACATTGACTGCATCACACCCCAAAGCTCCACATGTGCAGGGCGCTGCAGTCTCTGCGCGTTATTCAAAAAGTTCTTTGGTGTGGGCCTTTTTTGAGACGAGTGCATCAGATCGCACCGCTGCTATTTGCAACATATGTCTCAAGCGTATCTCACGTGGCCAAAACATCTCCCGCTTGGGTACCACATGCTTGACCAGACATATGTTGACCTGCCATGCAGTTCGTTGGCAAGCGTATCTAAAAGACCCACACCAAAGAACAAAGACGATCTCTCCTTGCTCCTCATCAGCTGAGATTTCCAACCCCACTAGACCTTCAGTCCTCTCTGAGACCTGCAGTGAGAGGAATGAAGGTGTAGAATTAGGTGTGTCACAGCCAAGTACTTGTGGGCAATCTGCTTTTGGTACACCGACGTCAGATTGTACCAGGCAAATTTCCCTGCCCCAGCTGCTGCACCGCCGAAAGAAGTTTGCTCCCAGCCATCCACATGCCCAGCGGTTGAATGCTAGCTTGGCAAAATTGCTAGCACTTCAACTGCTGCCTTTTCAGTTGGTAGACTCTGCCCCCTTCCGTGAGTTTGTGGAATGTGCGGTTCCTCAGTGGCAGGTACCCAAACGCCACTTTTTCTCACGGAAGGCGATTCCGGCTCTCTACCGGCATGTGGAAGGCAATGTCCATGCCTCGCTGGACAGGGCGGTCAGCGGTAAGGTGCATATTACCGCTGACTCATGGTCCAGCAGGCATGGACAGGGACGTTACTTAAGTTTCACGGCGCATTGGGTGACTCTGCTGGCAGCTGGGAAGGATGCAGGACAAGGTGCAGTAGTGTTGGAGGTTGTTCCGCCACCACGCCTCCAAAATGCTGATTGTGACACACCTCTCTCCTCCACCCCCTCCTCTTCTTCTTCCTCCATGGCCTCTTCCTCGGAACCAGCGGTGCTCCGTAGGCGTTCAAGGGGCTACGCAAGTACGCAGGCCAAAAGATGCCATGCGGTGCTTGAGCTGGTGTGCTTGGGGGACAGGAGCCACACTGGGGCAGAGGTTCTGTCAGCTCTGCAGGGGCAGGTTCAGAGGTGGTTGACGCCACGCCAAATTAAGGCAGGAATGGTGGTTTGCGACAATGGCACCAACCTCCTCTCTGCCCTCCGACAGGGACAACTGACCCATGTGCCCTGTTTGGCTCACGTCCTTAACTTGGTGGTGCAGCGGTTATTGGGCAGGTACCCGGGCTTACAGGATGTCCTGAGGCAGGCCAGGAAAGTCTCTGTGCATTTCCGCCGGTCATATAATGCCAGTGCTCGGCTGACGGACCTCCAAAAGGAGTTTAACCTGCCCAAGAACCGCCTAATCTGTGACATGCCCACCAGGTGGAACTCGACGTTGGCCATGCTGCAGCGGCTGCACACGCAGCAGAGGGCCATCAATGAGTACCTGTGCGACTATGGCACCAGGACAGGGTCAGGGGACCTTGGTTTTTTTTCCCCACGCCAGTGGGCCATGATCAGGGATGCATGCACTGTCCTGTCACCATTCGAGGAGGCCACGAGCATGGTGAGCACTGACAGTGCATGCATCAGTGACACTGTCCCCCTTGTCCACCTGTTGGAGCACACGCTGCGTGGAATAATGGACAGGGCACTTGAGGCAGAACAGAGGCAGGAAGAGGAGGACTTCCTTAGCTCTCAAGGCCCCCTTTATCCAGACAGTGTTCCTGCGTGCCCGCCGATCACACAGGAAGAGGACGAGGAGGAGGAGGAGGAGGAGGAGGAAGATTGTGTCAGTATGGAGGTGGAGCCTGGCACTCAGCATCAGCAGTCTTTGAGGGATCAGTCCCAAGGAACACATGGACTTGTACGTGGCTGGGAGGAGGTGGCTGCGGACGTTGTTGTCCTTAGTGACCCAGAGGACTCCGGACCGAATGCCTCAGCAAACCTACGCTGCATGGCCTCCCTGATCCTGCAAAGCCTGCGTAAGGATCCTCGTATTCGTGGTATCAAGGAGAAGGACCAATACTGGCTGGCAACCCTCCTTGATCCACGTTACAAGGGTAAGGTTGCGGACCTTATCTTGCCATCGCAGAGGGAGCAGAGGATGAAACATCTTCGGGAGGCCTTGCAGAAAGGTCTGTGCAACGCGTTCCCAGAGACTGGGAGGTTACAAACTCCTGTTTCTGGACAACGTGTTGCTGAGGCTTCGGTCAGTCAAAGAAGGAGCGGTGGAGAAGGTGGCCGTCTGACCGATGCGTTCAGACAATTTTTTGGTCCGCAGCCCCAAGGTATGATCGGTTCCAGCAACCATCGCCAGCGTCTGTTTTACATGGTGCAGGAATACCTAGGGGCAAGATCAGACTTGGACACCTTTCCCACCGAAAATCCTCTGGGTTACTGGGTCTTGAGGATGGATCACTGGCCAGAGCTTGCACAGTATGCAATTGAGCTACTGGCCTGTCCTGCATCCAGCGTTCTTTCGGAACGCACATTCAGTGCTGCTGGAGGCGTGGTAACCGATCACAGGGTGTGTCTGTCCACCGACTCGGTCGATCGGCTGACCTTCATAAAAATGAATCAGTCTTGGATCACCACCAGCTACCAAGCACCTGATGCAGATGTAACCGAATAATTTTTTTTGAAATCTCAGATCCCTTCAAAGACTGCCTATGCTGATGCTGAGTGACTATCCCTGAGTAATTATCCTCTTCCTCCTCAATCATCACGCTGATAGCTTGTAAGAACATTTTTGGTTCTGGGCGCCACCACCAGTGCCTAAGGCACAATTTTTCAGCCCCTGTTTAACAGGGGCGTGTAATTACAATTTTTGATGTAATACTTTGCAGCAGGGCTCGTTCCTGCATTCCAACTAGAGTGTCTGTGAGGGGTTGCAGTGTTGTGGCACCAGCACCAGTGCCTAAGACCCAATTTTTCAGCCCCTGTCTAACAGGGGCGTGTAATTACAATTTTTGATGCAATACTTTGCAGCAGGGCTTGTTCCTGCGTTTCAACTAGAGTGTCTGTGAGGGGTTGCAGTGTTGTGGCACCAGCACCAGTGCCTAAGACCCAATTTTTCTGCCCCTGTCTAACAGGGGCGTGTAATTACAATTTTTGATGCAATACTTTGCAGCAGGGCTCGTTCCTGCGTTCCAACTAGAGTGTCTGTGAGGGGTTGCAGTGTTGTGGCACCAGCACCAGTGCCTAAGGCCCAATTTTTCTGCCCCTGTCTAACAGGGGCGTGTAATTACAATTTTTGATGCAATACTTTGCAGCAGGGCTCGTTCCTGCGTTCCAACTAGAGTGTCTGTGAGGGGTTGCAGTGTTGTGGCACCAGCACCAGTGCCTAAGGCCTAATTTTTCAGCTCCTGTTCAACAGGGGCATGTAATTACAATTCTTGATCTAATATTTCACAGCAGGGCCCTGTGAGGGCTTACAGTGTTTTGGCCACAGCAACACCTAAGGCCCAAATTTCTGCTGAGTATATAGGGCAGGACCCTACTTTCAAACATCTAACTTACAAACGACTCCTACTTGCAAACGGAAGGAGACAACAGGAAGTGAGATGAAATCTACCCCTAAGGAAGGGAAATTCTCTCCTGTAAGAGTTAATATGGGAAAACAATTTCTCCTTTCCACTGATGCTTTCCAATCCTTGTTCCACAAAAAAACCCAAATTTTCAAAAAACATTTTTCATTGGGACAAAAAAGTGAGGTGAAATCTTCTGAAGAGGAGGAAAGACGCAAAACAAATGTCACAGGGGTGATAACCCTTCCCTATGTTTTCCAAAAAGCTTAGAAAAGATTTTTTGGCTGGAGCTAAACACATTAAAAATGTTCAAAATTACAAACAGATTCTACTTAACAACAAACCTACAGTCCCTGTCTTGTTTGCACCGCCTGTATACTGCTGTTCAGAGTATATAGGGACCTTTCCTTATTTTAATTTGGGTGCGGGGTTCCCCTTAATATCCATACAAGACCCAAAGGGCCTGGTAATGGACTGGGGGGTACCCATGCCGTTTGTCTCACTGATTTTCATCCATATTGCCATGACCCGACATGACATTAAACCCGCAAGCAGTTTTAAATGAGATTTTTTCCTTTAAAAATGACATTTGGTGCAGGGACTGTTCTAAACATGGGAAACACGCGTCACTTTACAGGCATACTATAGACACCCCCCAGGTACGATATTTAAAGGAATATTTCACTTTTTTTTTTTTACTTTAAGCATCATTAAAATCACTGCTCCCGAAAAAACGGCCGTTTTTAAAAGTTTTTTTTGCATTGATACATGTCCCCTGGGGTAGGACCCGGGTCCCCAAACCCTTTTTAGGACAATACCATGCAAATTAGCCTTTAAAATGAGCACTTTTGATTTCGAACGTTCGAGTCCCATAGACGTCAATGGGGTTCTAACGTTCGTGCGAACTTGCGGTCCGTTCGCGGGTTCTGGTGCGAACCGAACCGGGGGGTGTTCGGCTCATCCCTACTTATCACTCATTGTGACAGACCCAACTAGGACAGGGACTTTTGGAGGGGACTACAGGGTAGCCTCTTGCCTACTGACTATGGGCCCTGGCTTTCGAGGTGGCTAAATTCTTGGAAGGCCTGTGCCTAGGGAACGCGTGAAGGGGTTTTGCTTCGGATTCGGGTCCATGTCTCCCCTAAACACACAGACTCTGGGAACCTAGGACCTGGATACAGATTTATGGCCTCTGTGCTCAAACTAACAATGACTGCTTCACCCGCTCCTAGACTCAGAGATTCAGAATAGATTTTAATATAATCAGCTCAAAACAACCTGATGCTGGTGTCTCCTGCCCATTCTGTTTCTCCTAGGTGTGAGTCCCCATTGTTAACTGAGTCACTTATTGTTTCTGTCTGTCTGCTAGTATTGTGTTCACTTCACCTTGTTACCAAACTATTCTTGGTTGTTTGTGTTTAGTTTGTATCAGCTGTTTATTAGATGTACTATTAGACATACAGATAATATTACTGTTTAAAGTTTGCGTTGTTTAGGATAATGAGATCAAGCTCGTATGATTTTGTATGGTATAAATTATGTGTGAGTTTTCAATAAAGAATTCCAGTTTGCACCTAAGCTAGTGTGGTCTAGTTTCTGGGTGCAATGTTCAGCTATAATATTTCTAGGCAGAGAAAGCTGTGTATTTGACTTTCCCTTGATTCTGTGGTTCTTGATCCGAATATTCAATGTGTCATTATATACTCAGGTCTGAGGATAGCTCAGAGTTCCCAATTTGGAGACTGCTCCCAGTGGGGAAGACAGAAGGTCTAATCAAGGGGTCAGACGGCCGATGGGCCCTCAGAAGCCAAGAGACAGAGGGTTTCATCAAGGGGCCAGAGGACCCAGCCAGAAGCCAAGAGTCAGAGGGTTTCAGAGGGCTCAGCCAAAAGCCAGGAGACAGGGGTTTCATCAAGGGGTCAGAGGGTGCAGCCAAAAGCTAAAAGACAAAGAGTTTCATTGAGGGGTCAGAGGATCCAGTCAGAAGCCAAGAGACAAAGGGTTTTATCGAGGGGTCAGAGGGCCCATCCAGAAGCCAAGAGACAAAGTGTCTCAGTTACAGGAGTCAGATCGTTTCCTATCGGGTTGTCAGGAGAACCCCAATCTATATCTATGGATGTCCTCCCACATGCCCCTGAGGGCGCGTTCTGTGGCCGCTGTGTCATTTGGACACAGCTGATCATAGATTATGGTAAAGGGCCAATCACAGAGGCCCTTTACAATCTGATTAGCTGTATCCAATCACAGCTGGTCACATGTATATAGACTTGCCAGGTATCGGAATTCCTTTCCTCACAAGCTGTCTCTGTGTGAGGAAAGGAGAGTCAATAACTGGCAAGTCTGTCAATACACAATGAGTACATTGTTTACACTGATAATTAGTGCAGACCAGTGCAGCCTCATCAATGCTCATCAGCGCACATCAGAGAAGAAAAATAACTTATTTGCAAAATTTTATAACAGAAACTAAGAAAAGGTTTTTTTTTTTTTCAAAATTATCGGTCTTTTTTGGTTGTTTAGCAAAAAAAATAAAAAATGTAATACCACCAAAAGAAAGCTCTATCTGTCTAAAAAAAATTATAAAAATGTCATTTTGGTATGGTGTTGCATGACTGTGCAATTGTCATTCAAAGTGTGACAGCGCTAAAAGCTGAAAATTGGCCTGGGCAGGAAAGGGTGTGGTAGTGCCTGGTATTGAAGTGGTTAAGGCACACACTGGCTGAAAAGGTGTCAGTTATTATCATTCATTACACTGTCTCATACTGTATATTCAGACAGAAGACACTTATTTCAGTTTTCGCCCTTCAAGTCTTCAGCTTCCTGTGTCACGTTGGTGTAGCGCCCTCCCAGTAAGGCAAATAGGTAAACTTAGTTACTGGCTCCGTTAAGTGGTTGTTTCCAGTTGAGCTGTTAGGAAATTTTAGTTTTTGGCTCCACTTTAGTAAGTGGAGTGGTGATTGACTGTACTGCTCAGGATTCCTGGAATGAGAGTTTGATTGCTTTCTCCTGCCTTTGAAAGAAGCTTCCAGAGCATAGGATGAGAGATTCAAATGATAAGCTGTACATTTATTATGCCCTGGCCAATCCCTGGAGGGGGACATCCAGAGGGTGGCTGGGGAGGTGATAAATGTGCAGGAGCTCATTCGCATAGGCTGATGGGGTCAGTAAATCAGGCAGTTAAGCTGCAGTTTTACTGCTCCACCTAAAAAAGGACCTTCATCCTCACGGGGCTGTACAAAAGGGCTGCAAAAAGATCATTGGTGTCATGCATCTGGCTCTGCCAAAGGGTGGTGGCCCCCAAACTGGGCGGGCATCATTTTCTTCTGTGCCTATGGCAGTTGACCCCTTCTGACCACACCCATTGTCCTTGTCCCAGTCTTTTCAGATTTTACTGCTATCTAGGGCTTTGTTAGTGAGATTTTCCCTCACTCCCTTCCCGGGACAGAGCCTGGATAGCAGTAGCAGTACTTTTACAATGAAACATCAGCAACAGCAGCTTCCATGTATCTCCCAGGATAGATTTTCCCTCCTTTCTGTTCACATAGAAGCATTGAAACGCTTTATTCCACACTACTTACTCAATGCAACATACTGTATGTAGTGATCTCCACCGTCAGATTTGTAGTGGCATTGTCTACCCTACTGCCAACGACCACTGCCCATTCAAGTGAATTGGGCTATGCCACAACTGACCTGCAACAGAGTGCAATGCACATAGTTGCAGAGTGGTGATTTGACCTTTGCAGGGGTAAACTGGCAGTGAGGAGGTGACATCCTGCCTCCCAGCCACCTGTCAATTGCCCTCTGAAAAAAAATCCACCAAAGATTGCTCCTTAGAGGGTTAGTAAGGGGCATCTGCCACGTCTGAGGCCTAAAAGTGGAGTTCTGCTTTATAAACTTTACTGTGTCTGGTCATGTCACTCTAAGGTTTCTTTGATTTTGCATAACTAAAGTCATATTGTGTTTTGAAGACTGTGGTCAACATTACAGATTACCGCTTAGTAAGGATAGGCTGAAGTGTCCTGTAAAAACCTTCTATATATAGACGATACGTTACAGTGCAGCAGTAGAGGTACATCATTAGGAGTACTGTGCACTGTGTAAACTAGACAGATTCATCCTGCACTGCCAAAACTTCTAAATTACCCACAGATGGAGCCCAGCCTGAGCTACACTGCAGAAGCTTGTTCCCCAGAGGAATTCTGCTTTATTTCAGTATATTCTGAAACGGTATAAAAAGAGTACAAAATGTAAAGCCGCGTACACACAAGTGGAATGTTCGACAGAAAAAGTCTGACGGAAGCTTTTCATTGTCTATTCCGATCGTGTGTATGCCTCATCTGACTTTTTTTTTTTCATTCTGACGGACCTAAAAATGGAACATGTTCTAAATATTTCCGACGGAACCAATTCCTATCGGGAAACCCGCTCATCTGTATACTGTTCCAACGGACCAAAACGACGCATGCTCTGAAACAAGTACGAGACGGAAGCTATTGGCTACTGGCTATTGAACTTCCTTTTTCTAGTCCCGTCGTAATTGTACGTCACCGCGTTCTTAACGGACAGACTTTGGTCGGACTTTGGGTTGACCGCGTGTAGGCAAGACCGCTTGAATGGAATTCTGTCGAAGTTCCGCTGGAGAAACCTTCGGAGTTTATTCCGACGGCAAAAACGGTCGTGTGTACGCGGCATTAGATTCTGTTTGGGCCATTCTTACCATAACGTGATGTAAAATCTTGTTTTTGATGGTACACTCTAACCAATTGAAGTTTAAATCAGTATTTACTTATAACCTCCAAACATTATATATATGTATGTATATATATATATATATATATATATATATATATGTATATATATGTATATATATATATATATATATATATATATATATATATATATATATATATATATATATATATGTATATATATGTATATATATATATATATATATATACACACACACATTATCTCACAAAAGTGAGTACACCCCTCACATTTTCACATTTTTTTAAATATATTTACATATTTAAATATTATTTTATAATATATTTTTTCATGTGACAACACTGAAGAAATTACCCTTTTTCTATTATGTAAAGTAGTGAGTGTACAGCTTGTATAACAGTATAAATTTGCTGTCCCCTCAAAATAACTCAACACACAGCCATTAATGTCTAAACAGCTGGCAACAAAAGTGAGTACAAAAAAAAAAAAAAAAAAAAACCACAATATATTCCCCGAGTCTTTTTTGTATAATATGAAAGATGATGTTACGCCCAGTACATAGATATCTAACATGTCTTGATTTAAAATTGTGCACGCTCGTGGAATGGCCACAAAGTATGGTACTTAAAAATCTCCATAGGCAATGCTTTAAATGCTTTTACAGGTTACCTCTTTGGAGTTAAAGAGGAGGTCTAGCACTAGAATTATTGCTCTCACTCTAACATTCGCAGTGATCTCACGCATGTGTGGTGCGAACACCATTTGCATATGTGTTCACTGCCGCGCGTGAGCACAGAGGGATAGGCTTTTTTTTATTTTTTTTATTTTACACTGTCCCTTTTAATTTTGTTTTTTTTATCACTTTTATTCCTATTACAAGGAATGTAAATATCTCTTTTAATAGAAATAGGGATGAGCGGTCCTCTTTATGGAGAGATCTGGGGTCAAAAAGACCCCAATTCTCTTCTTTACCTTAAAATCTAAAGAATAAAAAAATGTTTTTGATCTTTTGCTTTAAAAAAAAAAATGGTTTACTTCCACCCTGTACTGGAAGTGACGTCATTACATCGCTTAGGTCCTCCAAGGCCATTGAGGCAATCAAATATGATCTAGTCTTTTATCGCCTCTGTGACCAGCCAGCGGATCATCTCTCTGGCGAGCTGGCGGAAACAGTGAGCTCGAGAGATACCGGCAAACAGCAGGAACACTTCTGAAAGTGTTCCAGCGGCTCATGAGCTGCTTGGAATGCTTTCACGTGAAAGCCAGCCGCCAGTTGTAAAAAACAATACCGGGGTTATGGCTGATATCTTCAGCCATAACCCCGGAAAACCACTTTAAAAACTGCAACGTATATATACGTATTGCGGTCGGCAAGTGGCTTTCTCAACCTTTTGTTTAAGAGAAACTGAAATTTTTAGGTCTCAGGGAAGCCCTGCAAAAACCAATTTGCTGTCAGTTCCTTATATCGATGGCCAGTGGGAAAAATGCTCCCATTACAGTAATGGTCAGAAGGTCCCCCCCAAAGACCGCTAAAAAGATCATTGGTGACATGCATCTGGCTCTGCCAAAGGGTGGTGGCACTGGCACCAAAACTGTGCAGGCACAATTTTCCTCTGTGCCCAGGGCAGGTGCCCCTTCTGTATCCCCCCCCCCCCCTTTTGCCCCAGCCATGTCAGATTTTACTGTTATCTAAGGCTCTGTTAGTGAGATTTTCACTCACTCCCTTCCTGGGACAGGGCCTGGATAGCAGTAGCAGTACTTTTACAATGAAACATCAGCAACAGCAGCTTCCATGTATCTCCAAGGATAGGTTTCCTTTCATTTCTGTTCCCATAGAAGCATTGAAACGCTTTATTCCACACTGCTAACTCAACGCAACATACTGTATGTAGTGATCTCCACGGTGAAACTGATAAATTCATCTTCAGATTTGTAGCGGAATTGCCTGAACTGAGTTTTAAAATATAACAGAAGCAACGAGCTGGAGAAACTGATTTCTTAAATCTCGGTTCATTTTTTGTAATAGATTTAACACATTTTTAAATAGGAACTTTGTTCTCACCTAAAAAATTATAGTCATGGTACCTATTCCCTTTGGTGCTTTGTTATGCTGCATAAAAATACTAATGCCACGTACACACGGTCGGACTTTTCGTCTACAAAAGTCTGACAGCCTGTCCGACAGACTTCCGGCGTACTTTCAGCGGACTTGCGGCAGACTTTCTAACGAACGGACTTGCCTACACACGACTACACAAAAGTCCGACGGATTCGTACGTGATGACGTACACCGGACTAAAATAAGGAAGTTGATATCCAGTAGCCAATAGCTGCCCTAGCGTGGGTTTTTGTCCGTCGGACTAGCACACAGACAAGCGGATTTCGGGGTCCGTCGTAGTTACGACGTAAAGATTTGAAGCATGTTTAAAATCTAAAGTCCGTCGGATTTGAGGCTGAAAAAGTCCGCTGAAAGTCCGGGGAAGCCCACACACGATCGGATTCTCAGCCAGCTTTAGTCCGTCGGCGTCCGTCGGACTTTTGTAGACGAAAAGTCCGACCGTTTGTACGCGGCATTAGAAGCCCAGTGGTTGTAGAGTTGTGTTCTCTTTCACAACACTGTCCTACTCTAGGTCTTGTTCCACATTGCCATTTTCCACTTGTATGTCATTGGGAGCTGGCTGACTCTTCCTGGTTCAGCCAACCCATGGCAATGACGTAGATCCAGATGTTGCATCTTTTGCCATATCTGTTTGCATGGTTTCATTTTGGCAGGAGTGGGAGGGAAGCACATCAAACCTTTCATAAGAAGTCAGGGCAGCAACTCAACCCATGATGACCAGATCTTGTCAAACTTTTGGGGGCAATTGAGACCCATATATTTAATCTGATAGAGAGGAAGCACAGCATTTACCGTATTTACTATAGATCTCCAGGCAGCAACCCAATTTCCATTTTGAGAGTATTGTTTTCCTAGCATAGTAGGGAGTGTAAAATATCAACAGTTTCTGAAGTTTAGAGGCAGTAATACCCAGTAAAGGGACCAGATGGTCAAGAGTTATATGCACTGTACCTATTGCATTTATGTCAGCAACCACCGCCAGCCAGAAGTTTTGAATATACGAGCAGGATCAGACCATGTGAATAAAGTTCCCTACTGCAGTGAGACATTTGGGGCAGATTGCCTGAGCAGTGGGGTAGATAATTGACAGTCACTGAGGGGTGTAATAAACCCTGTGAAGGAATTTGAGTTGGACTAGGCGATCCCTAGCAGATACCATCAGGGGGAGATCCTGTTGAATTCCTTCATCCCAATCCTCTCTAGTTAAAGTGGTTGTAGACCCTGTTACACTACACCACTTTTATCTACAGGTATGCCTATAATAAGGATTACCTGTAGGTACTGTGAATATCTCCTAAACTTGCACAGTTTAGGAGATATTCACTGTATCCACATGTGCTCGCGCCGTTTCTTCAAGAGCCGTGCCATGCCCGGAGGCTCCCGCGTGCATTCGTTTGAGTGACATTATCATGGCTCCGCCCAATCACAGCACTGAAGCCCGCGAACCCGGGGAGACATAACTCTGGGAGACATGTCGCCAGTCACAGCTGGTGTACAGGGGCCGCTGCAACAGCTTCGATCTAAGGTAGGTATTTCATAATGATCTAGTATGCAATGCTCATTATGCCTTTTGTCTTGCAGGTTTTTTTTGTTTGCTTTGTTTTTTTTGGAGTTTACAACCACTTTAAAATGGGTATGTCCCGTGCCATAGCTGATATAACTGGGTAATCTTGGCATCGTCAGCCACTGTGACAGCAGTCTGTAGATGTTACAAGCTGTTTAAAGTCTCATTTGGTTGATCAACTTTTAAGTGATGGTATTAGGATCTGCTATTTTTGATTGTGGATGGGGAGGGATTAGAATGCTGCAAAGAGTAGCATTAATTTCATGTATTAGAGCTTATTCACACCAGAAGCAGTACTAAGCGCATGGCGGCTGGTGTGCGCTTGGAGGAATGGTAACAATGCACTTGCAGTGTTCACTTTTGCTTTTAGTTATTAAAATGTCACTTGTAACATTTTAGTACAATTTAAGTTCTAGGGCCACAGTGCAGTAAGATGCAGTGGGTTGTGTTGCAATGCTGCACTGAAAAAAGTATTGCATGCCAGACTTTTTCAGCACACTCCACCACATTGCAGTGTAATTGTTGCCTTTTCTTGCATTGGGGCTGCACTGGGCATGGATGACCAGCACAGTTTCAACATATCTGGTTTGGGTAGCATACATAATTTAAGCATGTGTCTGGAATCAGGAAGTGGCTGCATACATACAAAACTACAGGCTTAGATAACATAGTCACATTCTTCAGTGTAATGCCGCGTACACACCAGCGGACTTTACGGCAGACTTTGCCCGGCGGACGAGATTTGGTCGGACAATTAGATCGTGTGTGGGCACCAGCGGACTTTGTTTTCTCAAAAGTTGGACGGACTTAGATTTGAAACATGTTTTAAATTAATCTGTTGAAATCGAGTCCGGTCGAAAAGTCCGCTTGTCTGTATGCTAGTTCGACGGACAAAAAGCCACACTAGGGCAGCTATTGGCTACTGGCTATGAACTTCCTTGTGTTAGTCCGGTCGTACGTCATCACGTACGAATTCAACGGACTTTAGTGGATTGTGTGTAGGCAAGTCCGTTCATTCAGAAAGTCCGTCGTAAAGTACGTCGAAAAGTCCGCCGGGCAAAGTCTGCCGTAAAGTCCACTCGTGTGTACGCGGCATAAGAGCTCCATACAGCATGGGGACACTAAACCATGGGATTGCACCAAGCATATTGTGGCCTGCCACTGATTGGTGGGTATCTATGGGAGTATACTTCTGCCTGCTGCAGACTTCTCCTAGGGCAGTGGTCATCAACCCTGTCCTCAGGACCCACCAACAGGCTAGGTTTGCAAGATAACTGAAATACATCACAGGTGATATCATTTGCTGCTCAGTGATTGCAGTATTCTAGTCTGCATCTCCTCAAGGTAATACTGAAAATCTGGCCTGTTAGTGGGTCCTGAAGGCGGGAGTTGAGAACCACTGTCCTAGGTAATCAGGATATTGCAGGTGGAGAACAACAAATAAAGGGATTAAGCTGGCCATTGATTGATTGAATCTCAGTGAGTAAAGCACGGACCAGCCAAGATTCAAACCATATATGGGCACGTTGGTTTTACAGAAGTCGATTCATTGATTGACTTGAGCACAACCAGCCTGTCAGATTTTTTACATGTGAATAATGCTGGCAGCTATAGCCGCTAGCAGTAATCAATGTGTTCTACCACCCCCCTGACAGAACACAATAGCGCTGCAAGAAGAAGTGATGTGGAGAGGAGGAGAGGATGAGTGTTGATGGGGAAATCAAGTGATTTTTTTTCTCTCCGCCCATCACCTTTGGTTTGCCTTAGTGACAGCTGTCAAGTGGTTGAGTCTGTGGGAAAGGACTTGAAAAGCAATTACTCCTTTTTCTCTGTAGTACACCTCTTTCCAGTAAGCATATAGCCATTCTCAACCTGGGTTACTTGGAACCATATGGTTGACCCACAAGTTGTAAGCAGCTCCTTGGGCTGTAACTGATTGATTGCCCCTTTGATGGTGCCTGCGTACTTTCGGGACCAATGCTATTTGGCAAAACCAGAAATATAAGACATTGATTTTTTCAATTTCCTGTAAGTCTGTAAGGGTGGCATTCCGACTACCACTGTAAGGGGGAATTCTTCCTATCGACTGCCAATGTAAAGGTGACATTCTTCCTACTTACCACCAATGTGAGGGGCCATTTCCCTATTGATTCCCCTTGGTTCCACATGACCTGATAATTATTTTGGGGGTTCCTCTGGGGTAAGAAGGTTGAGAAAGGCTGCTCTAAGATGCCAGCCCATACAAACTTTTCAACCTGCTGTGCTTCCCTTCTGAATAGTGGATAGTTGACTAAAAAGTTCAAATTTAAGTTTTGTATAAGTTCCTATGCGTCAACCTCAAATTATTTCTAACACCATGAAAGCCTGTTGAAATGAGAGAGATTGTCTGTCGGAGAAATTTATATGAGATGTGGGCCTCATAGCACTTGCAACCAGCATCTCTCAATATATACTCCAACTTCAATATCCCTCTTGTAAAACGGACCATCATAGACTTTTATATAAAGCATTGTTCCTCAGAACAACCATTCCTAAACCATAGCTTTTATTTCTCCATTAAAACAGACACAGAGCTTTGTCATACACTTTTCCCATTTAACAAAATCATTCCCCACCTTCACATCACATAACCCTTACTCTCACTATTCTTATTTTTGGTTTTAAACTTCATCACATTTCTAACTAGGAGAAAATAGAATACTTTTTGTCATGGAAGTCAGAGACTTTTCTAGGAGAAATGCTTTATTCATAAACCTTTGATGGTCTTGAAGAAGTTGCTTCCGATTCAATGTTTTGGGTAGAGTATCCGCCATGTTCCTCTCCTGGTGCATTCAGGAGTGGCGGGTAGAAAAATCTTCTTTGAACTATACTCTGACACAGTTATTTTCCTTGTTCTTTATGTTCATACCACTTGAAGCAAGGAATTTAGAAGCCACCAAAATTTAACAAGTTCGGCTCTAGAGCAAATTTTTTCATTTTTGTAAAGATCTTAATTTTTAGCACTAAAATTACATAAACCCCCAGAACATTATATATTTTCTAAAAGCAGAGGACCTGTAAAATAAAATGATGGCTGTTGCAAACTTTTATGTCACATCACATTTGAACAACTGTTTATTAAACACAAATATTTAGTAAAAAAAAAAATTGTGCAAACACACACAATATAATATAAATTTTTGGTAAGATATAAAAAACGAGGTTGCATTGAGTAAATAAAAACCAAACATCCCAAGTCTTAAAATTGTGTGAGCCTGTGATATCGCAAAAAACTACAGTACACAAAAATCTCCATAGCTGTAAAGGCTTTTAAAGCGTTACCTAATTAGTTTATCGTTAACCAGGAGCTCTGGTGCTAGAAGGATTGCTCTAACGTTCACGGTTTACATTCCCATATACTTCATGGGCATGCATTTGCGCATGTGTGAGGCACAACGGGGGGTTATGGCAATTTTTAACATTTTTTAATACATCTTAATATATATATATATATATATATATATATATATATATATATATATATACATTTTCTTTTATTTATCTATTTTTACTTGATTGCTATTACAAGGGATTAATAAATGCCCATGTGATAGCATTGGGCAGGTGACAAGTACGCTTTTTGGAGGCATTAGGGGTCTAATAGACCCCACTGTCTCCCCTGCCCCTCACATAATCTAACCAAGCACAGTGCGGCTTGGTTAGATGTGTCGCCTTGCTGTACCATCCAGGAAATGGTGGATCTGAAACTTGAAGTGACAAAATCATCCTCGCTCCCTGTTTCTTCATTTAAATGTGAGATTGAGGCATAGATATGCCTCTCTCACACTGCTTTCCATCTTGAAGCCGGCGTTCTATCAGAATACCGCTACCCATCAGAAAATGCAACCGTAGTGACGTTCCATCATGGCCAATCCATCTTGGTACACCCACACTCATCCGCAGTAAGCCTATAGTCAGAAGGGGGCAAGCGGACATCTTTTTACACCCACCAAAGTCTTGCATTTCACACTTATTTTTACCAGTAAGCGGAGCTTATATAGTGAAATACAATATTTGGAAGTCGGTAACACTGTTTTGTTGTTGAATTTTAAAAGCATCGGCAAGCCTGCTGATCTCACAGGTTTGCTAGTCTGACATAACACCGCTGATTTTAAAATTCAACATCAAAACAGTCTGACTGATTTCAAAATACTGTATTTCACTAAAAAAGCTGAGTTTACTGGTACAAATAAGTGTGAAAGGCAAGACTTCTGTGGGTGTAAAAAAATGTTTGCTTGCCACCTTCTGACTATAGGCTTACTGCGGATGAGTGCGGGTGTACCAAGATGGTCGTGATGGAAGGAGAGGTGAGCCCAGATTTGGGCTTAAAACCATAAACCTAAATATAACCTCCTCCCATGGTAGTTATGTAGATGCTTATCAAAAAGAACTTGATAATTGTGTAGATTGTTACTAAATGTAAATTAGACAAGCAACATTATAATATTAAAGATATGGGATAATTCATAAATTACCACTTGCTGACTGCAATACGTATATATACATTGCGGTTTGCAAGTGGTTTAACGGGGGTTTTGGCTCAAGCTGTCGGCCATAACCCTGGTATGTATTTCTTTTCAGCTGGAGGCATGGGCGTCCGCAGAACTTTTTTCAGGGGGGGGGGGGGGGGGGCGCTTCGGCAGTGGCGATACACAGTCGCATTTAACTTTCTTCGACCGCTAGCGGGGGTTAAAAGCACCCCCCTTAGCGGCTGAATAGCGCTGCTAAAACGATGGTAAAGCGCCGCTAAAACTAGCGATGCTTTACCGATAACGCAGCCAGATGGCAGTGTGAAATAGCTCTTGAGATAATTCAGCTTCACTCCATGCCCATATAAAGCATACTGTACTGTATACGCTGTTTTCATCAAGATCAAAATATGGCCACAACAGATGTATTGCAATACCTTGCAATATAGAAAGATGTACATTCTCTAGGCTATATTTATATGGGCATCATGGACTGGTATGCCTGAGAGACTGAGTAACTTCCATACAAAGTGAAGAAGATATTATAACACACAACACAAATATATTTTTCCAGCAATAGCTCAGCTGTCCAACTTTCCAAGCAAAATATATATATATATATATATATATATATATATATATATATATATATATATATATATATATATATATATATGTATATATATATATGTGTATATATATATATATATATATATGTGTGTATATATATATATATATGTGTATATATATATATATATATATATATATATATATATATATATATATATTCTCCTCCTAACTGGCACAGTGGCACTGCAGTGCTGTTACCTGTGGTACTTCAGTGATGCGATAGCACTGGCAGCGTATTCTCTGTCGGTCACTGCACGCACCTGTGGGAGGAGCCGGCGCCGCGCCGGCCGGATCGGCATATCGACGTTACACAGGCAGGCTGAGGCAGCCAATCACGTTCCGGAACAGCCGAGATGTCAAGCAGAGGCCCGAGCGGCAGTCAGAGCCAATCCGATGATCGGCCGCGGGTGAGGGAGGGAGGGACAGATGTCTGTATCAATCTGTGATAAGTCGGAACAGACTGAGAGCAGCCTAAGGCCAACAGATGTAGAAAAAAATTCCACGGCTGCCGCGGAGGCCATTGCATTACACAGGGCAACTGTCTTCACTCTTCAACACCTTCCTATAGAGGTCGGCCGATATGGGTTTTTCTCTGGCCGATGCCGATATTTTGAAATCGGGGCGGCCGATGGCTGATATATGATGCCGATTTTTGTGAACGATATTTTAAGCCGATTTTTTTTTGGCAGGTGACACTGGCAGGCACTGACAGGTGGCACTGGTTGGCACTGGCAGATGGCACTGACAAGTGGCACTGGCAGGTGGCACTGATTGGCACTGGCAGGTGGCACTGACAGGTGGCCCTGGCAAGTGGCACTGGTTGGCACTGATTGGCAGGTGGCACTAATTGGCACTGGCAGGTGGCACTGGATGGCACCAATTGGCACTGGCAGGTGGCACCAGTTGGCACTGACAGGTGGCACTGGCAGATGGCACTGATTGGCATTGGTAGGCACTGATTGGCACTGGCAGGTGGCACTGGATGCCACTGGCAGATGGCACTTGCAGGTGTCACTGGCAGATGGCACTGATTGGCACTGGCAGGTGGCACTGGTTGGCAGGTGGCACTGGTTGGCACTGGCAGGTGGCACTGGCAGGCACTGGTTGGCATTGGCAGATGGCACTGGTAGATGGCACTGGATGGTACTGGCAGATGGCACTGGCAGGTGGCACTGGTTGGCAGGTGGCACTGGCAGGCACTGGTTGGCATTGGCAGATGGCACTGGCAGGTGGCACTGGATGGCAATGCAGGTTTCACAGCCGATAGTTTAACTGTGTGAATCTGTATGGAGAGAGATGGGAGCTGACAAATTCAGCGTGATGTTGGAGGTGGGCGGGACCCGGGGTGGGCGGGACCCGGGGTGGGCGGGTCCCAGCAGCTATCCAGCCAATGATTGGGCTGTTTAAGAAAGGGGTGGGGCCACATACACATAGCGGCCTGCCCAGATCCCATCCCATTGGCTGGTGTTGGGTAGCTGGGTCCCGCCCACCCCCGACATCCAACCTCAATTTTGACAGCTCCTCTCTCTCTCCATACAGTTTCTCACACCGCGACGCTGCTCTACCAACAGCGTGTGGAGAAGGGAGGAGGAACCTCACGTTCCTCCTCCCTTCTCCAATATATCGGTCGACCTCTACCTTCTTACGATTCCAGGGGGAGCAATTGGTCCAAATAGCTCATTAGCCACTGGATTGATTTCCAAAGCGGCGGAGGGTGACGCCCCCTCCTGCTGCTTGCCGGTGTTTCTTGGGCTTACTATTTTCACCAGCATGCCCAAGAAACGATCCAATGGTGCAGCTGGCTGGTCACAGAGGTAATGAGAGGCTAGATTGTCTCTGATTAACTCTATGGCCTTAGAGGACCAGAGCAATGCCATTGTCATCCTTATTTCTATTACAAGGGATGTTTACATTCCATCTAATAGGAATAAATGTGATAAAAATAAAAAAAATGAAAGAGTCAGTGTAAAAATGAAAAAAAAAAAAAAGTGCTTAAGTGCCCCCATCCCTCAGTACTCGCGTGCAGAAGCGAACGCATACATAACTTGTGCATGCATATGTAAACAGTGTTTGCACCACATGTGTGAGGTATCACCATGAGTGTTAGAGCGAGGGCAATAATTCTAGTGCTAGACCTCCTGTTATGGACATGCTGGCCATAGCGAAGCCGAGGTTCCGAGGCAAAGCCAAATGCACAAATATTCGCACACAGGTACTAATGTCTATGCGCATGCTCACGCGTGTTTGCACTTAACGCTGGTGCCAAATGGCCTATATAAGTGCAGGAAGCTGCACTAGTCCATTGCTGTCTGATCCGCAGCTTTACCCGTGTTCCTGTTACTGTGCCCTGTGTTTGACATTGGCTTTTCCTGACAACACTTGAACTCCACCTGTCCTGACCTTGGCTTGCCTTTAAGACCTCATTTATCTCTACACATTTGCCTGTTATATTTTTGCCAACCTCTGCTTGCATCTTGACCATTCTCTGCCTGCTGTTTATGCTTATACCTGATCGTCTGTTGCTGACCAGGCTTGTTTGACCCTGCATCCAGTTATCCATCTGTCCTGCTCTGCCTGATTACACTGGTCCTCCATATGCTGTGTGCTGCCAGCATTCCTGCATCTGCTACCACCTGCTGCTTACCCAGTCTGGGATCTGCTGTTCCTGCTGCCATCTGCTGCTTCAGCTATCCAGCCCAACTCTGGTAATGCACCTGCCACGCACCCCTGTGATCAACAGAAGATCTTACAGGCACTCTTATCTCACCGCTCTCTTGCGGCCACTGTCGCAACATAAGTGGTCCTTGAGCTGGGGCTGTATGAGGGGTCTCCCTCTACATGTCAGGCTCTGCCACAAGGTATGTGACACCTCCTCCGTAATTGTAACCTGTAAAAAATTTTACAGCATTGCCTATGGAGATTTTTAAGTACCGTCATTTGTCGCCATTGCACGAGCGTGCACAATTTTAAGGCGTGACATGTTAGGTATCTATTTAGTCGGTGAACATCATCTTTCATATAAAAACAAAATAATGGGTGTTTTTGTTTTTTTAACTGATTAAAATATATTTTTCCCACAAATTGCATTTGGAAAACTGCTGCGCAAATACTGTTCGACATAAAAAATTGCAACACTCTCCATTTTGTTCCCTGGGGTCTCTGCTAAAAAAATACACTGCTCAAAAAAAATTAAAGGAACACTTTTTAATCAGAGTATAGCATCAAGTCAATGGGTTGTTAATCAGTATCAGCTGCTTTGGTGTTATTAAAATTATCAACAGGTGCACTAGATGGGAAACAATGAGACATCCCCCAAAACAGCATGAGCATGAGGCGATACCTGGATCCTATAGAGGTCGCACAAGCAGTCCAATTCCTCCAGGATGGCACATCAATACATACCATTACCAGAAGGTTTGCTGTGTCTCCCAGCACAGTCTCAAGAGCATAAAGGAGATTCCAGGAGAGTCACAGGCAGTTACTCTAGGAGAGCTGGACAGTGCCGTAAAAGGTCCTTAACCCATCAGCAGGACTGGTATCTGCTCCTTTGTGCAAGAAAAAACAGGATAAGCACTGCCAGAGCCCTACAAAATGAGCTCCAGGAAGCCACTGGTGTGAATATCTCAGACCAAACAAACTTCATGAGGGTGGCCTTATTGTGCAGAGTATTGCAATTAGGCACTGGAAGCTTTTTGGATACAGCAGTACGCTTTGCTTTTATGGAGGATTGCAATGCATGTCTTACAATATGAGAAACATGAACAGGAAGCGGGAATATACAAGTACCCTGAGCCAGGGGCAGATCCAGAGTCTAATCTCGGGAGGGGCACTGCCAGAAAATACATTTTTTGGGGGGCAATTTATCAGCGAAATGGCTGATGTTGGCGCTTCAATCATCACGGCACCATGGTTATTATAGTGTCAGGATGTTTGAAACACATTATTTCTATTATTACATTGTTATAGAAAATGAAATAGTTCAACTCACCATAATGCAGAATCAGTGGGAGCCCCGAGTGTGTCACTTGCCACATCGCCTGCCACCAGATGCAGATTATCACCTGCCACGTCACCTGCCACACATTGCTGATTGTCCACTTGCCACATCACCTGCCACAAGTTGTGAATTGTCACTTGCCAGGATGCAGGGCGGGCGCCGGGCGGCGAGAGATGATGTCATCTCTCTGCTCTGCCACCCACTGATTGGCCAGTCCACCCGCCGAGCCACCCAGCTGGCAGCTTCCCGTCCATCCCTCCCCCCTGCCCAGCCACCCAGCTGGCAGCTTCCCTTCCATCTCTCCCCCCTGCACAGTGTGACTGTACGAGCGCCGAGCAGCTCGGCGGCTCACCCGCCGCCCACTCACTTACACGCAGACTGTTTTGAGGCTCAAGCAGGCAAGAGCTTCGTCTGACCTGTCAGAGTCGCGTCGGCTTTCAGACTCGAGTCCAAGTCCGACGTGACTCACTGACGTCACTCGTGGCGTTAGCGAGTGCAGGGAAGAGGCTCCACCCACCTCCTCCTCCTCCTCCTGGTATCCTGCCATGTCAGTGCGAGTCTCTCTCGGCGCCGCTGATCGGCTGATGTGAGAGAGAGACTCGGGTAGAGGCAGCGGCAGCCGCATTGGCACTGGCTTCCATGACATATCAGTGCTACTATTTCGGGGGGGGGGGGGCAATTGCCCTGTTGCCCCCCCTGGATCCGCCCCTGCCCTGAGCATAGACAAAACGTACATCCTGTGACTACATTACCATAAAATAACACACTATAACACTGCAGTGCCACCTGCTGGTATAGATAGGTATAATGCATATATACATATATATAGTTCACATTATAGAAAACTACTTGCTGTTGCTTCTTTCAACAGGCCTGAGGGCCCCGGGGAGCTCGATTGGCATTTGCCATTGAACACCAGAATGGCAGGTCCGCCACTGGCACCCTAAGCTTTTCACAGATGAAAGCAAGTTCACCCTGAGCACATGTGAGAGACGTAAAAGGGTCTGGAGAAGCCATGGAGAATGTTATGCTGCTTGTAAGGTCTTCAGCATGACCGTTTTGGTGGTAGGTCAGTGATGGTCTGGGGAGGCATATCCATGGAGGGATGCACAGACCTCTACAAGCTAGACAATGGCACCCTGACAGCCATTAGGTATTGGGTTAAAATCCTTGGACCCATTGTCAGACCCTACGCTGGTGCAGTAGGTCCTGGCTTCCTCCTGGTGCACGATAATGCCTGGCCTCATATGGCGAGAGTATGCAGCCAGTTCCTGGAGGATGAAGGAATTGATACCACTGAATGGTCCCCCACGCTCGTCTGACCTAAATTTAATAGAACACCTCTGGGATATTTTGTTTCGGTCCATTCCGACGCCATCAGGTTGCACCTCAGTCTGTTTAGGAGCTCAGTTATGCTCTTGTCCAGATCTGGGAGGAATTACTCCAGGAAACCATCCTTCATCTCATTAGGAGCATGTCAGGAATGCATACAAGCACGTAGGAGCCATACAAACTACTGAGTACCATTTTGAGTTGCTGCAATGAAATTTCAGCAAAATGGACTAGCCTGCTGCATCATTTTTTCACTTTGTTTTTCGGGGTGTCTTTGAATTCAGCCTTCTGTAGGTTGATAATTTTCATTTCCATCAAACGATGTGGCATCCTTTCGTTCCTAACACATCACCCAGTCCATATCAGTATAGATGTCCAGAACAATATTTTTCCCCATTGAAATCTGATGTGTTTTCAAAGTGTTCCTTTAATTTTTTTGAGCAGTGTATATATAATGTTTGGGGCTTATAAGTTATTTTTTAGCAAAAAAACTTGTAAACAAAAAGTGCCAGAAAACACTTGATCTTCAAGCGAATAATATATATATATAAATTTAGAATTGTGAAAATTTGCAAAGAAAATAAATGATACCCTATCCTTTTTAGATGTGGCGCTTATGTTGGAAAAAAGGGGGGTTGAATCGCGCTAAAACAGATTGGTGATCATACACATCATCACCAAACCAAATATTTAGAACTAAGTGAAGAGTTCCCCTTTAATGTATACATAATATACAAAACACATGTCAAATGAATAATCAATCCAAAAATAAAATGTTCAAAGTGATAATAAAAAGTCCATGTATAAAAAATAAATCACCCAAGTGATATGAAAGTATCTTTAAAAAGTTCCAAGAAACATAAATTCTTGCTGTGAGAAGAAAAAAGCGTGCTTGCTCCACCACCGTAAAATCAGACTGGCCGCTTACCAGAAACTCATGATCCCTCGTTACAGAGGATCAGAGAAAGCTGTTTGTTAATACTGCTTCGAACCACGACCAATGGATCAGAGACCTTATACCGAGATGGGACATCAAAGACTGCAGGATCAGGCTAAAGATGTTCACACTGACAGGTACTCAGACATCAGCCCACAGCATTGCAGATATGGTCATAGAAGGAAAAAAAGGCTCCATATAGTGTAAAATCATTAACTTTATTGGATAAGTAAAAGGTTAAACTCACATGTTAGTAGACAATAGTAGGCATGTAGTGTAGTCTGGAGCGCCGGCTCACAGACAGCCCGTCCTACTGGAAACAACAGCAGCAATGGGAGGTGACAAGAACACGTCGCTCTGCCCTACGCGGCGTTTCGTGATAGAGTCACATCATCCTGGGGCACTTATGTTGGTAAGACCAAACGTCAGCTTAGACGCTGCATCTATGACCATATTTACAATAATAAAAATGGGTAAATAGCGACACCCATAAGTAAATATGCTGGAATGATACATAATTTGTATCAGTGTTCTTGCGTTAGACCATATGCATAAGCATCCTATGGGAGGGAAAGATGACATAACGATAGACGTGAGACTCGATGGGCATACTCATTACAGGCCACACAACCCCCTGTTATCCTACAAGCCATTTTATATAGTTGGGGGACTGTATAGGGTCCACACAACCCCCTGTTATCCTACAAGCCATTTTATATAGTTGGGGGACTGTATAGGGTTGTGTGGCCTGTAATGAGTATACCCATCGAGTCTCACGTCTATCGTTATGTCATCTTTCCCTCCCATAGGATGCTTATGCATATGGTCTAACGCAAGAACACTGATACAAATTATGTATCATTCCAGCATATTTACTTATGGGTGTCGCTATTTACCCATTTTTATTATTGTAAATATGGTCATAGATGCAGCGTCTAAGCTGACGTTTGGTCTTAAATTGAGATATTTCGTTTTTGTCCTGGGTTCCTTTTTTTGCCCTTGATCGTTTCTTATGTAAAGTTAGGTCCATATATATTTGGACACAGGCACAATTTTAGATTTTGCAGGTATTTACCAAAACATATTCAAGCTATAGTTATATAATGGATATGGGCTGAAAGTGCACACTCTCAGGTTTATTTGAGGGAATATACATCCAAATCAGAGGAAGAGATTAGGAATTACAGCTCTTAAGAATAGCCACCACCCTCCCCCCTTTTCAAGGGACCAATAGTAATTGGACAACTGAATCAAAAGCTGTTCTGGAGTTGATTCTAAGTGTGGTGTTTGCATGTGGAATATATTGCTTTGAACCTACAACATGCGTTCAAATGAGCTGTCCATAAAACAGACCATTGTAAGGCTTTAAAAATGAAACAAATCCATCAGAGAGATAGCAGCAACATTAGTAGTTTCCAATTCAACAGTTTGGTACATTCTGAGGAAAGAAGAACGCACTGGTGAGCTCAGCAACATAAAAAGGCCAGGACGTCCATGGAAGACAACAGTGGTGGATGATCTCAGGATCCTCTCTATGGTAAAGAAAAACCCATTCAATACATCAAGACAAGTGAAGGACACTCTCCAGGAGCCTGGCGTGTCATTTTCAAAGTCTACAATCAAGAGAAGACTTCACAAGAGCAAATACAGGGGGTTCACCACAAGGTGCAAACTATTCAATAGCCTGAAGAAAAGAACATCCAGATTAGAATTTGCCAAAAAAATCTAAAAAAAACCAGACCAGTTCTGGAAAAGCATTCTTTGAACGGATGAAACTAAGATTAATCTGTATCAGAATGACGGGAAGAAAAAAGTGTGGAGAAGGCTTGGAACAGCTTATGATCCAAGGCACACAACGTCATCTGTAAAACATGATGGAGGCAATGTGATGGCATGGTGCATGCATGGCTTCCAGTGGCACTGGGTCATTGGTGTTTATTGATGACAGAAGACAGAAGCAGCCGGATTAATTATGCAGTGTTTAGAGATATACTGTCAGCCCAGATTCAGCCAAATGCAGCAAAGTTGAATGGATAAATAAATAAATAAAGTGATGCACTCATATTATCCCATTAATACTACCTTATTGTGCGCTGGCTATTGAACTTCATTTTTCTTGGCTCGTCGTACGTGTTGTATGCCACTGCGTTCTTGACATTTGGAATTTCCAACACCATTTGTGTGACCGTTTGTATGCAAGACAAGTTTGAGCCAACATCTGTTGGAAAAAAATCCACGGTTTTGTTGTCGGAATGTCTGATCTTCTGTACGCGGCATTAGAGTAATTGTAAACCTTTTTTTTTTATAATAAACATGTTATACTTACCAGCTCTGTACAATGGTTTTGCACAGAACAGCCTCGATCCTCCTCTTCTGGGCTCTCCTACCGGCACTCTTTGCTTTACCTTTTCTACAAGTGCCCCCAAAGGAAGTCGCTTCCCATGGGGGCACTTATGCGGGTTCAGAGAATGCATTAAGGTAAAAAAGGCTTTAGAAGCACTTTAGTAAACAGTCTACAATTTCAACAGTTTTCTTGTTTTAACTGGGTATTAGGTTGGTTATATTCCCTGTGTTGTTTGTTTGCCTTACCTTGTAATGATGGGCTCACATGTTGCTGCTGCAGTTTGTAGTGTCATGGCTGATTGATTCCGCTATACAGAAGGTAATTTGGTGGCCTGGGATTTTTAATTGGCACCAAGAATACAAACAACTGAATTAAAATTCACAATATTTATTAATACAGTTTCTGAAAAGAGACAATAGTCTACAACATATTAAAAGGCAACAATGAAAATGTACATAAATTCAAATCACCGT
Organism: Lithobates clamitans; assembly: GCA_037952925.1. NCBI lineage: Eukaryota > Metazoa > Chordata > Amphibia > Anura > Ranidae > Lithobates > Lithobates clamitans. The sequence goes on from JBBGZY010000544.1 coordinate 5,159,508, forward strand.
ATATATATATTACAGCACATCAATGATTAAAGTTACAAAAATTACTCAGCTTAACATGTTGGATGGATGCCTTTACTAAGAATGGTTACATGACAGCGTTCAATATAGCACAAAAGATGCAATTAACTCTCCACCGAATGACCCAGCAGATCACCTTAACCGCTTGCCGACCTTATACTGTACATATATGGCGGCAAGGCAGCTCTTCTGTGCAAAATCGCGCACGGGTACATGATTTTGAACGTCCGGGTCTGGGGCGCACACACCCCACAAAGTTAGCAAGCACTCTGTAGGAACACATTTAACCCTTTGAGCGCCCCTGATGTTAACCCCTTCCCTGCCAGTCACATTAGTGACAGTGTAAATTTTATAGCACTTATCACTGTATTAGTGTCACTGGTCCCCAAAAAGGTGTCAAAAGTGTCAGTTAGGTTTCCGTTTTGTCCGCCGCTATGTCGCAGTCCCGCTATAAATTACTGATCACTGCAATTGCTATTAAAAAATAAATAAATACCATTCATATATCCCATAGTTTGTAGACGCTATAACTTTTGCACAAAACCAATCAATATGCGCTTATATAAAATATGGGATTTTTACCAAAAATATGTAGCAGAATACACATTGCCTTAAACAGATGAATACATTTGATTTGTTACATTTTAATTGGATGTATTTTATAGCAGAAAGTAATAAAAATTGTTTATTTTTTTTCAAAATTGTCGTTCTTTTTTTCGAAAAATAAAAACCACAGACGTGATCAAATACCACCAAAAGAAAGCTATATTTGTGGGGAAAAAAAGAACATGAATTTTATTTGGGTACAGTGTCGCACGACCATGCAATTGTCAGTTAAAATAACGCAATGCTGTATCACAAAAAATGACCTGGTCATAAAGAGGGGTAAACCTTCTGGAGCTGAAGTGGTTAAAAAGTCTCAATCAAAATGTTTCAGGACAGGTGCCTAAAAATTCCACCCCAAATAGCAAAATGTATTATAAAAGGCTTCAATGGAGTTAACCCAAGTGGTCTAAAAAAAGGGGTAGAAGGCACAGATCATGCAATCACAGCAACAGCTGCATCACCACATGAATAGATATTCAGAATTCAACAGCAATGATTCCGCTATGTCCTTGTATTCATTCACCTAGCTTGTCCAGGGTCGCTAAAGGGACAGGCAACATTGCCCCATCTCACAAACTTTGCTTCACCATTTCATCTGTGTTGCATCACAAATGTGGGAGTGCTAATGTGATGAAAGCCTGTATGGTGAGCTCTCTGTTAATTGCTCTGCCTGCTTGTGCCAGTGTCAGATCTAATTACTATTTATCTCTCACCTACAGAGCACTAGAGTGAGAGATGTAAAGATTTAGAGATTTGTAGTTTCTTCACTGGCAATGTCAGTTCTTAGACAACAGACAGAGGTTACATAGTTACATATAGGGATGAGCTTCGAGTTTGAGTCGAACTCATGTTCGACTCGAACATCGGCTGTTCGCAAGTTCGCCGAACAGCGAACAATTTGGGGTGTTCGCGGCAAATTCGAATGCCGCGGAACACCCTTTAAAAGCCTATGGGAGAAATCAAAAGTGCAAATTTTAGGGACATGACGGGACTTCCCTGTGGCATTCCCCGTGACGTCACAGGGAAGTCCCGTCAAGTCACTGTGCGTCAGAGGGGGCGGGGTCACCTGGTGGCCCCACCCCCCCATTATTTAAGAACCGTCAGAAGAGGAGACGCGTCACACAGCGGGAGCCTCCCACCATGCCAGCATGGATGGGGAGCGGCCCGGAGAAGAAGATGAAGAAGAGAAGAAGATAAAGAAGAGAAGAAGATGAAGAGAAGAGCGGGAGCCTCCCCCCATGCCATGGGTGTGGAGCGGCCCGAGGAGAAGAAGATAGAAGACGCCGCAGAGCAGATGCTGGATGAAAACACCGGAGGAAGAACCAGAAGAGCCAGAAGAACCAGAAGAAGAAGAAGAAGAAGATGAAGGAAGAGAGCAGAAAGAAGAAAGAAGAAGCATTTAAATAAAGGAATTGTCAAAAACTGTCTCTTGTCATGTTTAACAGTTTTGACAGTTTTTAGTGAAATGGTAGGTTACCATTTCACACAGGTGGAGGGCCGGGATCTGGGGGTCCCCTTGTTAAAGGGGGCTTCCAGATTCCGATAAACCCCCCGCCCGTAGACCCCCACAACCACCGGCCAGGGTTGTGGGGATGAGGCCCTTGTCCTCATCAACATGGGGACAAGGTGTTTTGGGGGGCTACCCCAAAGCACCCTCCCAATGTTGAGGGCATGTGGCCTGGTATGGTTCAGGAGGGAGGGGGCGCTCTCTCATCCCCCCCTCTTTTCCTGTGGCCTGCCAGGTTGCGTGCTCGGATAAGGGTCTGGTATGGATTTTTGGGGGGACCCCACGCCGTTTTTTTTCTAAATTTTGGTGCGGGGTTCCCCTTAAAATCCATACCAGACCTGAAGGGTCTGGTATGGAATTTAGGGGGGCCCCCACATCATTTTTTTTATTTTGGCCGGGGTTCCCCTTAATATCCATACCAGACCTGAAGGGCCTGGTATGGAATTTAGAGGGACCCCCATGTCACTTTTTTTTTTTTTTTTTTTGGTTCGGGGTTCCCCTATGGGGAATTCCCATGCCGTTTTTATCAATGAACTTTTATGTGTATTGTCGGACCGGCAATGCAATAGTCGCGAGTAGTTTTAAATGACTTTTTTTCTTTGAAATGTCATTTTGCTGTCAGACTGTTCTAAACATGGGAAACATGCGCCCCTTTACAGGCATACTATAGACACCCCCCAGCTACGAAATTTAAAGGGATATTACACTTTTATTGTTTGACTTTAAGCATTATTAAAATCACTGCTTCTGAAAAAACGTCAGTTTTTAAAACTTTTTTTTGCATTGATTGCAGGTCCCCAAACACTTTTTATGACAATAACTTGCATATAAGCCTTTAAAATTAGCACTTTTGATTATTCATGTTCGTGTCCCATAGACTTTAACGGTGTTCGCGTGTTCAAACAAACTTTTTTCCTGTTCGCATGTTCTGGTGCGAACCAAACGGGGGGTGTTCGTCTCATCCCTAGTTACATAGTAGGTGAGGTTGAAAAAAGACACAAGTCCATCAATTCCAACCTATGTGTTGTGTTGTGTTGTGTATTTCATGTCAGTTTTACATTGTATAACCCTGTGGTCGTTCAGGTGTTTATCTAATAGTTTTTTGAAACCATCGATCCTCCCCACTGAAACCACCATCTGTGAAAGGGAATTCCACATCCTTGCCACTCTTACAGTAAAGAACCCTCTACGCAGTTTAAGGTTAAACCGCTTTTCTTCTAATTTTAATGAGTGGCCACATGTCTTATTAAACTCTCTTCAGAGGAAAAGTTTTATCCCTATTGTGGGGTCACAAGTATGGTATTTGTAAATTGAAATCATATCCCCTCTCAAACGTCTCTTCTACAGAGAGAATAAGTTCAGTGCTCGTAACCTTTCCTCATAACTAAGATCCTTCAGTCCTTATATTAGTTTTGTTGCCCTTCTCTGTACTCGCTCCATTTCCAGCACATCCTTCCTCAGGACTGGTGCCCAGAACTGGACAGCATACTCCAGGTGAGGCTGGACCAGAGTGTTGTAGAGTGGGAGAATTATCGCTTTATCTCTTGAGTTAACCCCCGTTTTAATGCATGCCAATATTCTGTTTGCTTTGTTAGCAGCAGCTTGGCATTGCATGCCATTGCTGAGCCTATCATCTACTAGGACCCCCAGGTCCTTTTACATCCTTGATTCCCCCAGAGGTTCTCCCCCCCAGTGAGCAGATTGCATTCATATTTTTGCCACCCAAATGCATTATTTTACATTTTTCCACATTAAAACTCATTTGCCATGTAGTTGCCCACCCCATTAATTTATTCAGATCTACTTGCAAGGTTTCCACATCCTGCGGAGAAGTTATTGCCCTGCTTAGCTTAGCATCGTCTGCAAATACAGAGATTGAACTGTTTACCCCATCCTCCAGGTTGTTTATGAAAAAATTAAATAGGATTGGTCCCAGGACAGAACCCTAGGGGACCCCACTTTCCACTCCTGACCATTCCAAGTACTCCCCATTTATCACTACCCTCTGAACTCACCCTTGTAGCCAGTTTTCAATCCATGTACTCACCCTATGGTCCATGCCAACGGACCTTACTTTGTACAGTAAACATTTATGGGGAACTGTGTCAAATGCTTTTGCAAAATCCAGATACACCACGTCTACGAGCCTTCCTTTATCTAGATGGCAGCTCACCTCCTCATAGAAGGTAAATAGATTGGTTTGGCAATAACGATTCTTCATGAATCCATGCTGATTACTGCTAATGATACAATTTTCATTACTAAAAACCTTAGATAGACTTACCGGTGACGGTATTTCTACGAGCCTTTCAGGACAGCACCTTGGAGAGAGCGCAGCTCCACCTCTTCACAGGAAACACTGCGTGACAACCCCCCTTTTAAAAGCAGCTACTTCCACCATACCGTCAGTTATTACCGAGAAGTCCTCTGACATTCTGGAAGATATAAGCAGACAATTACCGAGCCCCAAAATTATATTTTACGTATGATAATCTAGGGAGGGAAGTAGGCTAGGGAAAGGCTCATAGAAAGACATTTACCGATAAGTCTAACTAAGGTTTTCTCCCTTCACCTTTCAGGACAGCAGCTTGGAGATGATAACCGAGCACTTACTTCAGGGTGGGACCACTGCCTGTAAAACCTTCCTACCAAAGGATTGGTCCGAGGCTGACAGTATATCCAAACAGTAATGCCTTTTAAAGGTCAAAAAACTGGACCACGTGGCAGCCTTACATATCTGCTCAGGTGATGCCCGGCCCTCTCTGCCTATGATGCCACCACTGCCCATGTAGAATGAGGCAAGATTCCCTCTGCAGGTTCCAGACCTAATAAGTATGCTTCTTTAATGTCTTGTTTCAGCCATCTCCCTAGGGTACTTTTGGAGGCTCTACTCCCTTTGTGACTCCCTTCCATTAAGACGAAGAGTGAAGATGATTTCCTAATGCTCCTTGTTATCTCTAGATACCTAAGAAGGCACCTTCTAACGTCCAGAGTATGGAAGGCTTCTTCTCCTGGCCCAGAAGGCAAGGGGCAAAAGGTAGGGAGAATGATCTCCTGTGTCCGGTGAAAGACCAAGGATACTTTAGGCAGGAAGGCTGGGTCTGTCCTCAAGACTATCCTGTCTGGCAGACATCTCATAAAAGGCTCTTGGATTGATAATGCCTGTATTTCACTAATTCTACGGGCAGATGTTACTGCAACCAGGAGTATAGTCTTTAGTGTTAGGAAACTTAACAATGTTTCTTCTATCGGCTCAAATGGCGACTTAGTGAGCCCCTGAAGAACTAAAGATAATTCCCACTTGGGAAAACTAATAAGAGGTCTAGGCCTAATTTTAGCCCTAAAGAACCTATCAAGGGCTCCCTTGATAGGGTTTTTTCCAAAAGAAATTGATAAAGCAGCTACCTGCATTATCGGCTCAAATGGCGACTTAGTGAGCCCCTGAAGAACTAAAGATAATTCCCACTTGGGAAAACTAATAAGAGGTCTAGGCCTAATTTTAGCCCTAAAGAACCTAACTATCAAGGGCTCCCTTGATAGGGTTTTTTCCAAAAGAAATTGATAAAGCAGCTACCTGCGTTTTGAGGGTACTCACTGCTAAACCCTTCTCCATACCTTCCTGGAGAAATTCTAAAACTGAAATAATATTAAATAAATTCAAGTTTTTGCTGGAACACCAGGAGTTGTAACACTTCCAGACTTTGAAATAGATAGCCCTGGTGACCTTTTTGTGAGAGTCCCTTTTTTCTTAACAGTTCCTCTTCAGAAACCAGGCTGTCAGATTGAGGTAAGCTGGATCTGGATGGATAATCTGCCCTTGACACAGAAGATCCACCCTGAGTGGTAATCTCCAGGGGGTTTTGCTGAGAGATTTACTAGGGTGGAGAACCAGGGCCTGTTCGGCTAATAAGGAGCGATTAGTATCAGATTTGTGGACTCTGCTCTGAATTTTGCCAACACCCTCGGTATTAGTTGAAACGGGGGAAAGGCGTAAGACAAAGGGAAGTCCCATTTGTGGGCTAACGCATCCACTCCAAGGGCTTGATCCACATGAGGAAAGCCCCACCTTTCAGAGATCATCACGAATAACTCCTGGTTTAGAGACCACTCTGCTTGTCTTATTTCTCTCCTGCTGAGAAGATCCACTAGGGTGTTTTCCGTGCCATTCAAATGGACTGTGGAAAACAAGGCTAAATTTTTCTCTGCCCAGCTCAGGACATGATGAGCTTGTTCCATCAGGGTCTTGCTCCTTGTGCCCCCTTCTTTTGCTAGGTATAATAATGCCGTCATGTTGTCCGACAGTACCTGAACATGTTGACCTTTTAGAAACTGGTGGAAACAAAGGAGGCTTAGGTGGATAGCCTTTAACTCTCTCCAATTTGAGGACCTTCTTGCCTCTGGTTTGGACCATACCCCCTGAGTTATCCGTTCCTCGAGGTGAGCACCCCACCCCCATGCACTTGCATCTGTTGTTAACCTCCGAGTTACTGGGAAAGTCCATGGGAGACATTTTGAGGTGTTTTCCTAATCTCTCCACCACCAAAGTGATCTTTTTTGCCTTTACCCCTATCCTGAACTTCTTCTCCAGAGGTTCCTGGTGTGACCAGTTCAGAAAAATGTCCGCTTGCAGGGGTCGAGCATGAAACCTGGCCCACTGTACTGAGGGGATTGCTGCTGTCAATAGACCTAGAACAGACATGGCTTGCCTTACAGAAACCTCTGTGTTGGTCTGAAGTATTCTCAGAGCCATCTGCATTTTTTGCACCTTTTCCTGAGTGAGGAAGATTCTTTGTTCTAATGAGTCTATTTTGTACCCCAGAAACCTTACTCTATGAGATGGTACCAGATTTGATTTCTGAAGGTTCAGAATCCAGCCCAAACCATTTAGATGTGCTTGGGTTACTTGGAGGTTGACCTCTACTTGATCTTTTAAATCTGCAAACAGTAGTAAATCGTCCAAGTAGGGTACTATTGGGATCCCCTTCAGTCTCAGGGACTCCAGAGCTCCTGCCATCACTTTCATGAACACCGAAAGGCAGGGCCCTGAACTGCAGGTGCCAAATCCCCCCCCCCCAGATTGTCTGCTGATCGCAGGAACTTCTGTGATGAGGCTGCGACTGGTATATGGAGATAGGCATCTCTCAGATCGATAGATGCCATGTAACATCTGGGGGTAAGTAGATTCCTCACAGGGAAAATCGTATCCATCCTGAATTTTTTGTATTTTATGGATTGGTTCCGAATTTTCAGGTTGAGAATCAGCTGAAATTTTCCTGAAGGTTTTTTGACCAGGAAAATGTGGGAGTAAAACCCCTTCCCCTTCTGATCTTTCGGGACTTGGGAGATGACACCCTGCTGCATCAATTCTCCTAACAGCTTTCATAGCCAAGGCCTTCTTCTGATCCCTTGGAAGGTTTGTCACATAAAACCGATTCGGAGGTGTCTGTAATAACTCTAGCTGATATCCCTGATGGATTAAATTCAGAACGAAGGGACTTTTTGTTGCTCTTTCCCAAGCTGGCAGGAAGTCCTGTAGCCCCCCGCCTACTGGGAGATGGTCATTGCTTTTTTGGGGTCAGCTCAGGAGGTCTAAAGAGCACCCCTCCTCTGCCTCTCCCTTTCTGAGGGTTTGATCCCTTTCTTTATGGGCTTGTTGAAAAGAAGGAAAATTCTTCCTTTGTTGCTTCGCCTTCTTTTTCTGTGGGGAAAGCTCCTATCAAGGACTGTCTCTAATTCTGGACCAGGTCCTCTGTAAAGAGTATGCCACAAAGTTTTACCTTTGATGCAGAGTCTCTTGACCTGGTTTTCAGCCAAAGAGCCGTCCTAGGCAGAGTTAACAAGTGCTGAGGATCTGGAAGACATCCTGATGGATTCCCCTGAGGCATCAGCCATATATTTGACCGCTCTCAAAAGGGTAGGGAAGGACTCCAACAGATCTTTCCTAGAAGTGCCTGCTACCACATGGCCTTTGAGTTGTTCCAGCCAACACTCCATATTTCTAGCAACACCTGTAGAGGCCATTGCCGGTTTAAGGTTAGAAAGGGATGAGTCCCAGGCTTTCTTTAGTAGCGCATCTGCTCTTTTGTCCATGGCGTCCTTCAGCACGCCCATATCCACGAATGACAGATCTATCCGTCTGGACACTTGAGAGAAAGTGTCATCAATATTTGGTTTCTTGTTCCAAACTAACGCTTCCTCCTCCTCCAAAGCTTTGGAAAAAAATGGCTTTTTTCCGGATCTTTCCATTCCTTTTTGATCGTATCCGACTAAACTTGGTGGACAGAAAATACTCTATGGGTTTTCTCTTCTTGAATCTCTAAGGTGGTATATACTGCCTTAAGTAGATCGTCCACATCATCAAGCGTTAGTTTGTACCTAGAAGATCTATTTTCTTCTTCCCCCTCATCCTCCTCCAAATCAATGGTTGAAGGAGGAATACCTTGTTCCTGTTCCTCTGACTCACTTCCCATTAGTCCAGAAGTGGTAGGAGGAAGACTGGACCGGGAGCTCTGTTCCTGGCTGGAACCCTGGCCCTGTATTTTCATAAGGGAACGTACTGTCCCTAAGGTCTCTGCTAGTTCTTTCCTTACAGACGAAAAGAGCTCTTTACACTCCTGTGTAGATTTTTCTCTCACTAAACCTTCAATGCAGGATTTGCACAGCGGTTTGGGCCAGGAGTCCCTTAATGGGTTCTTGCATGAAGGGTATTTTCTCCCTGTTGCTCTCTCTGATTTGGCAGTGGCTTTCTGAAAAGTCAGTAAGATATAACCCACAGATCCCTCCAGTGGCGGCCCGTCCATAGGGGGCGCCCTGAGTCAGATGTCACTTCCTGATTCTCTCTCTCATTGCGCCCGAGAGAGGAAACAGGAAGAATGCTGCTGCATGTGTGAGGAGGAGGACACCGCAGGAGACCCAAGGTAAGTACCGCTGGGACTCTGATGGGGACACCTGCTGTGGGGGGACTCTGATGGGGACACCTGCTGTGGGGGGGCTCCGATGGGGGACACCTGCTGTGGGGGTACTCTGATGGGGGACACCTGCTGTGGGGGGACTTTGATGGGGACACCTGCTGTGGGGGAACTCTGATGGGGGACACCTGCTGTGAGGGGACTTTGATGGGGACACCTGCTGTGGGGGGACTCTGATGGGGGACACCTGCTGTGGGGGGACTCCTATTGAGACACCTGCTTTGGGGGACACCTGCTGTGGGGGGCTCTGATGGGGGACACCTGCTGTAAGGGGGGACTCTGATGGGGACACCTGCTGTGGGGGGATTCTGATTGAGACACCTGCTTTGGGGGACACCTGCTGTGTGGGGCTCTGATGGGGGACACCTGCTGTGGGGGGACTTGGATGGGGGACACCTGCTGTGGGGGGCTTTGATAGGGGACACCTGCTGTGGGGGGCTCTGGTGGGGGTCTCTGATAGGGGACTCTGATGGGACACCTGCTGTGGGGGGGTTCTGATGGGGGACACATGCTGTGGGGGGTTCTGATGGGGGACACCTGCTGTGGGGGGACTCTGATGGGGACACCTGCTGTGGGGGAGCTCTGATGGGGACACCTGCTGTGGGGGGTTCTGATGGGGGACACCTGCTGTGGGGGGACTCTGATGGGGACACCTGCTGTGGGGGGACTCTGATGGAGACAACTGCTGTAGGGGACACCTGCTGTGAGGGGGCTCTGATGGGGACACCTGCTGTGGGGGGGCTCTGATGGGGGACACCTGCTGTGGGGGGCTCTGATGGAGGACACCTGCTGTGAGGGGGCTCTGATGGGGACACCTGCTGTGGGGGGGGCTCTGATGGGGACACTTGCTGTGGGGGGACTCTGATGGAGACAACTGCTGTAGGGGACACCTGCTGTGAGGGAGCTCTGATGGGGACACCTGCTGTGGGGGGGCTCTGATGGGGGACACCTGCTGTGGGGGGACTCTGATGGGGGACACCTGCTGTGGGGGGACTCTGATGGAGACAACTGCTGTAGGGGACACCTGCTGTGAGGGGGCTCTGATGGGGACACCTGCTGTGGGGGGCTCTGATGGGGACACCCGCTGTGGGGGGCTCTGATGGGGACACCTGCTGTTGGGGGCTCTGATGGGGACACCTGCTGTGGGGGGGCTCTGATGGGGGACACCTGCTGTGGGGGGCTCTGATGGGCGACTCCTGTTTTGGGGGGACTCTGATGGGGACACCTGCTGTGGGGGGACTCTGATGGGGACACCTGCTGTGGGGGGACTGTGATTGAGACATCTGCTTTGGGGGACACCTGCTGTGGCGGGCTCTGATGGGGAACACCTGCTGTAGGGGGCTCTGATGGGGGACACTTGCTGTGGGGGGACTCTGATGGGGGACACCTGCTGTGTGGGGCTCTGATGGGGGACACCTGCTGTGGGGGGCTCTGATGGGGGACACCTGCTGTCGGGGGCTTTGATAGGAGACACCTGCTGTGGGGGGCTCTGGTGGGGGACTCTGATGGGGGACACCTGCTGTGGGGGGACTCTGATGGAGACACCCTGCTGTGGGGGACACCTGCTGTGGGGGACTCTAAAGGGGACACCTGCTGTTGGGGGCTCTGATGGGGGACACCTGCTGTTGGGGGCTCTGATGGGGGACACCTGCTGTGGGGGGACACTGATGGCAACTCTGATGTAAGGGGACAGAGGCTGTATTTGGGGGGGACAGAGGCTGTATTTGGGGGAGGGGCAGAGGCTGCATTTTGGGGGGGACAGAGGCTGCATTTTGGGGGGGCAGAGGCTGTATTTGGGGGGGGACAGAGGCTGCATTTGGGGGGGGACAGAGGCTGCATTTTTGGGGGGCAGAGGCTGCATTTGGGGGGGGCAGAGGCTGCATTTGGGGGGGCAGAGGCTGCATTTGGGAGGGGGACAGAGGCTGCATTGGGGGGGACACAGGCATGCTGCATTTGGGGGGGACAGAGGCTGCATTTGGGGGAACAGAAGCTGCATTTAATGGGAACAGAGGCTGCATTTAATGGGACACAGGCATGCTGCATGTAATGGGACACAGGCATGCTGCATTTGGGGGGGGGACAGAGGCTGCATTTGGGGGGGCAGAGGCTGCATTTGGGGGGGGACAGAGGCTGCATTTGGGGAGACAGAGGTTGCATTTGGGGAGACAGAGGCTGCGTTTGGGGGGACAGAGGCTGCATTTTATGTGACAGAGGCTGCATTTGATGTGACACAGGCTGTATGTAAGGACGGACTGCTGGGGACACCTGATGGCATCTGGTGGCAGGCGACGCGGCTAGTGACACACTCGGGGCTCCCACTGATTCTGCATTATGGTGAGTTGAATGTTTTCATTTTATATTACAATGTAATAATAGTAATAATGCGCTTCAATCATCCTGACACCATAACAACCATGGTGCCGGGATGATTGAAGCGCTAACACCAGGTGTTTGGAGTATCTTTATCTGCTGATTGTTAAACTTTGTAGAATACACATTTCTATTGTTGTGTAGGATCTAGGCCTGCTGTCCCTCTCTCCCTCTCCCTCCATCCCTCGTTCATCTCAGACGCTAACCACACCACCTTAGAGCCACGCCCACTATTTCGCTGAAACCATGCCCATTTTCACCAAGTGGGAGGGGTCAAAAAGGAAGGGCGGGGTCTGGCGCCCCCCCATCCTAAAACTTCACCAGCCGCCACTGTCTCCCTCCATGCTGAGCTGCTATTAGCCAATTACCACTATAGCAGACAGCTGCAGGACCTAGCATAGTCACACAGAAAAAAAAACACCCAGTAAGAAAAGGAAAGAGGAGCACCTCTCCTACCTGGGCCTGGCCGGGAACCTGGGCGCCTGTATCCGCCATTGCTGCTGACAATTCAGCCTCCTCTATTGCAACGCTGCAGCAGCCACCTGTGTGGTTTAAATAATTCCTTCCTTGTGTAGAGCGGAAGGAAGTCCCAGCCAGAAGACCCGCCCCTTCTTCCTGCGTCCCAGCAGCCGGAACCAATCGCTGCTACGCCCCCCCCCCGGAAGTCTCCACCCCTGGAACTGACGTCACCTGCCACCCAAGACTTGGCGCCGACATGCTGAGACCATGGATGCTTAGAATGAGCACACCCGTGGCCCCCCGAGCACTCTGGGTGGACAACCTCCTACGGACCATTACTCCTGTGAGCAAGTGAAGGAAGGGACACCGGAGCACCCCCCTCTCGTGCGGGATGGAGCTGGGCTGGTCCTAGCATGTAAAGCAAAAATGTACTGCTCAAAACCCTCACTTTGAAGAGAGCGCAGCCCCTCTGGTTCCCCAAGCAGTGTTTCCATGGCGGAGGAAACACTAAAACTGACAGCATGGTGGAAGCAGCTGCTTTTAAAAGAGGTGTTGTCATGCAGTGTTTCCTGTGAAGAGGTGGAGCTGCGCTCTCTCTAAGGTGCTGTCCTGAAAGGCGAAGGGAGAAATCTTGTATATAGTCCCTTATCATCTCCTCCAAGAGCTTGATACTATTGATGTTAGGCTAACTGGTCTGTAATTCCCAGGGATGTATTTTGGCCCTTTTTTAAATATTGGTGCTACATTGGCTTTTCTTTAATCAGCTGGTACCATTCCATCAGTAGACTGTCAGTAAAATTTAGGAACAATGGTCTGGCAATTACTTGACTGAGTTCCCTAAGGACCCTCAGGGTGCAACATTAATAAGTCCCGGTGACTTATTAATGTTATTTTTTCAAGTCTATTCCTAATTCTGTTCTGTTAGCCAAGAGGGTGCTTCCTGTGATGTGTCTTGAGGAAAAACACTGCAGTTTTGGTTACTGAAGCTCCCCGATTCCCTCGTAAAGACTGAGGAGAAGAATAAATTCAATACCTTAGCCATCTCACCATCCTTTGTAACCAGATTCCCTTCCTCATTCTTTATGGGGCCAATATGGTCTGTCCTCCCTCTTTTACTGTTTATATACTTAAAGAATTTCTTGGGATTTTTTTTGCTCTCCTCTGCTATGTGTCTTTCGTGATCTTAATCGCCCTTATTGCACCCTTACATTTCTTGTTGCATTCTTTGTAAAGTTTGAATGCTGATGATGATCTCTCAGTCTTGTATTTTTTGAAGGCCTTTTCCTTTGCTTTTATATGCATTTTTACAGTGGAGTTAAGCCACCCAGGACTTTTGTTTGCTCTTTTAAATTTATATCCCAATGGAATGCACTGGCTAATGCCCTTATTTAATATGCTCTTAAAGAAAACCCATCTCTCCTCTGTGTTCTTTGTTCCTAAGATTTTATCCCAATTAATATCTTCTAGCAAGGTTCGTAGTTTAGGGAAGTTGGCTCTTTTGAAATTCAGTGTCTTTGTATTCCCCTTATGTTTCCTATTTGTGTGATTTATACTGAAGCTAATTGACCTGTGATCGCTGTTTCCTAAATCGCCCCGTATTTCCACATCCGTGATCAGGTCTGTATTGTTGGTAATCAGTAGGTCTAGTAACGCTTTGTTTTTAGTTGGTGCGTCTACCATCTGACTCATGAAATTGTCCTGCAAGACATTTAAGAACTGGCGAGCCTTAGACGAATGTGTGGTTCCTTCCGGCCGGTCTATGTCTGGATAATTAAAATCCCCCATTGTGTTGACACTTCCCATCGATGCCGCTAATCCAAATTGTGATAGGAGTTCCGTCTCCCCCTCCTCCCCCAGGTTAGGGGGCCTATAGCATACTCCCAGTATTACTTTCCCCTTAGTTTCCTCCCTTTGGAGCTCTACCCATAAGGATTCCACCTACTCCCTTACTCCCTTATAAAGACCTTAATACACATAGTATGTTACTAATGCCCAGGAAAAGCATAGAGAAATTGGAGATGGCTGATATTTGTATGTGTAGGGATGGGATATATAGCTATCCAATTACTTCCTGGGTAATTTAGTCATATAAAATATCAAATGATATATTATAAGATAAAACTAGAAAATTTTGACACATTTATGTAACAAATGTTAATTTTCCTCTGAATCTTTACTTTAACTACTTCAGACCCGTGCTATAGTCAAAAGACGGCCACAACGTGGCTCTGTTATTCTGAGAGGGCATCCATGGATGTCCTCCAAGAACCACGTCCTCTGTGGGCCCCCTGGGGTGCGCATCCAGCGTGCTCTGTGATCAGCTGTGTCCTTTCAGACACAGCTGATCACAGATAGTGGTAAAGGGCCAATCACAGTGGCCCTTTACCATGTGATCAGCTGTGTCCAATTGCAGCTGATCACATGTAAACACACATGCTGGTTATTGGCATTTCTTTCCTCGTGCATTGTCACAGCGTGAGGAGAGAAGAGCCGGTAACCGGCAAGTGCATCAGGGGACATGTACATAGATAATCAAGGCACCGATTATCAATACAGCCCCATCAGTGCCAATCAGCGCTGCCTATCAGTGCCCATCAGTGCCGCATATCAGTACAGCCTCATCAGTGCCCATTTATTTTATTTATTTATTTCAGGTACTTATATAGCACCATCAGTTTACGCAGCGCTTTACATATACATTGTACATTCACAGCAGCCCACCATCAGTGCAGCCTCATCAGCTCACATCAGTGAAGGAGAAAAAATACTTACTTGCAAAATTTTATAACAGAAACTAAAAAAAAACGTTTTTTAATTTTTGGTCTTTTTTTGTTTGTTTAGCAAAAAATAAAAAAACAGTGGTGATTAAATACCATCAAAAGAAAGCTTTCATTTGGGTTCAGTGTTACATGACTGCACAATTTTCATTCAAAGTGCAATAGCGCTGAAAGTTGAAAATTGGTCTGGGCAGGGAGGGGGTGCCTGGTATTGAAGTTGTTAAATTGATAAATAGATATCATTAAATCCTAGAATATTAATTGATGAGTGGGATGTAACCATCATGTATCCCCTGGGATCCACTGAAGGTAAATTTCACCCTAGATTTAGATAACAGGAAACTGGTGTGTCATTGAGGTATACTGTATAGTAAATGTACAGTATGTGAACACTAGACTATAGAATACAATTCGGTACTACAAGTGGAAAAAATAATCAATTTCTTTCATGTCTTATAATAACGACTGTACAACTTTATAATACTACATGTAAATAAAATTCTTGTGTTTAATAATATAATTTTTATGGTTAATGGAGTGACACCTGGAAAGTCCCCAATGGTGCAGTTAATACAATATTCTGCCGGGATGTGGTATCCAAAATATATATATAAAGGACAATATCTTTTGACCTTATTATGTTTTCTACACTAGTTCTGTTTCAATTAACTTTATTACTGTCAAGGCCCTATGTGTGACAGTATACCCAAATTATGATAGATCAGCTCTAAGGGGTCACTTTGTAGAAGTGATCAAGTAGCTGCAAATCACTTCTTTACACAGATGCTGTGCTCGGGAAATAAATTGGAGCTTTTAGCTATTGTTTAAAATACATGGATTTCCATGAAATATTCCATATAGTATTGGATACCTAGAACAACAACCCACCATGTCTCCACTTCCTAGTGGCACCAAACATGTGTAGCCAGGTGCTGGCTAACTTGCCTGTATCATCGTGGGACATTCTGTAACAAGGGCTGCAGTGAACTTGTTTCCCCTCTAGTGTTTAGCCTGGACATTGGGTTATCATCTTCTGAATGCAAAGAGAGACCACTACTGAAAGCAGGGGATCATGGCATATGTGGTCCGGAGAGCCAGGACTTACATTGGAGCCAGTGTTGCTGCAAACTACAAGTTACAGCCAGCTGGAGAGAGAGGAATGCTGCGTGAGGACATAAATAGCCTAGTCTGAGGAGGACCTCTTCCTCTTGGTACCATGTGGACAACGTTGGGAGACTCCAGCAAGTGAGTGTTACACCTGCAGACAGATCCACCATTAACAGCTCCCTGCCGGCCGAGTGACTGTCATTGTCACCGGTACAGACCCAGCTCTTCAAGAGCATGTTCTGGGACATCCCATTCCCTTGAGTTTTGGTATAATCAGGACTGGTGAGTGGGCAGAAGCCCATCCTGTTTACATACTACAAAGACACTACATGCAGACACCTTTATCCCATCTCTTAATATGAAAGCTTCCAAAGGAAATACTTTGCATATGTTATTCTTTATTGCTGGTCGCTTTTGAGGTCATTCTCTTCCCTTTTATACCTGGAGTCATACTGCATGCTCTTTCAGGACCTACTGGTTACTTCTGTTTGACTTATTATGATCTCCTTTGCATTGCAGATCTTTTGTATACTTACTAAGACCAAAGTTTATTACTGAAAGATATCTGCCTTAGAAATTCTTGTTCTTATCTGCCTTAAAGAATTCTAAGTAAAATACTAGTTTACTCTGCTACAGTCTGGTGTCTGTATATTTGCATTATCACTTTGAAACATGTCTGAACACAGGGTGTCAGAGGTGTCGGGTGGCTTGCAAAGTCAAGGCAACCTTTGGGGACAGTCATCTACCAGCGAACCTCACGGGGGTGGCGCTACAGATGCATAACTCCCACCCTTAGACTAGGGTCTATGTGGTGGCATGTACACTTACTGGCCACTTTATTAGGTACACCTTGCTAGTATCAGGTTGGACCCCCTTTAGCCTTCAGAACTGCCTTCATTCTTTGTGTCATAGATTTAACAAGGTGTTAGAAACATTCCTCAGAGATTTTGGTCCATATTGACATGATAGCATCACGCAGTTGCTGCAGATCTGTCAGCTGCTCATCCATAATGCAAATCTACCGTTCCTTCACATCCCAAAGGTGCTCTATTGGATTGGGACCTGGTGACTGTGGAGGCCATTGGAGTACAGTGACCTCATTGTCATGTTCAAGAAACCAGTGGTGAGATGATTTGAGCTTTGTGACATGGTGCATTATCCAGCTGGAAGGAGCCATCAGAAGTGGGGTACACTGTAGTCATAAAGGGATGGACATGGTCAGCTACAATACTCAGGTAGGCTGTGGCATTTAAACGATGTTCAATTGGTATTAAGGGGCCCAAAATGTGCCAAGAAAATATCCCCCACACCATTACACCACCACCCTGAACTGTTGATACAAGGCAGGATGGATCCATGCTTTCATGTTGTTTACGCCAAATTCTGACTCTACCATCTGAATGTTACAGCTGAAATTGAGACTCATCAAACATGGCAACGATTTTGCAAATTTTTATTGTCCAATTTTGGTGAGCCTGTTCGAATTGTAGCTTCAGTCTCCTGTGTTTCCTCTTAGCTGACAGGAGTGGCACCCGGTGTGGTCTTCTGCTGCTGTAGTCCATCTGCTTAAAGGTCCGATGTGTTGTGCATTCAGAGATGGTATTTTACATTCTTTGGTTGTAACAAGTGGTTATTTAAGTTACTGTTGCCTTAAGTTTGTCACCTCAAAGTCTGCCTATTCTCCTCTGACATCGACAAGGCATTTTCGGCCACACAACTCCCGCTGACTGGATATTTTCTTTTATACGGACCATTCTCTGTAAACCCTAGAGATGGTTGTGCGTGAAAATCCCAGTAGATCAGCAGTTTTTTAAATACTCAGACCAGCCAGGTCTGGCACCAACAACCATGCCAAGTTCAAAGTCACTTAAATCCCCTTTCTTCCCTACTCTGTTGCCTGGTTTGATCTTCAGCAAGTCGTCATCACCAGGTCTAGATGCTTAAATGCATTGAGTTGATTGGCTGATTAGCAATTTGTGTTACCAAGCAATTGAATAGGTGTACCTTATAAAGTGGCCAGTGAGTGTAAATCCACAGTGGGGCAGGCAACACCCATAGGAAAAGCCAGAAGCCAGCAGAACGTGTAATCGCAATCAAAGATCTTAGCAGAACCACTGCAGAAAGGAGGTATGAATTTCACAGGCAGGAAACTATAGGCTAAACTGTGACACCTCCCTTGCAGGTGGGTTAACACCTTTGGGACCAAAGTCCCTGTAATCAGGGTTTGGAGGCTCTTTCCCACCCAAAGTATCTCTGAGCCTCCAAATTCCGGGTCCCCAATGAGGACTTACCAATCCAGAAAGAACTGCCAACTAGTCTTCTCAGAAATAGGGACCTCTGGGGAAATATATTTTCCATCCAGGACCCATCCTTGTACAAATGTTTTACCAAACATTCCCTAACCTGTTCAATTCTGTATGCTGCTCTGTTTGATCAGACATCCCAAGTCTCTTGTAAGTCTCCGGAGTCTCCCACATTTGGCTGCAGGCTCACGGACACCCGCAAGCACCGGGTGATCTCCCGGCTGGGCCTGTCTCTCAGCCACAAACAGAACATAGAGCAGCCAGAGCGCCCGCCGTGGCCGTACTCCATTTAGCCCGCTCGGGCTGCTCTGGTGCTCGCAGTTGTCAGTTGGAAGAAAAAAAAGTTAAAGTGACAGCTGTCTTAGTCAATGAGAGGCTGGAGAGTGATGGGTGGGGATAATCCTTGAGTGACAGCAACCACAGCCAGTGAGAGGAGCGGAGGCTGGGTGTCTGGTAGTGCGGAGTTCCCGGAAGTATGGTGGCTGTGTGAAGTGAGGGACAGCGGCATGGCGGGGTCCTCAGGCCGGACCAGGAATGTGATCCATCTTCATGTTCGGGGGGAGAGGTAGGTTAAGGAATAGATGAGAGGAAGGGTTCTCAGTGTAATGGGGGTCATTGTGGGTCTGGGTGGGGTTACGTGTACAGTGTGAGTCTGGGAGGTGAAAGTGTCTGAAACATAAACTGTCTGTATTGCCCATAGGAACCAATTATCTTCTGTCTGTGGCTGAATGCCAGGCGGATGTGATGAGGTCCCTGAGGTGGAGGACTGTAACAAAGTCCCGCCTCCTAGATAGATGGAACACTGCTCCGATGATACATAGAATCAGTGTGACATGTATCATAGGAGGCGGGAATTAGTTACAGTTGCCCTCAGGATATTCAAATCCATTTCAGAGCTCTGTGCGATCAGGCTGTATTCCATGGACACTAGCAAGGCTCCATTTCATGGGCACTGGTAAGGCTGTATTCCATGGGCACTGGTAAGGCTGTATTCCATGGACACTAGTAAGGCTGTATTTCATGTGCACTGGTATAGCTGCATTTAATTGCCACTAATCAGGCTGCATTTAATTGCCACTGATCAGGCTGCATTTAATTGCCACTGATCAGGCTGCATTTAATTGCCACTGATCAGGCTGCATTTAATTGGCACTGGTAAGGCTACATTTAATTGGCACTGTTATGTCTGCAATTAATTGGGGGGGGGATCAGCGCGAAGCTTCACCTCCCTGAAATTAGTCTTTACAGGTTGGGATGTCTGTGTTTGATATACCGTACTTTCCCAATATACTTTCCTCACTTCCAGTCATCAAGGTATTGTCTTAATTACTTAATAGAACTTAATTAATTTAATATATTCTTACCAATAAGTTTATAGGATTTTGTAACACTGATCAAACAGGCACACATTTGCTAGATATATATTAGTAGTTTAGTATTATTTGCTCTGTATTGTTCAATAATTCATCTATTTTCCTCATCCCATGTTCTGTTCTAAATACAGATCCAACACAATATGCCATTTTGTGGTTCCAGCCTGCTGAAATCTTGCTATTCTTCCACTAGTTATACCCTGTCTAATCTTCATTCTACAAGAGTAACACTTACAGTATGTCAATAGCAGAGCCAAACTCCTACACACGCACAATCCATTCACATGCCGTGTGTGCAGACGCTGTGCCAGTCTTCCTGCCACAGCTTTCATTCAACACAAGAATGATCAGTATGGGCAGCGACTGTGCCAGGATTTCCGAAAGAAAGGCAGTTAAATGCTCTATTCAGATGCAGAATCAGAGCAGTAAGGGCAGATTTCTCTGATGCAGGCAGGCAAATATGCTATTTGCACAAAAAAATAATACACTGCGATCACAAATTTAACCAGTGCAGTAGGAGTTAGGCCAATCATACAGTACCTTATTTTTATAAGCATTAAAAAAAATAGTTGCAAATGTAATAAATTCGATAACAAAAGCAATATTTTAGAGGTAGGTGAAATTGGTGGTCCTAGTCACCCACTAGCTTCTTATATCTCTTGATCTCTTTGCAATGGTTTGGATTTCTGTTCCCATCCAACTTGTAGTTTTGGGTGTTGCATTCAATCTTCAGGTGTTTTACTCCTCCTGCTGAATCCTTCATAATTTAAATAATTGAACATATGTAGCGCTTACCCCTGCAGGAGTAACTGTTTCTTGGGACCTCTGTTCCTGCGCAAATATTACAGCGCACTCTAACACACTTAACTGCGTGGGGAATATATATTGCAGATGCACAGTATATGCAGTACCCCAGTGGAAAAAGAGATACGAACAACAGTATTGTCACAGCAAACAGTTAAAAAATAGCAAAAAATATGCCACAAATGGGTGAACAGTATCAAGAAATATACTGCAAAAAGAAAAAAATGGTATAGAGAGCAACTGCTCCAAAACTGTATACTGGGGCAAGTCTAACTAAGAAGAGTTATGCCACCCCAACAGTTCCTCTGTCTATAATATACTCTCTCTCTCTTCTGCTGGCCAGCTCATTGGGGCCCAGGATAATTCCCTTTTAAGCAGTGATAAAGACAATAGCTCGTTGATTACCTGCAGGCAACACTGTTCTTCTTTTGTCAATGTGTAGTGAGGTCTGGCCAATGGCCTTTTCACCAACTCCTGTTGTAGCAGGTGATCTCCCTCTGTTTCCTGTGGCCAGTATAACTGGTCAGTCAACATTCATGTCTGACGTTTCTGCTGTTCCAGGATGTCTTTAATGTGATGTGGTGAACAGTCTGCTGGCAGCCTGTAGCACACTCTTATGCCACGTACACATGGTCGGAATTTCCGACAGAAAAAGTCAGATGGGAGCTTTTGGTCAGATATTCCGACTGTGTGTATACCCCATCAGACTTTTTCTGTCGGCATTTCCGACGGACTTAGATAGCGAACAAGTTCTAAATCTTTCCGTCGGAAATGCCAACGGAGGTTATCCCATTGGCAAGTACGACCGTTTGTACGGGGCATAAAAGCCCTCTACACTTTCCTTCTCCTCACCTGGAAACAACACTCCTTCTATTCCTCTGCTGAAAGCACCAGTGCATACGGGATCTGTAATTTCTTTTCTCAATCTAGCAAGCCAGCTTAATTTGTAGCGAATTACTCCTCCCAAAGTCCTCCATTCCTCTCAGCGTTCCTAGCAGTCCACATAGTCTTCCTCTGTGTATTCCTATTGGGTAGAGGGCAGGCTTAACACTGGCTGTACACAGCTCTGTAACAGTAGTGTCTATTTACAACTGTGACCTCCAATATAATAAGCCAGTGTTGTCCTCCACTGTCAATGCTAATCACATTTTTGTGGAACGCTGGCCACATGTGCTACAATCTAACATACAAGCAACTATGTAATGTGCAAGGTCTGCTTTAGCCTGTCCCTAATGGCCCATACATGTGATTGGAAAATCGGACAAAAGGTCATCGATTTTGTTTTGCATGCTAGTCACATACGGAACATGAAGAGTTCTACTGAAGTTACGAAAATTCTTGTAAGACAGAATACAAAATCTTATTACAGAATAAAATGTCCTCCAAACAGGAAAATATCTATATTGTCATAGAGAACAATGGAAAGATGATAAAAGAGTTTCATTGATCATTTTGTGTTTATAGCTGAAGCACCGCAATGTTCATTCTCACAGTGGCTCCCCCACAGCTCCTGGAATTTTTTGTCCAGTATAGCTGACATACATCATCATTGGAACCTGTGAGTGTTAGACACATCTTGGACCTTTCCAACGGCGGACAAGCAAGTATCCCACAAACTTGAAGATTGGCAACAACACCTGACAGGAGATTGCATGGCCTTTCTTTCACACATGTGATTGGATGGTTCTTTATTTCAATAAACTACCACTTCTTGGTTACCAATACTGGTATTTCCATGGTTTATGCCAGAAAATACAAGTAACACAGCTATACCTGGACCTAAGCGCTTATAGATTTTAATTGCAGCTTTTTTCTCGGTTCTCAGGAGTGAGTCCTAGCAGCTAAGGTCCATCGCTTTGCCTAATTTTCATTGCTCATTAATGTTGTCCCTTCCATCAGGAACCTGATCTTCTTTGTGGCTTTCTGTTTACAACTGTTCCTGTGAAAAGTCTCTGTTCCTGATCAGACCCAGTGTCTCCTCCACAGAAACATTTGTCCACTATATTCCTCTGCAAACATGAACGAGGGCAGCGATAGACATTATGAAACTGCAGCCGCTCCTCTCTGCCATCGTTGTGGACCAGGGCTACACTTTTAATTGTTCTATTAAAATATATAAGCACAAATAATAAATTCAGAGATACTAAATAACTTTGTAAACATAAATTCTTCCTCTGTATTTTAAGGGTCCATTCACATCAGCGAATTGCACTAATTGCATGGCTGCTAGTGTGCTCTGTGAGATACAGTGCTGATATGTTTACTTCTCCTTTTTTTTAAAGAACTTTTATGACTCATTACAATAATCTATTCACAGCAGCGGAGCTACAATGCAGTGGTTCATGCTGCAACAAAGAATGCATGTGGACTGACATAAGTGAAAAAGGCATTTCCCTTGTCTATGCATTGGGGCTGAGCTTGAAATAGCAGTTATTGTAGCCATACCTCCCAACTTTTTGAGATGGGAATGAGGGACACTTATCAGCAAAAGTATGCAGGCATAGGACAATCCCCTGGCCACGCCCCCTTAAAGGAGAATTGTACAAAAAACAAGATTGGTTAAACCCACAAGTGATTTTTTTACCACTACTATTCCTTTATATTGGCTTTTGGAATTTACAGATGCAGCAATTTAGAAATAAGATGAATGGTTTAGTGCTGGAAAACACTTTTGATAGATAAAAAGTGCATTTTATATACATCTATATAGATCAGACCAAAATGAGGGACAAATTAGGAGGAATGAGAGACAGAGGGACTTTGTTCCAAATCAGAGACAGTCCCTTAAAATCAGGGACAGTTGGGAGCTATGATTGTAGCCCCGACACATTTGCCAGTGGTGGTTGTTCTGTCCACCAGATGTTTTGCTGATGTTTTATTCTGGTTATTTGTACCTGCATTGTTAAATTTACATAAGGAGATATAGTGGTGGCTAGATGGTACCATGGGATACAGCACCTCATCCCCAAAAAAATCAGATAGCTAATGGATGTGGGGACAGGGGATTATAACGGTGCTAAGGTCAAAGAATACAAGAAGGAGAAAGAAGGTTTAAAAAAGCAAAAATTACAAAGTTTATTTATTAGTAATAATACATACATAAGAAAACACACTTAAATCGATTTACACTTAAAATAGATTTGTATATTGCATGCGACCCAGGGTATAGTAGAGTAGGCCAGATGGAGATGGCCGTCGAAATGGGGGCTCGATTTCCTACATGTTTCGCCAAGACATTGGCTTCCTCAGGGAACAAGAGCTCAAAAGTGAATATAAAAGGGTCTGTATGTGGGGATACAGAAAACATCATATGAGCAAAATTATTTGACAGTACAATATTTAATACACACTAGGGAAATTCAGTATTGTGGCTGGACAATCATGCAAAGGGGTGGCCCCACTAGTTCCGGTGGCGCAGACGTACCTGAAAAACCGGCACCCAGGGGGGGGCGCGGAAGGCGCCACCACAGGGGAAAAGGTGGGCAGGCCGCGCCGTGTAATGTGCCTGCAGGGGGCACACAGTAAACCTGGCAAAGGAATGTGTTGGAAATATGTGAGTAGATGTTGAACGTTACGTTTAAGGGAGCACTAGAAATGATGCAATTATGCATCGGTTGCATAAAGCAAAAGAATACATGTATCTATTTTAAAAAGTATAGAAAACTCACACTCTTCTTTAAAAACAGTAGATTCCAATTTACATGCAAAATGTGTAATTTACTTAAGACAATCATATGTGGTGTGCAGGCTCCATCTAGCATTCCTTTTTGGTATTGCTGCAGTTCTGTTTCTTTGTTTATTTGTATGTGTAACTAAGCAAGTTGTCAGCAAGCAGGGAATTCTGGGTAGGATCTTAGTAGGAAGTGAAACAGCCACCATTTTGTGAGAAGACATTCAGGAAACAACACATGTATTTCTCTATCTATCGCCATCACCCCTTAGAGAACTTAAAGCGTTGTTTATGCAATGTATGCTGTATTGTATGCAATATTGTGCTTATTGAAGTCTATTTCTGTTATTTTGTAGTTTCACTTGGCTTGTTCTAATAAAACTGAGATCAAAGAAATATGGTATCTACAGTTATTGGGATAAGGAGGTTTAGCTATCTGCTCCTTGAGACAGAACAGTGGTCAACTTACTTGATATAGAGCTATACATTTCTACAAATATAAAAACAAACATAAATAGAGAAAAATAATGGAAAGCACAAAACGAGTAAAATAGTAAATAAAAAAATACTGCTAGAAGCCTATAGCACAAGCTGTTAAGGCAAGTCCCCTAGATACAATTTAGTCAACATGTTATCACCTCTCCCAGCAGGTTGTTAAGCTAGTTTCTGATGGAGGGATATTTTTCCCTATCACGCTGTTAGAGGAGACCAGAAATCAAGTCACTAAACTCAGGGTCCACCTCTACACACCTAAGGTTCTGTCAGGGAAACATATATTTTGAGAAGCCTCTTTTTACATCAGGAGCTCCAGGCATCTGTCTTCAGGGTCCCACTGCAACAGAAAGGCCCTTGAGACAGCAGGGCACAAAGTTTGTGGTACATTTCAGGAGAAGGGGAAACTATTCATCCCATGCCACAATGGTGGTGGCCCATTGGCAGGCCAACTACCCCATTCCAAACCAGAGTCCACGATGGTGCTGAACACCTTTTTACTCTCTACTTGCGTTCACTGTTTATCTAAGTCCATTACTGACACAGAATGTCCAGATGGATTTGTTTTGCCCATCCCAGAAGGCTCTCCCAAACAAAAAGTTAAAGTTTTCCTGTTATGGAGTTTTCCAAAAGTACTAACAGCATTTTGTAGCCACTATTCTGGAGCACATGTAACTGCTACTATGTAAATATGTAAGCGCCTAAAATACACCTGTGCCTCACCTCATGGCTCCTGGTCTTGCTGTAAGAAAAGCCCAGTACATATTGGAACTTGAAGACTATTACATGCTCATAATTCTGAGCAAAAGCTCACTGCAAGAATATCATTGACAGGCAAATGTTTTAGCATGCACACAAAACAGAATATGCACACATGCAAGTGAATGCCCAGTACTGGCATTGACGCCAAATGGCCTATTTAAGCTTGACTCTGGCATGAGAAGATTGCTGAGTGGTCTTTAGCTAGTTCCTGCTTTACCTAAGCCCTGACCATGACCTGGCTTGTTCCTGATCTGCCCTTTTGGATTCCTGTCTGCCTGTTGTTAACATGTACTTGAGCTTGTACTATGACAGTGCTTCTGTCTTGCGTTCCTGTACAGCGCTGCATGGCTGTGCATTAATCCCAGCTTGTACCCTGACTCTCCCCTTTATTCCCGTAACTTGCTGCCTGGCTGTTAATGACTTTCTGCCTTGTGTTTTGACAACACTTCTGTCCGTTGATTAAGTGTCACTGTGTTGCAGTTCCTGGTTACTGTCTGGAGACCCAAGGTCTTCTGAAACAAAGCAAACCAGCTAGGATAACCTGCTACACCGGGCTTTGTGTTCTCATACCACTTGCCATCACTAACAGGGGTGCTGTGCAAGAGGTGCAAGAGAAGTCCCTTCTCCAGCTCAATCTCCACCAGGTACGTGACCCTTGCTCTCTTCCCATAAAAGAGACTACAATGGGAAGAAGACCCGCTCCCTGGAAAGGGCCACCACATGGACCAAACTCTCATTTTCCAATTATGGTGACTGTCCTCTCTGCTTTACCATATAAGACTCTCTTTCTGTGATGTAGTACTTGGCATTTATGTACCATGGCCTTGCCAAAATGACCTCTGAAATCTCAAGAGACCTTGGTCCAGTTGTGACACAGAACTCTCAGAGATGGCATCTGAAGCCCACAGCAGAGGACACAATATTCCTATGATGAGCTCCTCTTAAAAAATTTCCTACACAGATAAACTGTGGACATTCGGGGATATCTAGTCACACCCAGGGGTATTGCAGCAGGATTCCTAAAAGGAATTACAATGGGGTCCTAACACCCTGCTAAAAGCCAGTCTAAACAATATTTCTCCTCCATTTCCCTGAGCAAATACCTAGGTAAGGACAGCTAAGTCTAATGTCTCCAGAGGCACTGAAGTCCACACAATAAGTGCCAATGGCTGCATGTGGTCCTGGGCCACAGGCTGGGCACTGGGGTACTGGGCTCTGTTTGTGCTAAACAAAAAAGCCCTTTTTTCACTTTTGGCTCCAGATGCTACACACACAATATTGCATCTAGCATTGCATGAATTGGATTTAATGGCAGGGATTGTGGCAAGCTCTGGCATAACTTCTGCCATCTTTAATTCACTAGCTGTGTGCTGATATTGATTTCTGTACATTTTCTTGCAGTTTGAACTTCTGGCAGCTTATACGGTTTGCAAAAAACACATCAATTATTAATAAAAAAAGTACATCTCTAAGGCTGAATGGGGCAGTCAAAAGCTTTTAGTGTAGTTCAGCTTAAAGAGAAACTATAATGGTTTTATCTTACTTTTTTACAGCCCATTGCAGCTAGAGAAAAAACAAGCTAGATCAATAGGGGGTTCACAAGAAACAAAGGTTTCTAAAAGTCTTACGTTAATTACTTGGTTCCAGCCCCAAGAGTCAGTTTCGCTGCAGTACACTTAAGATAAAGACTGCTGCCTTCTATGTGAGATCAACGGATGATCTCCAGCAGTTTGACTCACCCCCCTGCATAATCACAACTACTCCAATGAACATTGCTTGATGGAGAGCAGTAGTTGGGGCCGCAGGGACGTGCCTTGAGGTCAGTGGCTGGTGAGGCCCTGGCTGGTATCAGAGCCGGATACACACCCACATTACCATTTAGTGAATAAACCCCCACAGTGTAGCTGAATGGTGCTGTGAGATGAAAAATTTCATCTTCATCTTCAGCCAATTGGCTTTCGCTTAAAAACCTGCGCGTCAGAGCGCAGGCAGTCAATTAGATCCCCCCAAACAAATAAGCATCTGGTGAAAGGAATCTATTGGACAGCAGATTTTTATTTTGTATTTCTGCATTCTGTAACAGCCCTGTAAATGCTGAGATTTCACTGATCAAGTACAGGGCTGTTACAGAATGCAGAAATAAAAATTACACTGTGCTCTATATAGCTACCAACAGTACTGATTTTATTAAAATAAGTCCTTATGTTGGTTAAATTAGTGAACTATGAGAACTAATGAAAGTGCTATATATAATCTATATATTATATTATATTATATTATGTTATATTATATTATATTATATTATATTATATTATATTATATTATATATTACATGATATTATCTATAAAAGAATAGAACTTGAACCATTCCCTGAATCTATAGATTATATATAGCACCTTCATTAGTTCTCATAGTTTACTCATTTAAACAGCATAAGGACTTGTTTTAGCATATTGAAACGACGTTCAAACCACACACGTGAGGTATCACCACGGATGTTAGAGTGAGAGCAATATTTCTAGCACTAGACCTCCTCTGTAACTCTAAAAATGTAACCTGTAAAAAAATTGAAAACATTGCCCATGGAGATTTTTAAGTACTGAAGTTTGGTGCCATGCCACAAGTGTGCGCAATTTTAAAGCGTGACATGTTAGGTATCTATTTACTCGGCCTAACATCATCTTTCACATACATATACAAAAAAAATCGGGCTAGCTTTAGTGATTTTTTTTCTTATTCATGAAACAGTTTTTTTTCAAAAAGACGCATTTGAAAAATTGCTGTGCAAATACATAAAAAGTTGCAATGACCACCATTTTTTTCCCTAGGGTGTCTGCTTAAAAAAATATATAAAATGTTTGGGGGTTCTGAGTAATTTTCTAGCAAAAAAATGATGATTTTTACATGTAGGAGAGAAGTATCAGAATTGGCCTGGGTGGCAAGTGGTTAATTACCATACGTATGTAATATACAAATAATTATTATTTCCTGGACCTCACCATGTCAGCCTACTATGGGTCAGCTCCGCCCCCTCTGACCCCTCCAGGACCACCTCTTTTCTAGCCCATAAAGGGCGGCTGGCTGCCCACACCAGTGTTCTTTATTATTATTATTATTATTATTATTATTATTATTATTATATATTGTTTTTAAGGTAATTTACTATATTTTATAAAAACTGTACTCAAGCAGGTGGCAAATTACTGAAGTTATAACTTCCCACCAGTAATTTCACAGTAAACAGATAAATAATAAATTATTATGTTATAACATATAGCATAATAAAAAAGTACCTTTTCAGCAGCAGCAGATTCTCTCTCTTAACTGTGTGAGAAAAACATAAGATTATGGGTAAATCTTTTAGACACATGTCCCCTTCTATGACACTGCAGTGAGAGGAGAGCCTCCACTGCAGCATTTTTATTTGACAGCTTGGGCCAATGATGCTTTACTATTGGTCCAAGGCTCCAAGCTGTCCATTGACCTCAGTGCCTCTGACAGGAAGTCAGAGGCACTGTGAGCTCACCCTCTCAGTCTGCTGCAGAGTGTGCCAGCTTGTATTTAAACTGGCTGCGCTGTATGTAGCTTCTGACAGGCTGTGCAAGTAGCCCCATATCTTCGGAACCATAGGTGTCCCAAATTTTGACCAGTGGTGGAGTAGGACTTTAGCTACATACCCCCAAACACCTCAAAACAATACCCCCCAAGTCACCAAGCTTTGACCCTCGAAGCTCAATAGTTTTTATTTTTTTATGTTCACGGCAGGTGAGGCTCATGAAGACCTATTTGATGCAGTGTGCGGCATATGGTCTGAGCACTGACAGGCTAACCCCCCACCCTTTCAACCTCTGCAGCAATGCTGTCAGGACTCATAGTTCTATTTCCCAAAGACAACCTCTGGATATGATGCTGAGCACGTGCACTCAACTTCTTTGGTCAACCATGGCGAGGCCTATTCTGAGTTGAACCTGTCCTGTTAAACCGCTGTATGGTCTTGGCCACCGTGCTGCAGCTCAGTTTCAGGGTCTTGGCAATCTTCTTATAGCCTAGGTATCAGGAATTGGTAAGACCAGAGCTGTGTGGACAGCAACAGAGGAACAAATGCAGGTAAGATGAAAATATATGATTTATTAAAGATAAGTGAATAAATATAAATGCAACCACCTCCAATATGACTCAGCGCACAACAACCAATACCAAACAGACACCCACAAATAATAATAGTAACAAACAATTATATACAAGTAATGGGAAGTACCAGAATCATAAACAGGGCCAGGCCAGGGTCAACAGGAGGTCAGCAGCTGGGGAAAAGGAAGACAAACAGGACAAGGAGAGGATGGATGGATCACAGGAGGGACGGGTACAGGTAAAAGGCCCAGGGTTCAGAGTACAGGTAACAGACAGAAACAGGATCAGGGTCAGGTACAGATACAGAGCTTCTCAGGTACAGGGTCAGGGCGCAAGGAAAGATAACAAGGCAAGGCATAAGTGCGCCTGCCAGGTACTTATACACACCTCAATTAGACTCAGGTGATGCCTGATTGCCGGAGAAGATGTCGGCCCCACACTGCCAGGAACCACCCCCTGGTGGAAGCCAGTACTGCGGCCCAAAGATCACATAATACTACCAACAGGGGAAAGCTCCCCTGGCAGTTTCAGACTGCCAGGAGACACCTGCTGGTGGACCACAGTTCTGCACACCAAATATCAGGCAGTGTCATCAGCGGATGGAACCTTCCCTGACAGTACCCCCCTCAAAGGAGCGGCCTCAGGAAGCTCCAACTAGCTGCTGCTGGGACAAGTCCATGGCATCAAGCTGGGCAGAGTCACACTAAGCTGGGATAAAGACAGTCCAAAGTATCAAACCAGGTGATGGGCAGCTCAAGCAGGGCAGCAGGCAGAGACATAACAAGCTCAGCAGCAGGCACATCAATCTGGGCAGCAGACAGGGACACATCAAGCTGGGCAGCAGACAGGGGCATAGGCACATCAAGCTGGGCAGCAGGCACGGGCACATCAAGCTGGGCGGCAGGCTTTGGGTCATTGAGCTGGGCAGTAGGCACATCAAGCTGGGAAGCAGGCTCCGGGTCATCCAGCTGGACAGCAGGCTCCGGGTCCTCGAGCTGGGCAGCAGGCTCCGGGTCCTCGAGCTGGGCAGCAGGCTCCGTGTCCTCGAGCTGGGCAGCAGGCTCCGGGTCCTCCAGCTGGGCAGCAGGCTCCGGGTCGTCGAGATAGGCAGCAGGCTCTGGGTCATTGGGCTGGGCAGCAGGCACTGGGAGATCAGGCCGAACAGCGAGCACCATAAGGACAGGCTGGATAATAGGCACCGGCTCAACAAGCTGGGTAACGGCCCCGGCCCAGTGGGCTGGGTAATGGGCCCCGGTTCAGCGAGCTAGACACCGGGCACTGGTCCGGCAAGCCGGATGACGGGCACTGGCTTAACAGGCCAGGTGACGGGTGCCGGTTTAGCAGACTGGGTAACGGTCACCGGTTTAGCAGACTGGGTAACGAGCACCTGTTTAGCAGACTGGGACACAGGAACTGGTTTAGCAGGCTGAGACACGGGCACCGAAACTTATGGCTGAGACACGGGGACTGAATCTTCAGGCTGGGACATCAGCTCTTCAGGCTGAGACACTGGTTCTTCAAGCGGGGACACCGAAACTTCAAGCGGGGACACGGAACTTCAAGCGGGGACACTGGGACATCAGACTGGAAGGCAGGCACCAGGACATCAGACTGGAAGGCAGGCACCGAGACATCAGACTGGAAGGCAGGCACAGAGACATCAGACTGGAAGGCAGGCACCGAGACATCAGACTGGAAGGCAGGCCCTGAGACATCAGACTGGAAGGCAGGCACCGAGATCCCAGACTGGAAGACAGGCATCGAGACATCAGACTGGAAGGCAGGCACCAGGACATCAGACTGGAAGGCAGGCACCGAGACATCAGACTGGACAGCGGGTACTGTGATGGCAGACTGGAGCAGGTTGCGCGGTGTGGAGGCAGGTTGGGTTACTTGCAGAATTGTGTGGGTTGGAAAGAACTTTTGTTTCTTTTTTGGTTTAGCCACTGCAGCTTTGTAGGTAACTGCAGGGCTGTAAGAAAATGATGTAACTGGGCAAAAGGAAGACCAGGGAACAGTGGCTGGAGGAGGGTTTTGTGGGATTGTTACAGGAGGAAGAGAAGAGACAGGTGGATTGAAAGCAGGATAGGTGCAGTGAGTAGAGACTGGGTATTGGTATTTGGTAGGAAGCAGTGTATACTGGGCTGTAGCTGAGATTGCCATGGGCGACGAGGAGATAGACTCTCAGGAAAGCAGGTGTCTAAAGGCAGAGCTGGATTGTTGTGGCTTGGCTAAACGCAAGAGATCTGACCATGCCTGTAGCACAGGTTGAACAGAAGTTGGATCACATACAGCCTGTCTAATCAGGGATTCTACTGAACAAATGCAATCAGACAACAACTGCCGGGAACAAGACGAATAATGTTCAGTGAAAAAAGCCGGATCATCCTCTGCCATATTAGGTATTCAACTTGGCCACAATTGAAGGGGGGAGAAAAATCGTCACTCCCTTTAGGAATACATGACAGGGCTGGCTTTGCACATAGCTGTATTAATGGTTGAACATCTTCAAATAAGATATAACCCTGATCCACTAGGGAATGAGCTGATCAGATCATTTCCAGCAGCTGGTCACTGGTCCAATTGTTAAAAGTCTGACGGCAATATTCACCATCCTCTGCCGCCAGCAGAGAATAATAAACAATTTCATTACAATCCATTTTAAACAAGCCAACCGAACCAGGATGGTTCCTCAGTGCAGCCACTTCTGGTCAGAAATGGCCTTGGTATACTATCAGGAATTGGTAAGACCAGAGCTGTGTGGACAGCAACAGAGGAACAAATGCAGGTAAGGTGAAAATATATGATTTATTAAAGATAAGTGAAAAAATATAAATGAAACCACCTCCAATATCACTTAATGTACAACAACTAATACCAAACAGAAACCCACAAATAATAATAGTAAAAGACAAATATATACAAGTAATGGGGAGTACTAGAATCATAAACAGGGCCAGGCCAGGGTCATCAACAGAAGGTCAGCAGCTGGGGAAAAGGAAGGCAAACAGGACAAGGAGGAATTGAATGGATCACAGGAGGGACGGGTACAGGTACAGGTAACAGACAGGAACAGGATCAGGGTCAGGTACAGATACAGATTCAGATACAGAGCTTCTCAGGTTCAGGGTGCAAGGAAAGATACCAAGGTAAGGCATAAGTGTGTCTGCCGGGTACTTATACACATTTCAATTAGACTCAGGTGATGCCTGATTGCCGGAGCAGATGTCGGCCCCACACTGCCAGGAACCACCCGCTGGTGGACGCCAGTACTCCGGCCCAAAGATCACATAAAACTACCAACAGGGGAAAGCTCCCCTGACAGTTCCAGACTGCCAGGAGACACCGGCTGGTGGACCACAGTACTGCACGCCGAATATCAGGCAGTGTCATCAGCGGATGGAACCTTCCCTGACACTAGACCATCTTTATGTAGAGCAAAAATTCTTTTTTTCAGATCCTCAGAGAGTTCTTTGCCATAAGGTGACATGTTAAACTTCCAGTGACCAGTATGAGAGAGTGAGAGCGATAACACCAAATTTAACACACCTGCTCCCCATTCACACATGAGACCTTGTAACACTAATGAGTCACATGACACCGGGGAGGAAAAATGGCTAACTGGGCCCAATTTGGACATTTTCACTTAGGGGTGTACTCACGTTTGTTGCCAGCGGTTTATACATTAATGGCTGTGTGTTGAGTTATTTTGAGGGGACTACTACTACTTTACATTGTAGCAAAGTGTCATTTCTTTAGTGTTGTCACATGAAAAGATATTATAAAATATTTACAAAAATGTGAGATATGTACTCACTTTTGTGAGATACTGTATGTATAAAACTTATACAATTCACCCTACACCATCACATACAAGACCCTATTAAGTAGGATGTTCCTGCGCATGGTGACCATGGATGTAGACCACGGTAGGGTAACTTCATATGTTAGGGCTTGTAGATGAATGCACTCTACATGTTTTTCAAAAATTATTCTTCAGGAGCTTGGGTACAGATATTCTAAACTAATAAAAAACAAGTGATTACACCCAAATATACGGATGTAAACATTAAGGTACATCTCATCATAATGTGCAAAAAAATATGCACAATGTATGAGTGTGCATATGCACATCGAGGTATAACTGATGAACACCAGACAGCACAGCATTGAACCCCATGGCGATTGTGGGGACCAAACCAGTTGCAGGAAAAAGCGGTCCTGGAGATAGGACAAACTGAGCATAAGAAACATGTCTGTAAATATTTATTCAAAGGGCGGGTCATAATAGAATAATGATGCAAATATACCTTGGAGACTTGGTACCGGTTTAAAGCGCTGATGAATACAATGGTTGCGGATAACTAGGACTTGAAGCATATATTTAAATTCAATCCAATATAGGGAATACATGTATGTATGATTATAACTTAAACTATACTTGACGAAGTAGACAACAAGACGCTAAAAAGTTTCAACACTATTGACTATACAATACATAATATATCCCACAACTAGGATGTTAGGATCTGGCACCTGAGGTACCTTATAAGCACCCACACAGAGGTAGTGGTCCTTATGTAGTCAGGTTGAAATGTATATGTGTAGCAGCCGGCACCAGGCTGGGCAAGGGGTTTCAGCTCAGCTCCCAGGTTTTTGGTTTTGGTGGGTCCACCTGTGATATAAATACGAGGAAAGCCAAGATCAGCGGGTACATGCATACTGACTGGGGTTGGAGAAATGTAACAAGGACACCTGTGAGTGCAGTGTGGCGCTGAAGTTACCGGGAGTCACAGACAGCATCCAAATTATGGACCTTTTCTATATGGACTCTGACCTCATGGAGGTATGCCTGGGCCACTACACTACTTTAGTTTATTCATCATGTATTACCATGCTGTGTGCAATCGTAGAAGTTATATTATCATTCTAAGCCTGGTTTTCAGTTATTCGAGGGGTGCGTATTCCAAAGAACCTGGGCCTGTAATTGCACTATGGGGTATAAAGTGACACTACTACAAAAGGTTAACTTGGCAAGACAAGGAAAAGGAGGAGTGTAGTTGCTATGGGTAGCTAAGTGAAGGGACAAGCTACAAGAAATCAGTTCTCAAGCGTGGTACCTGGTAAAGGGGGCAGGTCCTCTGGTAGCGACAGGGTTGATGTTCTGGTTCCCTCCCTAGAGGTGACTCTCCAATGGCAACTGGGAGCCGACTAGCATTAAGAGATCTATGGCCTAGTCACGAGGTGCGAGAAGGACAGAGATAAGTGAGAGCATGCATAAGGTGTGCTCGGCAGGACCCCATTCTGTTGCTGGGAGTGAGGTAATAGAGATACCCTGGATGGGTGGAGTGGGTGTGGTCCCTTCTAATGCAAACATACATCAAGTTACAATGTATAGTGGTATGGGACAGGTCCCTTTTCAGATAACTCAGTGAAGGCTCATCTCTAAGTTGGGAATTGCTTTAATGTTTGACTTTTCACATGACCTGGTCCTGTGCATTCATGAGCGCTCTCCACGCAAAATATACCCCACATGAATGCGAGCAGTAGACCCACACTTACCTTTTGTATGCTGCAGGAAAATTACTTTTTGTGCATGTGCTGGTGTAAAATAATATAAATAATTATTGTATTGCAAGAATACAACAGCTGCAAAGTGAAGATCTATAGATTTTTTTTTTATAGTTGTTTCTTTGATTTCCTTGGAGAATGAGCAAATTCTGTCTCTCAGTGACAACTATGATGTTTTTAGATATCTGTACCAGCATTTTTCCCATTGACTGCCAATGTAAGAAGCATTCTTTCCACTGTCCATCAATGTAAGAAGCATTTTGACCACCAAAGTAAGAAACATTCTACCAACTGACCACCAATGTAAGGGACATTCTTCCAACTGACCACCAAAGCAAGGAACATTCGTCACGCTGACCAACAACGTAAGAGAGATTCTCCTCACTGACAATCAATGTAAGGGACATTTTTCCTACTGCCCACCAATGTATGGCAGATTCTTCCCACTGATCACCAATGTAAGATACATTCTTTTTACTGATGACCAATGTAATGAACATTCTTCCCACTGACCCCCAATGTAAGGAGGATTTTTTCCATGGACCACCAATGTAAGAGACATTGTTCCCACTGACCAGCACACTAATGTACCAAGAGTTGTTTATATAGTGGCTGATGTTGAAGGTTCCCTGAGCCGAAAAAGTTATTTGAAGGGTTATTCCATGTTAAACAGATTAAGAAAGTCTGCCTTAAAGTGACCCTTTTCAGTATAAGGTTACCTATTTCCAAAACCGTCCCTTTAAAAGTTAATACAGAAGTTGGAGTGCATGTGGACAGGTGGTGGCTGCAAAGAAGCTGCAGTAGATCAGATTTGAAGAAGTGAAAACAGTTTTTCATTAAAAGAAAAAAAACATGGTCATTGTTTGTGACACACAACGCTTTAGCACCTAAATGTTATTACAGTTCACGTTAAAAAAAAATGTAACTATTAAGCATTAGGGGAGATTTACTGTACTAAAACTGGCGCACACAGAATCTGGGGCAGCTGTGCATAGTAACCAATCAGCTTCCAGGTTTTATTGTCAAAGCCTTATTGAACAAGATGAAGTTTGAGGCTGATTGGTTACTATGCACAGCTGCACCAGATTTTGTGTGCACCAGTTTTAGCAAATCCCCCCCACACACACACTCTTTTTATACATATCGAATAAGAATGAATGATCTGGATGAATGTATTTTTCTATCTTAATGTTAAAGATACATTATCACCAGAAGCATGACTACTTCTAGAACAGAGCGTAGAGCTTCTTCTATTAAAGAGTAATGAATGATTTAAAACTAATTGGTTCTTGCCGACTGAAAGAATGTTAATAGGAAGACTGTTCAGACACCATGTTCTTGTCTATTTCTTCAGATGGTTTGTAGCTCCCCACTAGAGGCGTTTCTGTAAAAATAAAATAGAGCGGAAGCTATAAAACTGGCTGCAAAAACTGCTCATCTGGCATCCCACTGTGGCTGACCAAATACTTCTGGTGGGAAAGGATTAGCTCTGGAAATGCAGCTAATTGGCTTGTCCTCTCTTTCAGAAAATGGGCAACAAGAAAACACTGCCAGTAGATGGAGCAGAGGATTTTAAGAAATAAGTATTTCCTATAACCCTTACTGCCATCTAGTGGCCATAAAGCAATATTTTTCTAAACCAGTACATTTTTTATTAACCACTTCCCGACCGCCTACCGCAGATGTACTGTGACAGGTCGGCTCTTATTGCAGGAAACTATGTACCTGTACGTCATTTCGTACAATACAGACTGGGGGGGGGTGCGCAAGTGCACTGCTTGGACAAAGTGGAAGTCAATCAGTGGGTCCGGCGGACCCAAAGTCCAACAGTCACCCGCGATCGTTCCCGAGAGAGGCAGAACAGTGATCTGCCTATGTAAACAGGGCAGATGGCCATTCTGATAAGGAAGAAGATAGAGATCTTGTGTTTCTGTTAAAGCAGAAACACCGATCTCTGTCTTCATCCAGTCAGACCATTCCCCACACAGTTAGCAAGCACCCCCTAGGGATACGCTTAACCCTTTGATCGCCCATGCATATTTTTAGCACCGATCACTGTAATAATGTCACTGGTTCCCAAAAAAACAGTTAGGTCAGTTAGGTGTCAGTTAGGTGTCAGATTTGTCCTCCGCAATGTTGCAGCCCCACTAAAAATCGCTGATCGCCGCCATAATAATTAATAAAAAAAAATGTCATAAAAATATCCCATAGTTTGTAGACGCGATAACTGTTGCGCAAACCAATCAATATGCGCTTTTTGGGATTTTTTTACCAAAAATATGTAATAGAATACATATTGGCCTAAATTGACCAACATTGATTTTTTACATTTATTTAATTGTATATGTTTTATAGCAGAAAGTAAAAAAATATTGTTTTTTTTTGTTTTTTTTTTAATTGTCAATCTTTTTTTGTTTATAGCACAAGAAATAAAAAACGCAGAGGTGATCAAATACCACCAAAAGAAAGCTCTATTTGTAAGAAAAAAAGGACCTAAATTTTATTTGAGTACAGCGTCACACGGCCGCACAATTGTCAGTTAAAGTAACGCAGTGCTGTATCGCAAAAAAAAGCCTGGTCATTAAAGGGGTAAAACCTTTCGGGGCTGAAGTGGTTAATGAATAACATTTGATTTTGGGTCATTTGCACAGAAATAATTTACCAGCTGTTTCACTTGACAAAAATAATAATTTCCCTAATTGGGATTTGTAAAGTGTTCTGAAAACTTTGCAAACCATTTATATGAATATTCCAATGCCAGCGGCGTCGCTAGGGGGTGGCTATTGGGGCTATAGCCCCGAGTCTGGGGCCCATATCCCTGAGTCTCAGGTGGGTGCAGTCCCACAATTAGCAGGTATGTCCTGGTCCGGAATGCAGGGGACAGGGGTGGACTGAGCCATGCTAGAGCTGGCTCCGGCTCCGGCCCTGCCACCACCTGACTCTACTCTTGGCCACTGGTTGCTAGAGCCGCCTAGCATCTAGCAACCAGTGACGTCACGGCCACAACTCCCTACCTCAAAGGGCCTGGTATTGTCACGATCAAAGTCGGATCTCGTTCATGGAAGTCGGACATTAAGTCGAAGGGCAAAGCTGGATCCACAGTTGTACGAGTCACCATAACCTAATGCCAAAAACTACTGATCTGTCCAGAGTAATAACACTTTCTGTCACCAACTGATATATTCATGCACAGTTGCATACTCTTCAATATACTTTATGTGCAGTTAAGTAGTCTGTTGTCCATTTTTCTGGTGCCCTTTTTTAGCTGTGTGCAGGATATTTAAATTTGTGCATGTGCAGGTGTTTGCAGACAGCATGGCTGGCTTTGTGGAGAAATGCTACAGAACCGAGAACCTGATACATCCAGTGGCTCCTCTGGGGGTGTGTTGGTGGGTAGGGTTCAGTTGAGGCAGTTGACCACCGGATGTGACCGTTTCTAAGCTCCTAGGGCAGGGGTAGGCAACCTGGGGCCCCCCAGCTGTTGCAGAACTACAAGTCCCATCTTGCCTCTGGGAGTAATTGTAACTGCCAGCCTTGCAATGCCTCATGGGAAATGTAGTTCCACAACAGCTGGAGGACCCCAGGTTTCCTACCCCTGTCCTAGGGGGTAGGGATACATATTTTACAGAACAAAAGGGTATAAAACAGAGAGGTTAATTGCTAGGGATTACATAAACTTTAATGTTAGAAGCATATGAACCCCATAATATTTTAACAGAATTTCTAATAATGTCTGGAGCCTCATTAGGGTTATATTATGCAGACTTGGCTTTGTGGAGCTCTTCGTTAATGAAATATTTGAAGATTTCCCCTAAAATAAATGTCAGAAAGTTTATTTGAATATAAATGAGGCAGGTTTCACATAATAAACACGAGTTTACACTCCAGTTGCTTTGGCATTTCAGTATCATTTCCATGTTGTCTATCTGCTTGGTGCTCCTTAATCCTCCGCTGTCCAACGAGATACAATTTGATGGGCGTAGATTAAGCAAAATAAACAATGTCGGACTCTTGTTATCCAAATATGATAGCTATAGGAACTTTTATCTGTAATAAAGTTGTTGTGCACTAAAAAGGCCATTAATATTGTTGAGAAATGAGCAGTAATAACAAGGATTTATGATTATAAAGTACACTTCTATTACTGTAAAGGAAGAAAAGGGAGAAGGCATGCTTAATTTAACAATGTGCTAAATTTGCGTGAATGCTGTGTATGCTAATGTCAGATTTGCTCTTACAGCTCTAAACTGCATGCTATTACTACCCAGAATACCTTGCAAAGTGTTAGGAGAGTCACCAACCGATTAAGTATTCTTGTGGAATTAATCATTTCACCACTTTAGGCAGAATACACTTGTTTATCGTGTTTATTTCAAACTCTGTGCCAGTATAATGCCAACCATAACAAAAGAATAGAGTATGCGGGAACATTGATATTACCTTTATACAATACACTGTAATTTACTGACACGCACTTTGGAAAACAGATAGCATTTAAAGTGTATGTCTTGCCATTGTTTTTTTTTTTTTTCTGTAAAAGAGATTGCTGTCACAACAGTTTCACCAGACAGAAAGTGCCCTGCCCCGCCTTTATGTATTTTTTTATGTCTTGTATTGAGCTGCGTTGGGTTATATATTTGTTTATTTTTTTGTAGAATGCTGACATCTAGTGGCAGTTTTTTTGAACACTGCAACTTGTTTACTGATGTGTTTTTGCTATATTCCTCTGTCTGCCCCTCCTCTTTAGCATAGCATACCTCCCAACATTTTGAGATGGGAATGAGGGACGCCTACTTTCAAACGTATGAAGGCAGAGGACACGCCCCCCTGACACACCCCCTTAAAGGAGAATTAACCAAAAAAAGGTTAATTAGATGCAAAAGGACTTTTTCTTACCACTACTATTCCTTTATATTGGCTTTTAAAATTTAGAAATGCAGCAATTTAGAAATTGGATGAAAGGTTTAGCACTGGGAAACACTTTTTGAAAGATAAAAAGTGCATTTTATATACATCTATATGGATCAGACCAAAATGAGGGACAAATGAGGAGGAATGAGGGACAGAGGGACAGAGGTACATTGCTCCAAATCAGGGACAGTCCCTTCAAGTCAGGGACAGTTGGGAGCTATGGCATAGCTCTCTGTTCCTGATTTTGAGGGACTGTCCCTGATTTGGAGGAATGTCCCTCTGTCCCTCTTTCCTCCTCATTTGTCCCTCATTTTGGTCTGATCTATAGAGTTGTATATAAAATACACTTTTTATCTTCCAAAGAATGTTTCAGAGTGCTAAACCTTTCATCCAAATTCTAAATAGCTGAATTTGTACATTTCAAAAGCCAGTATAAAGGACTAGTAGTGATAAAATAACACTTGTGGGCTTAACTAATTTTTTTTAAAATAATTCTCCTTTAAGAGGGTGTGGCAAGGGGTGTGTCCTATGCCTACATACTTTTGCTAATATGTGCCCCTCGTTCTCAAAAAGTTGAGAGGTATGTGTGTAGTGCTAGTTGGTTTAGTCCTAGCTAGACGCCCCCCACTTCTTCCATTTTCCCCCTATTTTCAATATTAGTTATTCTGAGAGAAAGAGCTCAGGAAGGTCATTGGGGTTGATTTACTAAAACTGAAGAGTGCTAAATCTGGTGCAGCTGTGCATGGTGACCAGTCAGCTTCTACTGTCAGCTTGTTCAATTAATTGAATTGTCACCCGCGATCGCTCCCCACAGTGACAGAAAGGGGATCTGCCTATATAAACAAGGCAGATCTCCGTTCTGACAGAGGTGATGACACAGATCCTGTCTTTATGCTATGCAGGAAGATGGATCTGTGTGTTTCCCCAGTCACACAGTCCCCTATACAGTTAGAAAACACAAACAGGGAACACATTTAACCCCTTGATCGCCCCTGATGTTAACCCCTTCTCAGCCAGTGTCATTAGTATAATGTCAGTGCATATTTTTAGCACTGTCCCTGGTTCCCACAAAAGTGTCAAAAATGTCAGTTAGGTGTCCGATCTGTCTGCCCCAGTGTCGCAGTCCCGCTAAAAATCCCTGATCACCCCCATTACCAGTAAAAAATATATATATAATAATAAAAATGCCATAAATCTGTCACCTATTTTGTAGACGCAATAACTTTTGCACAAACCAATCAATATACGCTTATTGTGATTTTTTTTTACCAAAAATATGTAGCAGAATACATATCGGCCTAAACTGATGAATAAATTAGTTTTTTTACATTTTAAAAATTTTTTTTTTTTTGGAAACGTTTTATAGCAGAAAGTAAAATTTTTATTTTTTTTCAAAACTGTCGCTCTTTTTTTTTGTTTATAGTGCAAAAAAAAAAGAAAAACCCACAGAGGTGATCAAATACCACCAAAAGAAAGCTCTATTAATGGGAGAAAAAGGACATCAATTTTGTTTGGGTACAATGTCACACAACCGTGCAATTGTCAGTTAAAGTGACGCAGTGCCGTATCGCAAAAAATGGCCCGGTCAGGAAGTGGGTAAATCCTTCTGGTGCTGAAGTGGTTAAAGAGTTAAGCTGCCCGTGGATGGTTCCAAGTCAGCAGGCGACCATACTGCCCGACAGACTGGATCAAGGGTGGTATGTCAATGCATAAGGTGGCAGGCAACAAAATTTTTTTTTTTTCCTGAAGAGTAGGAGAAGGGTAAGCCACCATAAGCCATGTATTGCAGTATGTGTCTCTGATGGAGCTTTCCCCTTACCTCCTGCCTTGTAAAAACCCGGAAAACCCAGCAGGGATTCCAGGACTGACAATTTAAGCATCCACATCCAGGGACAAAAATGTTATATATTGCAGCTTATTAGTCCTGCCTTTATTTTTTTTTCAGGCTTTTTTCCCTTATTTTCATTTAGTCACACACTACACTACACACACACTGCTCAACTACAATGCAGAGTGCATGAGCATCATGGGAAATGTAGTTCCAAAACATCTGGGGTGCCAAGGTTCGCCATTACTGGCCTAGATCCTAACAGGTCTCTCACAGTCAGCACCAGAATAACCGATCATGCAGTGAACTCCATGCAGCCCAGAACGTCCTGGCAGCACAGGAACCGCTTGGCAAGAGCAACACAGCATAGCACTTCTTCTCCCCTCCTATTCTGATTGGCGCGTTGCCCCACTCCTTCCCAGGCTGTCAGGGGCATATCAGTGGCCGTCGGGCGAATATGCGTGCACGCAGGTGCACGAAGGGCCTTTCCAGGGCGCGTGCGCGTGCGCGCCCGTTCACGCTAGCGCTGTTTTGGCGCCAAGGGCCCTTTCAAAGACTGTCAGATGCTTCTGTCAGGTGCTGTTCGTCTGCAGCTCTGCACCTGAGTTCCTGTATTCTGCCTGTTGTTGTATTGCTAGTGACCCGGCTCCGTCTGACCATTCTCCAGTCTCCTATCCGACCCGGCCTGCCTGACCTTGCCTGTATCTTGTGACCCGTTGCCGAACTCCTGCCTGCCTGACTATTCTTGGATTATCCCTCCTGCTATATACTTGCTTGATCTCCTGCCAAACGGACTGTCTGACCCTGCTTTGCCTGTGTCCTGTGATGCTGCCTCCAGCCTGCTCTGCCAAGCTTCAGATCCTGCTGCTGCCTTATCACCCACCTGCCTGCCTACTGACCTGCATCAGTCTACCTGCATCCGCAGCTCAGCCATCCCAGAGGGACGTCCTTCCAGTTCCAGTGTCTGCTTCTGCTGGAACCTGCATCAGGCCCTCCTACCCACTGTGCTCAAGAGACCACTGTTCCCACTTCCAGTGGCTCCTGAACCAGCGTTTAAGAGAGGTCTCCTTCTACCAGTCGGGCTCAACTACAAGGTACCTAACACAGGCTTTCCTTTTTATGTGACCCCTCCTGCTCTTAGGTGTACATGGGTATTGTAGTTGCAAAAATTTGAATAACACTTCTAAAGCCACATCCGTATGTAATTGAACTGGAGAAGAGGAAGAATAAAAAGCCACAAGGCCCTAATTCAGGCTTTACAGGCAAGATGGACAATGGTATAGTACAAAAATATATTTTTATTCACAATGAATTACATCAAACAGGTCAAGTGAAAAAGAATTAAAAACATACGGTAGACATATGATAACTGGTAAATATCTAGTGTAAACAAGAGGGTTCACACCAAATAGACGGCAGTGAGCCCCTGTGCGTCAACACGTTTCACTATTTTACTTCATCAGGACACACTTGGGGTAGTTGAAAAGAACAGGTCTCACTGTCAAAGATAAAACAAATCAATCAGACATTATATTACAATAGCATATAACATAAAAACTTTTGGACATTGTTATAGCCAGAGGACATACGCACACCAAATATACATATTTCTTTAATTGAATTCTTTTTCACTTGACATGTTTGATGTAATTCCTTGTGAATAAAATATATATTTTTGTACTATACAATTGTCCATCTTGCCTGTAAAGTCTGATTTAGGGCCTTGTGGGTATTGTAGTTGCTCCTCAGTGATGGTTAAGGCTTGAATCCTCCTCTAGACTATATCTCCAAGAGTTCGCCTGCATAAGGTCAGTCAAGAAGGCAAAGTTGTCACTACCCTCTTGTGGGAGTAAAAGAGTTCTGCAATCAGTAACATTGACCTGTGTTACAT
Source organism: Lithobates clamitans (assembly GCA_037952925.1). NCBI lineage: Eukaryota > Metazoa > Chordata > Amphibia > Anura > Ranidae > Lithobates > Lithobates clamitans. The sequence goes on from JBBGZY010000544.1 coordinate 5,203,057, forward strand.
AATCCTTATATAATGAGTATAATAATAATTATAAAAATAGGCAGGATCAACAAATATTTGTTTATACTTTCCGAAAAGATTATAGGAAATTATTTTTAGTGATATATTTACAGAACAGGAAGCTAGTAAGAGAAATTCTTTTTTTAGGGTTTACACAAAGGTCATTTGAGATTAAAACAACTGCCCCCCTTATCAGATACCTTTGCCTGGTCTAAAGCTGGCCAAACACCAGTGTTAATTTTGGCAGCAAATTTCGATTTAGTTTTGGTCTTAGTCTTAGGACTAAAATGGAATTTTAGTTTTAGTCCCATTTTAGTCTTCTGCAATTGTTTTAGCTTTAGTCATATTTCCATAAAATTGTATAAAATTTCCAAACTCATTATATTCTGCTGGAGTGAAAAATCTCATATGTTATTATTTAAGGTATTGAGGTATGACCATGCACTAAAGGCCAGTGTTAATTTTGAAGTCAAATTTCAATTTAGTTTTAGTCTTTGTCTTTTGACTAAAATGCCATTTTAATTTTAGTCCATTTTAGTCTTTTGACTAAAATGCCATTTTAATTTTAGTCCATTTTAGTCTTTTGACTAAAATGCCATTTTAGTTTTAGTCGTTTTTTAGTCATCTCAATTGTTTTAGTCTTAGTCGTATTTTAGTCGACTAAAATAGTATTCATTTAGTCGACTAAAATATTTTAGTCATTTTAGTTGACAAAATTAACACTGCCATACACTAGTTTTTTTTTCCTTACTGGACCAGCAAAGCTCGATTAGTGTATGGCCAGCTTTAGTGTCACTCTTTCATGTACGTTGCATATGGTGGTGTGGTTGCAGCCTCTCCTTTCTTTACCTGTGCTTATGTTGCACCATATTGTTGCAAAGTATGCAAGGAATAGTCCCTTTCATATAGAGTTTATTCAGTATAAACAGCTATATGATATATTTTTAGATATTTAACAGAAATGCACAAGCTGCAATCAAACAATATACCGTACTCTAGATTTATATTGTGTTATACTTCCTCTACAAAAGAAACAGCAACTGTGCTCGTTACCAGTAGATTAACTGACAATGCTTTGATACAATGATCCCGACTCCCTAATTAGTGACTCAGGGCTGTTAAAATAGAGCAAACTTTTTCTTGTATTGGAAAATACAATGTGCTAAAGGTAAAAAAGAAAATTCCAGATATATGATTTAAAGCTGAACTCTGCACTGCATGGGTTAACTGCTCGTTCTAGGGGACCCACGGTATCTTCTCCCCCATGCTCCAGAGATCTAAGGTCATGATGTCATCAAGACCAACGCAGGATTCAAAGCCCTGAACTGGATGTGAAGATGTCAAAGGATTTTCCACAGCCGAAGTATGGGGGAAACTCATATGCTATGTAACTGAAAGGAAAAAAATGTTGTCCGTTATTTTGACTCCGCATTGTAGGCTAGATATCTTGGAATAGAGGGTAAAAAAAAAAACACATCAACGGATATCAACGAGCATAAAATTGCACTGAAACTTTTTTTTGCACATAAAGTATGAGCGAGCCCTAAAACAGAACTCCAGATTAAAAACTTTAGGTACATTTTGGTGTGTAAAAAAAATTACCTCTACTAAGATTTGGCTCTTTTCTTTAAAAATGTACCCTCGCTATACTTCTGCCCCTCTGCATATATGAAATCTGTGGCTCTCATATACAGAAATGATAGTACCATTTATCTGCCCCTCTCCCCTTGGCCATTTACAGAAGGATATGTATTCTGTGGACCATTCACACAATACAAGGTGCTCTCTGAATGGTCAAGGGAAGAGGGGGTGGATAAGAGCAACAATTCTGGATGTGGCGCATATCTCCAGTATTTTGACCCTTCCACTGCCCTGTAAGGTCAGCCATCATGGAGTGTAGGATAAACAAAGTGTAGCACCTACTAGTGTGTGCTAGAAGTAGTTGGTAGTATAGGAAAATTTAGCTTGGTTGAGGACCAAGCTTGGGTTGTGAGTCTGGGTCAGAGTTCAGTGACTCAGGGGCTGGATGACTCATCTGGCAGCTCTCTCTGGCACTTCTCCCTGGTCTGGAAGTTAGTAGAAACTTCCAGAGCTGGAGGGTGGGGGTAAGGAGGGGCTGCCATGCATATTTATGAGTCTTAGTCAATCTCCAGCTTTGGGCCTGCAGAGGGCACAGCTTACCTCAAACATAGACATGAGCCATGATAGCAGGAGCAGTCAAATGGAAGATGGAGTGCTGAGGAGGCTCTCCCCCTGGTCTGGGGGGGTAACCTCAGGCCTGGGGCCCAGGTGCTGGAAGATTCCCCCTAAAACACATGTAGAGAAAGCCCTTCCCGGAGGCACGGAAGCAAGGACAGCAGGAGCAAGTTAGCACGTCTGGCAGATCTCCTGAGAGTCAGCCGGGTGGGTTGGTGAGTGTCAGTCTGGAGGACTGTGGGTAAAAAAAGTTAGCCTGGAGAGCTAGTGAAAGGGGCACCTACAGCCAGGCAGGTTTGGCAGTGCCTGAAGAGGTGGTGCTGGGATCAGTAGCCACATGATGAATGTAAGCTGGACACTGAACTTTTGCTACACAGCCAAGGGGCCACAGGTTCCTGTCCGTAATAAGCTATTGCTTCATCTGACTGAGTGACTGTTGGATATTCACAGTGCTCTATCTGAGTTCTGTAAGTGAGTGCTGGAGGAAGAAGAGGAGCTGTATATAGAGACTGTATATGGGAAGTGTTGTCCCTGCAGTTTGTTTTGACATCAAGTGCGCATCCCATAATCTCCCATCCCTATCCAAGCTATTATCCCTCAATAAACAAAAAAACAAAAAACAAAGCCACGGACTGTTCTCTGTCTCTGAAGTGCCTGTGGAAATTTGGTATGGCTGGCTGTGTAGGGTGGGGAATCCCAGTTTACTTGAGACTCTTTAGGGAGTGCGCTACAAATGCATGAAAAAAGAAAACATACACCAGTTTCTATGCACCGCAGCTGAGCTGCATGTTTATGTCATAATTGCTGACATATTGCAGATTTCAGCACCGCATGTTACATAAGTGTAATGAAGAGCTCGGGATGATGTGACCTCTTGCACAATATCCATCTGAGCCCCATTGAAAGTTGAGGCAGGGACTGCTAGAGAGGAAAGTACCAAATTGTGAGTAGGATCAAGGTCAAAGACGGACAATGGTTGGCAAGGTGTGGACAACAGGGTGCAAAATCTTGGTCAAGAATCCAGGCCGAGGTCGGTAATACAGGTAGGCAGCAAACATATACAAGTAGGAGAAATACAGAGGCAGGTCAGATAAAAGTTGGGTCAATAACAGAATTAAGTAGTTTCTGGATCAAGAAGAACAAGCTGAAAGACCATCCATCAATGATCACATGCAGGGCCCAGGATTAAATAGGCCACTAGTATCTGTGATGGACATGACCATGCACCCATGTCACATAATTGAGCTCTTATGTGCACTCTTGCATGCTTAGTTGGGTTCCTCTGTCTAATACCTTGTGCACATTTATGCTCTTTATGGCTGGCATGATCTGTCTGACCGCTGACATTATGTTCCTGACACAGCAGCTCATACATAGGTTATGTCTAGGTGTGAACAAGGCACTTAGAAAATAACGTTGCTGTGTGCCCCTGCTGAAATTAAAATTTTTCTACTTCTGAAAAACGCCAATCTCTGCACAATTGTGAACAAGTCCTACATTTTTTTTTGCCTGGAATTCTCCTTTAAGGGCTTACTTCCCATGTTTATTCATCACTGTTGCATCAAACACAATGCAAACGGTCTTCCCATTTAGGAGGGGGGCAATAAAAAAAAAAGCATTCCACTACTGTTAGCTTATCTCATAAAACATCACAGTCTAGGCGGCCATCCACAACGCTACTGTGGACCAAGGGGGGCTGTATGTCACAATAAAATGGCATCTATGCAATCTGCTCAGACATATTTTTATAGTACGTATTCCCTTTAACAGCTACCTGTTTTTTGGTAGTAGAAGTCCACAGTGATTCATTTTATCCTTGCCTTCGGCTTCTCCACTGTCTAACGCTTCCTTACACAAAAGAGGAGTCAAGTTAATCCTTCTTAGCATCGGATAATCACAACACTGTGCAATATGTATGAAACACGCAACACTACAAGCCCTCTTCTCTTGACCCCTTGATTATGTTCTTTTTTTTTTTTTTCCACTCTCGGGAAAACATTTTAGCTCGCGGACTGCTCTTTCTGCAGCCAGCAGTTGGTCTTGTAGTCTCTTCCTGAAAGTGTAGCTGGTCGTACCTAAAAGGATTTCCCATTGATTGTGAAGTGAGGTTTACAGTGGGGTGCTGAGTGCCTAAAAAAAAAAAAAAGAATTAAGAGTTAACGGAAATTTGAAGGTGCCGTTTCTTTCCTTATCCAGCAGTTTTCTCACTTTTCAACAAAACATTGTACCTGTGCTTCAGATATAGATGGAATTTTTTTTTTATTTCATGCAGCTAATAGTCTCCGAAAATAGACTGAAATAAATAATTTATACAGCTTAATGGAAAAGAAAACTTAAACTTGTAATTCAGAAAAGTTGCATCAAAAGGAAGAAAGGGCTTCCTCTGAAAATGAAAAGAGTAAAGCTGCGTACACACGAGCGGAATGTCTGACAGAAAAAGTCCGACGGAAGCTTTTCATCGCCTATTCCGATCGTGTGTAGGCCTCATTGGACTTCTCTTTTCGAAAACTCTGACGGACCTAGAAATGGAACATGTTCTAAATATTTCCAATGGAACCAATTCCTATCGGGAAAACGGATCGTCTGTATGCTGTTCCGACGGACCAAAAACGACGAATGCTGTGAAGCAAGTACAAGACGGAAGCTATTGGCTACTGGCTATTGCACTTCCTTTTTCTAGTCCCGTTGTAAGTGTTGTACGTCACCGCGTTCTGGACGGTCGGACTTTGGGTTGACCGTGTGTAGGCAAGACCACTTGAATGGAATTCCGTCGGGGTTCCGTTGGAGAAACCTTCGGAGTTTATTCCGACGGCAAAACCGGTCGTGTGTACAGGGCATAAGGAATTTTTTTAATCGGATTTCAAAAAATAGATGATGGACCTCTTGTTTGGTAAAAGGAAGGAACCCTTATTTCCTGCAGCTCGCTAACACTCAAGACCTCCATCCAGATATTTATATTACTAATCTGCCCAGTAAAACATAATGAAGGGTCATAGCATTATGCTGGGGCCCACATGGGATGGCTCAGAGGGGGCTGCATTTTTCTCTCCTCCTGTTCTATTTATTTCAGGTTGCCATTGGTTGCCACTGTTTCTCCGGGCAGCAACAGCCAGGGGATTGGTAGCAAGGGCCAGCGTCGGACTGGAGGGTTTTGGCGGGCGCTAAGCCAGCGCAGAAGGAGCCTATATAAGGGACTAAGAACAGCGGCTCACTGACCGTTTGCAACCAGGACCAGCGACGCAGAGCTCCGCAGCATGAAGCGACGTTTGCCAAGCAGATGGGAAACACTCCTGTGTCGCCTTCTCAGGAAAGCTGAAGGGGAAGGCGGTGAAGAATGGCTCCTGCGGTGCTTAGGGGAGGAGCAAGGCTCGGCTCCGCCTGGGGGGACACCGCTCGCAAACCCGAAGGCAGAGGAAGGTTCGGTCTCAGTCGCAGAAATTAGGAGAAACGCCAGAGGATAGCTGCTTCGCCTCAGCTGACGAGTGGGGAGAGAGCTGGCAGTTCCATACCACAGAGTGAGCAGTGTCATTTTTCTAATGTATCTGAAGTGTCACTTCTGATTAATTCTTTGTCAAATATTTTGCAACAGTTTAAAGGGGCACAGTCTATTGGTGCTAGTATTAGTGAACAAGGAGCACAGGTCACTGGTGCAATGAATGTTAGTCAACCAAACATTAATGTTGGTCAGTTTCCAGGGGCACAAATGGTTGGTGCTAAGCATAATATACATGCAAGTAAGAATTGTCAGAGGACACAGGTACCTGGTGCTTCTAAATTTGTTGGAAATGACTCTGAAAAACTGTTTACAGGGGCACATTCTTATGGTGCTGTGGAAGACTTACCAGTTAATGATTATATGAATGAAATTAGTTCAGTATGGCAAAATTTAAATGAGTCACAAATTGAAGATGATGACAATTTAAACCTCAATAAGGCTGGTAACCCTCCATTATCTTTTGATTCCGTCCTGCCTCTCAGGCCCTCGGCTGTTGAAGTCTGGGAGATTTCTTTTAAGGAACCCCTGCCATGCAAACTATCACCTTTGGGGTTCCATTTAGCTAAGCCTGTTAAGGAAAAGATTTGGAGGGGGAATTCATTGATATATTATCACTATTGCCGGCTTCTGAAGAATTTTTGTATAAATCTGACACGCTGTCAGTTGATAGGTCTGAAGAAGACAGAAGGAGGGCTATACCAAGGACTAGGGTTGTCCCGATACCGATACTAGTATCGGTATCGGCACCGATACCAAGCATTTGCCCAAGTACTTGTACTCGGGCAAATGCTCCCGATGCTTCCCCCGATACCTGGAAGTGAGCTGTGATCGGCGCGTGGGGGAGTTACAAGATTCTCCCCCAGCGGCTTTCAGCAGCTTTAGTGACATACAGCGGTGATCGCTCACCGCTGACTGTCACTGCATCCTCCTCCATGCCCCCTCCTTTCCTCTGTCCCCCTCCGCTGTCCCCCTCCGTTCCTCTCTCCTTCCCTGTGTCTCTCCGCTGTCCCCTCCGTTCTGCTGTGTCTCTCCGCTGTCCCCCTCCGTTCTGCTGTGTCTCTCCGCTGTCCCCTCTGTTCTGCTGTATCTCTCCGCTGTCCCCTCTGTTCTGCTGTGTCTCTCCGCTGTCCCCTCTGTTCTGCTGTGTCTCTCTGCTGTCCCCCTCCGTTCCTCTCTCCTTTTCTGTCCCCCTCCGCTGTCCCCCTCCGTTCCTCTCTCCTTCCCTGTGTCTCTCCGCTGTCCCCTCCGTTCCCCTCTCCTTCTCTGTCCCCTCTGTTCTGCTGTCTCTCTCCGCTGTGTGAATGGACAGAGTCAGCTGACTCTGTCCATTCACATAACTGAAACATTGTAATCTCCTGTGATTACGATGTGTCAGTTTATGAATGGAGAGCCGCTGTCTTCTCTCCATTCATTCTTAGTGCAGCTGAGGCTGCAGAGAAAGGGACTGGGGAATCTCTATCCTCTGTCTCTTTCTCTGTCTCAAGGGGGAGATATCAGAGGTCTGTTAAGACTCCTTATATCTCACCAAAGCCCCCCAACAGGGCTGATTAAAATAAAAAAAAATAAAAAACATATAAAGAATAAAAAAAATATTATTGTAAAAAATAAAAATTGTAAAAAAAAACAAAAACCCACACACACATACACCGTTCATCCCCCCCCCCCCCCCCCAAAAAAAAAAAGAAAACACTGTTAAAAAAAAAAAAAAACACTGTCACGTGACATTAAAAAAAAAGTATCAGTAATCGGTATCGGCGAGTACTTGAAAAAAAGTATCGGTACTTGTACTCGGTCCTAAAAAAGTGGTATCGGGACAACCGTACCAAGGACCTTCCAAAACTGGTTGCAGACTTTCTGCATTTATGCAGCAGTCATAGGTGAACGTTTCCCTGCGAAGTGTTCAGGTTTATTCCAACATTTGGATGTTGTTGCCGAGGCTTTTTGTCATTTTGGTGGCTCTGCATGGTTCACATATGATGAAAATTTTCGCCAAAAATTGGCAGTCCACTCCTCCTTACTTTGGTCGGTCCAAAGACGTGGGATTATGGTTGAACCTCATGTTACCTCCTAAGCCTCAGTTCACTCCAAGGTTGGTGTCTAACCCACAGTCTGCATTTCGTAAAGGATTTTGTTTTCCCTTCAATGAGGGACAATGCAAGTTTCTCACGAATTGCAGATACAAGCACGAGTGCTCCTATTGTAACAGGAGCCATCCGGCTAGTAGATGTTTTTGCAAATCTGCAGCAGCAGCCTTTCAACCACTTCCAGGGCATGCTCATGTAAAGATCCTTGACTCTGGTGAACCTAACAAGAATGCTCTCGTGGATGGAGCGTTATCCAGATCGCAGGATGGCGGCTCTACTATCTGAAGGTTTCAGAGATGGTTTTTTGGTCCCTGCTTTCAAGGGCACGGGCTGTTCCATGGTTCAGAATTTGAAATCTGTTTATACTCCTGCGTCGGTGGTTCAAGACAAAATTTCCAAGGAACTGGCAGAAGGGAGAATTGCAGGCCCTTTTTCTTCTCCACCATTTCTGAATTTTAGGCTCTCTCTGATAGGGTTAGTTCCTAAAAAAGAGCAAGGTTGTTATCGTATGATACATCACCTTTCATATCCATTGGACTCCTCTTTCAATGATGAAGTGGCCAGTATTGTAGCTCCGGTTTGTTATTCATCCTTCAACGAGGCTTTGGTTATTTTAAGGTATCATAGACAGGGTGCTCTGCTAGCCAAAGCAGATATTAAGTCGGCATTTCGGCTGCTCCCGGTCCATCCGCAAGGATTCAATTCTTTGGGTTTTCCATTTTTGGGCAAATTTTACTTTGACAAATGTATGCCCATGTGATTTTCTTTGTCTTGTTTCTACTTTGAAGCCTTCTCAACAATTTTACACTGGATTCTGTCAGGTCTTCATCCCGGTGGGGGTTTTCTACATTATCTTGATGATTTTTTATTTGTTCGCCCGGCAGGTTCCCCCTCTTGCCTAGAATCTCTGCAGCTGTTTTCAACATTTGTTAACACTTTGGGGTCCCTCTGGCATCCGAAAAGACAGTCTTTCCCTCTACTTCTATTCAATTTTTAGGGATTACCATCAATTTCACAGTAATGGAATTTAGATTGCCCCTGCACAAAATCCAAAAAATGAGATCCATGATCTCAGTTTTTTTTTTGAGAAAAAGGTACTCCTGAAAGAGGCTCAATCTCTGTTGGGTCTGTTTGCCTTCGCAGCCCGGGTCATTCCAATGGCCAGGGTGTTTTCGCGCAGGTTTTCTTTGGCCATCAAAGATCTTAAAAATCCATATTCTCATATTCGTATCTCCAAGAGCGTACGGGAAGACCTAAAAATTTGGGATGCATTTCTGTGTAATTTTAATGGTTCTACCATATGGCAGCAAGACTTTGTTACTTACTGTCAACTGTATTTTTTCACGGATGCAGCTGGGTCTTCAGGCTTTGGAGCATTTATGGATGGTCATTGGTGCGCAGGTGAGTGGCATCAGGATTGGTTACAGAAGGACATTCTTCAGAACCTTGTCCTTCTGGAGCTTTTCCCTGTCATAGTTTCCCTAGTAATTTGGAAAGATGTTTTTACAAACCACAGAGTCCTGGTTCACACTGATAATACAAGGTGTTCTTTATGCGGTTAATACATTATCCTCTAAGTCGGAGCCGGTGATTAAACTGCTACTTTCTCTTGTTTTACAATGCATGCGTTTTAATATTTAGTTGAAGGCAGAGCACATTGCAGGTGTACGAAATAACATTGCTGATGCTTTGTCTCATTCGCAGTTCACGAAGTTTCGGAAATTGGCTCCAACATCGGATCAGTGCGGAACCCCCTGCCCAGATTTCCTCTGGGGCTTAATTTGAAGTTAATACTTGATAACCACAAGAATTCGGTGACGAAGAAAACGTGGTTAGACTATCGTTTATCTTGGTCCAGATGGTGTTACTTTTGATGAGATTCGGGTCTGGATACTCTAGTAGTAACCTCTTATGTCTCTTTGTCGTTCATGTCGTAATCCCTGCTGATAGGTGAGGGTCATTGGATTTCTCTAGCTATCTCTACCAACCCTACAATATGCCCGGTTTTACTGGTTTCTAAATATATGTCAATCAGACCCAGTTCTGATGACTCCTTTTTTATTCATCAGGATCTGTCCTCCTTGACTAGATATCAGTTTTCAGCTGTCTTGGCTGCCTGTTTAAAACGCCTGAACCTTTCAGATTTTTCTTTTTCATCACATTCATTTCGTATTGGGGCAGCCACCACAGCTGACTCTCTAAGTTTTTCAGCAGAAACTTTAAAGAGAATAGGCTGTTGGGGGAGCGATAGATATAAGATTTATGTCCGCCCTGATCTTCTAACTTTATGATTTTCTTTTTCAGGTTCTCCAAAAACAACTATTTGGATAGTAGGACATTCCTACGTTTTTTGGGCTGCCAAGCATGCCGAAACCAGAACCTACTCTTCTAATTTAGGTCTGGACTCTAATGCCCCGTACACACGGTCGGATTTTCCGATGGAAAATGTCCGATCGGAGCGTGTTGTCGGAAATTCCGACCGTGTGTGGGCGCCATCGGACATTTTCCATCGGATTTTCCTACACACAAAGTTGGACAGCAGGAGATAAAATTTTCCGACAACAAAATCCAATCGCGTCAATTCCGACCGTGTGTGGTCTGTTCCGACGCACAAAGTGCCACGCATGCTCAGAAGAAATTCCGACACGGGACAGCTCGTTCTGGTAAACTTAGCGTTCGTAATGGATAAAGCACTTTCGTCACGCTGCAATGTAAAAAATGGTTTAATACAGCGCACTCTCTTCTTCTTTATAATGTGACAAGAATTAAGTCGTTTTGATGCTCATATTCACACACACTTCTCACAAACTTTTTTCGTTACTATTTATCGGGATTCCCTCAATATATTTTGATTTCTCACATCTGACAACATATTTTTTATTTTATTTTTTTTTACTTTAATGTAGAATCTTTTTTTGTGTTTCTCTTTTTATTTTTTATTTTTTTGTTGATTTTGATTTGTATTCCCGAAAATGTTTGTGTGTTTTTTGTGACAAGTTCCCACAACACCATTGATATGTTGTTCTATTTAATCTGTAGGAGGAGATTGTTTGGTGTTGTTGTCCCTTGTTAATTTCACATTGTACTTTAGAAATGTACCTGAATACTCACCAACAAACTGTCCTTTTTGGATGAAAACACACACAGGAGAGTAGAATTTACCTAAAAATATTTTATTAAGGGGTCACAACTATAAAAAAACAAAGAGGGAGGCAACGCTGGAGAAACTGCAGAAGTGGACTCCCAGGGCAGACATCAATTATTTAAAAGCAAAATTGGTGGCCTGAGGAGTCCTTATCTAAGGGAGGGCAGTCTGGTCCAGAAGTCCCAGAGATCCGGAAAGCAGCAGATGACAGCTGTGTCCCCAGACTGCATCTTCTGTCAGACCAGACTGAACCCAGGGCAATCACTCTGTGGTCTTCCTTCCACGCTTCCTTCCAGGCTTTGGCTGTGGTGGTGGAGTTGTGGCAGCAGGAGGAGGAGGAGGAGGAGGAGGATCGTCCCTCTCCATGACATCCGTCTTGGGTGTCAGTTCCCCACTCTCCCCCTTACGAAGGACTTTATAAATCAGGTTCTCAGAGATCTTGCGTTGGCCCTCCTGCATGCCCTGCAATTTGGTGGCAGCCATGCAGGCAAAGGCATCTGCAGGACTGGGGAAGGCTCTGAGGGACGCCGAAGCCTCCTGGATCAGCCTGTACACTGAATCCTGCACAGGACTGAGAGTGGCCTTCCTGGCCCTTTTATATGGCAGGCGGAGGGGAGGAACCTGAGACTCAGTCAGGCTGCGACTTGTCCCTGGCTTCTCTTGGCTGACACTTAGCCCCGCCTCCTCCTGGCTGCCACTAATCCCCGTCTCCTTCTGACTGCCACTAATCCCCGCCTCCTCCTGACTGCCACATTCCACAGCCTCCTCCTGGCTGAGGTCTTCCTGTGTATGAAAAAGGGACATAGTTTTAGTATTGTTTTCATCAATCACACACAATTTTCACCTCCTGACTGCTGCAAATTGAATGTTAACAAATATAACAGACTATCATTCTGAGCCCAGCATTTTGCATTCTTGTCCCAATTTTGGGTGCCCACTACTGTCTATTGATATGTCAAACACTTTTTTTAATCAGCAATTAGTGATCAATAATAACATCTAGTAAACATCATTTCTTTATTGCCCAGAAATCTGTAGAAGAATGCTATACCTGACTCCAGCTGGGCTCCTCCACTTCTTCCTGGCTGGAAGGCCCAGGTTGGACATCGGAAGCCTCAGCTGGGATGGAAGGAAGTGTGGAAGGAAGAGTGGAGAGGAATTCCCTGACTTCAGTGTGGTCTGACAGAAATCGCAGTCTCTCATAGTACCACAGCCTGGGGACATAAACGTCATCTGCTGCAGCTCCGGACCTCTGGGAATCTGTGACCTTCTTGCGCTCCCTAAGATATGTGCTCCTCAGGCCACCAATTTTAGCTTTTAAATAAGGGATGGTTGCTGTGGGGACCACCGGCTTCACCAACTCCAGCAGTTTCTCCAGCGCTGCCTGCCTCTTCTGTTTGTGATTATAGTGGGGGTGTCTCACCTGCCACAGACAGGGCAGCTCTCTGTACTTGTCTATAAACAGGGGCAGGAAATTGTGGTCGTTGAACCCATCCATTTTCTCTGCAAGACACAACACAAGACAAACCCTAATGTCAGGCCAAACTCCCCTAATCTTGTTACAATATAGGCTTCAATTTCGAAGCAGTATAGGCCCAAGTTTAGATCCTACCTTCGTTAGCACGATCGGCGTCTCCGATGCTCCTTCCTCCGCTCACAGATCGTACGTAAGACGCGCGCGTTACGATTTATACACACTGCACATGCGTATAACTCCGCCCGCCCCTGACATTCTTTCTATTCTATTCCCCGCCCCTTTTTGTTCGGCGCAGTGGAGGAAGAGCACATGGCGGAGAGACAGCAGGATAGTGCTAATTACAGCAACGAGGAGGAGGAGGAGGAGGAGGAAAGGCCGGAGCCTGAAACGTCCCGATCCAGAAGGAGATTAAAGGACTCAACTATGTCCTTTGGGGAGATGTTGGAAATGGTGGACATCCTGAAGAAGGCCGACTATGATGGAAAGTATGAGCCTTACCCCAACCACAATGTCCGAAAGGCCAAGATCATGGCGAAAGTAGTCAGGAGTCTGCATCGGAAATTCGGGGTACGACAATCGAAAGATCAGCTCAGGAAGCGGTGGTCGGACCTGAAATTACGAGAACATGAGCAGTACAGAAAGATCCGGAGAGTGCTGCAAAAAAGTAAGTAGTTGTGCTGTGTTCCTATTGTTCTTGTGTTTATTACGTTTGTGCTGCTCCATGTGCTTTTAGGAACTGTTGTACAGTTTAAAATGGCAACTTTCATGTTCATGGGCACATTATTCGTTCGGATCACACATTTTTTTTTCGGACTATAAAATACCATTGTTTAGCCCATATGCATTTGGCCACCATTTTGAGGCCCTATACTTGTCTTCAAAGAATTGGGTTGTGTAGATGGCTTTGTTACTAGAATGAAATGCAAACTGGATTGTGTGTAAGGAGAGGACACTGAGCAGCTGTTTTCACATCTGGACACTGGAGCACTAGTGTGGGACCCCAGAACACCCTTTTTATTAGGGGGGCCACACAGGTGCTTCAGTGTATACTATAGGGGGGTCTCCATCTGTGAAGCTTGTACTAAAAAGGTAAAGTATTGCAGCTTGACAAAGGACACTAAAAAAGCTACATCTTGGAACTCGGCTAAAATAGACAATTGTACCCCACTTCCAAGCAATGTTTCATCTTTATAGTTCTGCCATCAAATATCTGTGTGCTAATTATACCATTTTTGTTTTACATAGGGGAGAAAAGACTCGGAGGACACCCCTCATCCGAGGAGACCAGAGCCCCCCCCCCTCTGGAAGAAGGGAAAATCCCCCCAACACAATCTGAGCAGGAGGAAGAAGACGTGGTGGAACTAGTCACCACAACAGGTGAGTGTCTGCGACCACAGGCTCAGATAAGAGATGGATGGCGGAATTTTTTTTAGACCTAATTTATTTTGGGTTTCCTTTCTTTTTAGGTGATCGTGAGGTTGTGGATGAAGATCCTTTCACATCCGAAAGTGCCCAGATCCTGATCGGGGAGATCATGGGGTGTAATTTACAATTGGAAAACATCAAGCAAAACATCAATGATGTTATTCCAAAATATAAAAACATCATTGATGTTTTGGGGCGAGTTTAAAGCCCCTCAAAATCACTTTCTTCTTTTGTCTGCTACAATGTGCGAAATGTTTTTGTGATTTTTCCCAAAGCCAAATTTGGAGGATGCACACAGTGTGCCAACATGTGCTATCTGCCATCACGGGAGATCAATGGACGCGTTTTGAGGGTGCAACCCCTTCCTCAATAATAAAGTAACGGTGAGGAAGGGCTTTCTCCCCCAAAACACGTCCCTTGATCCCCCCTGATGGCAGATAGCACATGTTGACATTGGGAAATTTGTGTGCATCTTCCAAATTAGGCTTTTCCAGGGGTGATTTCCCCCCATCTGAACGCAATATCAAACACAGTTCCTAAATACTCTGATATTGCCTTCAAATTCTACCAAATGTGAACTTTGTAAGATCAAGATTTGTGTCTTTCTTGTGGGTTTTACACAGGCCTGTTTTCTATAAAATGCACATTTTGATTTTGGATAATGACACCACAAAATATGTTATACAACAAACATGTCGGTTTGTCAGAAAAACCTTTGGTAAATGCACATGTGATTGTGCAGGTATTAAAAAGATTGTTCATCAAGAATGTGTGGATTATTGTCTCAACGCTACAACACTTTTGGGGTGATGTAATTGTTGTTTTATGAGAAAATGGGGGTAATTTCCTAAGGGCAAATCCACTTTGCACTACAAGTGCAGTTTCAGTGCAGTTGCAAGTGCACTTGTAGTGAAAAGTGTCTTTGCATTTAGTAAATAACAGCCAACAGTGCTTTGTATAAGGTTACACAATCACGCCATTTTCTGGACTCCACACATTTCTGTCAGGGTCAGCTCAAACAAACACAAGCAGTACATGTCCACAAAGAAGAGCCTGGGGGGAGATGCCTGTCGAGAACTTGAGGTCCTGCAGACTTCTCCCTGTCGCCAAATACCGCAAGGTAGCGACCAACCTCTGCTCCGGAGTGATGGCTTGCCTCATGCAGGTATCCTGCCTGCTGATATAGGGGGTCAGCGAAGCCAACAAACGGTGAAATACGGGGTCCGTCATCCTGAGAAAATTCCTGAAATCACCAGGATTATTCTCACGGATCTCACGGAGCAAAGGCATATGACAGAACTGGTCACGCTGAAGCAACCAATTCTTGGTCCATGAACTCCTCCCCACCCTGTTCATGGACTGGACTTGTGTCAAGGTCAGGACCCCAACACCAAGCCCCCGCACAGCACGAACTGTACGAGGAGTACGCATACGAAACATGGCTAGAAAACGGTCGGCTGCTCAGAACGAAGTAACAGAACGCACTGAAGAACAGCAAGGCCTGTGAAGAGCGACCTGAAAAACAGCAACGAGCGGACAAGATCGCACAGAAAACTCCGATACGAACTGACTGCACGCACTGAAGAGCAAATACAAACCCACAAGCACAAACTGAACGGCAGAAAACGATCTGAAAGCCACGAGTCTGAAAAAGCGCGAATCGTCTCTCACCAAACTTTTACTAACACGAGATTAGCAAAAGGAGCCCAAAGGGTGCCTCACTTGGTTCTGAACTGGCCTTTTCTAGTCTCGTCGTACGTGCTTGACGTCACCGCGTTCTTGGCGATCGGAAATTCCGACAACTTTGTGCGACCGTGTGTAGGCAAAACAAGTTTGAGCCAACATCCGTCGGAAAAAATCCGAGGATTTTGTTGTCGGAATGTCCGAACAAAGTCCGACCGTGTGTACGGGGCATAAGTCTTTCATAGTTTTGTGGTCAGGTATTAGGGGTTTGAGATGGCGTAATCTTAGGGATCATTTACTTCACTTAGCTAGCATTTGGCCTCCCCCCAAGTTTTAGTTATTCATGCTGGGGCCAACGATTTAGGAAAGGTTAAGACATGGGATCTTCTGTGTGAGATGAAGAAAGATCTTTGTTATATAAAGCTTTTGTTCCCAGATGCTATACTGGCATTTTCTGAGATGATTCCTTGTCTTCTATGGTCTCCTGCCAGTAATTTATTCTATGTAGAAAAGATTAGGAGACGTCTCAATAGGACAATCCATAGCTTTCTAAGTTCATCCGGTTGTATATCCTTTCGCCACTCAGAATTAGAAGGTTTTGTCCAAGGTTTATTTCGGAAGGATATGGTCCACTTATCTGTGATAGGCTTAGATATATTTAATATAGGTTTGCAAAATTTGATCGAGCCAGCCACGGTGTTGGGGGGGCCTCGGCCGGCAGAGTTGCTGCTGACCTCTTCCAGTGGGGAGTAGTCGTCCAGCATTGTTTGGATGGGCACCGTTTAATTTGTTCATTTTAGCCAGGATGGCTTTATATTCTTTTAAATAAAATTGAGTAGTATTAGGTAACCCCGTGGATAACACCATGGCCATATAAATTGCCAAAATAAATAATTTTGTTTGAAATTTAATTAACAGTGTATGTCTCTTTATTGTTGAATCCCATCTGTGCTAGCCCATGAAGGGTCATAGCATTATGCTGGGGCCCACATGGGATGGCTCAAAGGGGGCTGCATTTTTCTCTCCTCCTGTTCTATTTATTTCAGGTTGCCATTGGTTGCCACTGTTTCTCCGGGCAGCAACAGCCAGGGGATTGGTAGCAAGGGCCGGCGTCGGATTGGAGGGTTTTGGCGGGCGCTAAGCCAGTGCAGAAGGAGCCTATATAAGGGACTAAGAACAGCGGCTCACTGACCGTTTGGAACCAGGACAAGCTCCGCAGAGCTCCGCAGCATGAAGCGACGTTCGCCAAGCAGATGGGAAACACTTTAATTTGTTCATTTTAGCCAGGATGGCTTTATATTCTTTTAAATAAAATGGAGTACTATTAGGTAACCCAGTGGATAACACCGTGGCCATATAAATTGCCAAAATAAATAATTTTGTTTGAAATTTAATTAACAGTGTATGTCTCTTTATTGTTGAATCCCATCTGTGCTAGCCCATGATTCTCCTGTGTTTATTTAACTGCTATATAGCTATTTTTTTTTTTGCTTTGGGCAAAGTAGGGAAGGATAAAACCTCTGTCAGGTGTGTACTAGGGGAAATTTCCCTTCACTTTCTGCCCCAGAGATGCAACAGGAAGCTAGAGGAAATCTCCCAAAGTGTGTGGGAATTCCCTTCGTACACGGTTGGTCC
This sequence comes from Lithobates clamitans, assembly GCA_037952925.1. Taxonomy (NCBI): domain Eukaryota; kingdom Metazoa; phylum Chordata; class Amphibia; order Anura; family Ranidae; genus Lithobates; species Lithobates clamitans. The sequence goes on from JBBGZY010000544.1 coordinate 5,220,198, forward strand.
TGGGACATGCATCTTAGTTTGAAGATTTTCCCTCACCTATTGTTCTGGGAACCCTGGTTCACAAAAAAAGATATTGGGGAACTGGAGAGAATTCAGAGAACAATTGATCACAGGCCTGCTATAAAGCAAGATTAGCCTAACTGAATTTATTCTCTCCTAAAAAGAGGTGTTTAATTGCTTCCTGCCTGGCCTTCATTTGTCTAACGGACATTTGCCATTCTGGGTGGGCGTCATATGATGTTCTCCCCAGAACGCACCTCGCGCAGGCCCCATGGGCCGCACTGCAGAGCTGTCATCGGCTGTGTCCACTGGACACAGCCGATGACAGATCACTGATCACATGACAATTGTATACAATGGATGGCTTTCATTCATTGTGTACGATTGCGTTGCTCGCTGTGATGACATGGTACAGACAGGGCCAATCACAGCTAATCACAACAATACACATTGAATGAATCTATTTCACTCAGTAAAAATGGTTGTTTATAACAGTTATATTCACTTTTATAAGCAATCGTAATGTGTAAAAAAAAAAAAAAAAAAAAAACCCTGATCACCTCTCCTGAGTACAGTGTTACTATGGTAACTGTATTGCTCTAGTCACAGTATGCACACAAAAAGAAAATCGTAAAAAAAAGGGGAACAAAAAGGAAAAAACTACTTTTAAAAAATTTAAAAAAATATATATATATTTTTTTTTATACACATTCACCAGTCAGTGTCCCTGATCACCGATACACCAGTAATGTGAAGCTGTATTACACTGGTGACAGTATGTAAAAAAAAAAAATGTGAAAAAATAATGCATTTTTCTTTGTTTCTGTTATGAAATTTTGCAAATAAATAAATCCTTTATTACTTTACACCAAAATGTATTCTGCTACATTTCTCTGGTAAAAATAACTCAGGAAAGTTATAGCTTCTACAAACGAATGTGTATATATATGAAAATCATTCCTGATGTACTGATGGCCTATATCATTACTTGAGGTCCAGAAATGCCAGGACAGTACAAATATCCCCCAAATGACCCGTTTTTAGAAAGTAGATAGTCCAAGGTATTTAGTAAGAGGCATTGTGAGTTTTTTGAAGTTGTTTGGAAAAAAAAAAAAAAAAAAATATTTTTTTCAAAAATGTTGGCGATTAAATAACACCAAAATAAATCTCTATTTGTGAACAAAATAATAAAAATTTGGTATGGGTACAGTGTTGCATGACTGCGCAATTGTGACAATGCTGAAATCTGAAAACTAACCTGTGCAGGTAGTGGGTGAAAGTGCCCATTATTGAAGTGATTAAGGGGGGATATGATTACCATATATAAATATATAAGTGGTCCATATAGTAAAATTGGTGTAGAGCTATTTACTTTAAGGACATTAGAAAAGACAAGGAGGCACTCTTTGTGTCTAGAGGAAAAGAGACTTAAAGTGTCATCAAACCCAGACTATGAAAAACTCTCATTATATGTTATATAACAGAGTGTGAATACTCACAAAGCCACTAAAGCATTAGTTTTGTGTAAAGTGAAATGTACCTGGTTAATCCTGCCTTCACCTGTCCCTCCCATCTTCTCTGTGTCCCCACTGCAGCCTGAGATTGTTTAGATCAGCTGGTGTCCCCTCCAGAGCATGCTCATATTTTAGTTCCCCTCTAAGGACTTCCTTTCCTACTTTTTTTTATCTGTGCAGCCCACATGACTATAGAGTCACACATGTGGACGTATACACAGTGGTAAATGACACCCTGCTCCCTCCCTCCTCCTCCATGTCCTCCTATCGCTAATTACTATGGGGGTGTGATATAGTATGCTGATTGATTACAATCAATTAGAGACTCTCAAAAAAGCTTAGTTTTAATATAAATCAGTATTAAATATATCAAATGTACTTGCTAATACCTGTAAAGTAAAAAAAGAGCCTTGGATTCGATACCGTGTGGGCTAGTGTCAGTCATCTTTGACTCCGCCTACACCATATTAATGGACAAAAAATACATATCTGACATTCAATAAGGATTTATAGGGAACTACAAACCAATCTTTTGATATTTAGAACTTTTTTTAGTCATGTGACTGGCACAGTACCAATCAGGACTGTGCAGACACAGACTCACTCTGTAGAAAGCATAGCAGTGTAATAGAAGCCCCTCCCAAGAATCTTTCCCTGCAGATGCCATAGAACAGGGAAAGATCATGTGACCACACAACAGCACTGCAGGAATAAGGTACTTAGACTCGATTCACATCTATGCATGTTGCTTTTGAGTGTTTCAGCAGTGCTTTGCACATTTTTATAACCGCAATTTTGCCGCAATCTGCGTTTTTACATTTCTTTTGCTTTACATTCACTGTATATAGCCGGTAGCTAAGGAGCTAAGAAGCGAACCTGTTCCATAGGAACCCATGATAAAAAAAATTTCCTGCGTTTCTGTAAAAAAGCAAAAAGCAGGAATAAACACATTGGTGTGAATGGAGCCTTATGCCGCGTACACACGACCAGACTTTCCGGCAGAAAAGGTACGACGGAATCATTTCGTCGGACATTCCGATCATGTAGGGGCTTCATTGGACTTTTTCTTTCTAAAATTCTGACAGACCTAGAAATAGAACACGTTTCAAATCTTTCCGACGGACTCAATTTCAATCGGAAAAAACGTTCGCCTGTGTGCTAATCCAACGGACCAAAAACGACGCAAGGGCAGCTATTGGCTACTGGATATTGAACTTCCTTTATCTGGTCCCATCATACGTCATCACATTCTAAACGAACGGACTTTGGTGTGATCGTGTGTAGGCAAGTCCGTTTCAGCGGAACTCCGCCGGAACTCCGTCGGAAAAACCGTCAGAGTCTACTCTGACGGAAAATCCGGTCGTGTGTGCGCGGCATTAGAGGATTAAAAAAGAAATAAATACAGTGCAATGATATATATGATTTATGTGAATGAATTATGGCAATTAACACTTCTCTGTTTAGTATCACTTTAACCTCCACATACGGAAAGGCTTCTTCACTATAAGAGCTGTGAAAATGTAGAATGCACTCCCTCAATAATTACTTCTGGCCAGCTCAGTAGATTGTTTTATATAAAAAAAAAAAAAAAGCTGAAAACGTTTCTGAATGCATAGAAGATAAGTGAATATTAAAAATTACAATCAACAACACCGGAGATTGGTGATCTAGGGAATATCTTAGGAACGTTTTTTTCCATGGTAGAGCAAATTGAACCATGCTTTAAAGCAGACATTTGGCAACTTTCAAGGGGGAGGGGGGAATGGGGACCTGTTTTTGACAGGTCCTTTTCCCCACTTCCGGGAGACAGGGCCGCGGCGCCATCTCTCGGTAAGTTCGGCCCCTCCTCCTTCCTCCGCCGCCGGGAAAGCGTAGCGCGCTTCGCACAAGCACAGTAGGGGACCAGCTGTGAAGCCAAAAGGCTTCACTGCCGGGTTCTCTTACCAGCAATGGCGGCGGCTATACCCAACAGGCGATCTGAAGCTCAGCTGTGGTGCCAACATCGCAAGCTCCTTGAAAAGTCAGCAGCTGCAGTTAAGGCACTATGTGCAGCCTATGGGCACAGCAGGGGATCCGGTGTGTCCCCGTTCACCGCTTCAGGTCCGAATTAGGTCATAATTTTTGGTTGGATTCGGGCCTGAAGCTAAGCGAAAAATGCACAGGACTCTTCTGCTGTGCGCTCCGTGGCCACCCTGGAGATGTGTGAACCGGCTCCATTGAGAGCCAGTCACACTCTCCTGTCATTTGAATGAATTGCGGGGAAACCCGCATACAATTCGCAATATTGTGAACCCAGCCTCAGGGAGTTTTTGCCTTTCTCTGAAATAACTGTGGGTTACAATTTATGTATTCCTTTTTTTTTATTGGTTCAACTGGATGAGCTTGTGTCACTTTTCAACTCAACTATGTAACCAGTGGTCACCAGTACATGTAGAGTTGTAAATCTCCCCAACTGAGACACATACTGCAAAAAAAACTAAAGCTTTGCCTGGAGATACACTTTAAATTATGGATTGGGACCCAAACAGGGTTCATGGACATGTTTGTGATGGGTCACCACATGACATGTAGTAAATGTAGCTTAGTTTGTCCAAGTAAAGAATCAGTGGTGAGTAATATAGCACACTTTTCTAAGTTTCAAACCGTGTACTATCGTGATCTGAGAAGTATACTCGAAATTAAATAAATACCCATCACCACTACTGATCTTAAAACCTGTAAAACTATTAAAATAATATGACTGACAGTACAGACATGTATGGGGGAATAAAGTTGGTGAATGGTGAAGAAAATTACATAGATAAGGTTGCTAGGGGAATAGACTATATTAGTAGTTGAAAAAAATTCAAAAATAAAATGTAAGGAATAATTTATTTGCCTCAGCTTTACTAAAGCTTACGGAAATGGTGAACAGTGCTGGCAATGCATTGTATGGCCATTGTTATTTGTCTTTGGCTTTGCTGACTTTTTGGTAACAGTTCTCTTCTTGGGTCCCAATACGGCAACATTTTTCTTTTTTACATCATTGGATTAAAAAGTTTATTAAACCCTGTCATACATTATCAACACATCCTATGCTTGTACTGGAACTTTTACTAGCAGTTGAAGTTAGAAATTGAAGAATTCTGACAGGGCAGCTGTGTAAAACCAGGTTGTCACTACTGCAACCTTCACCTGTTTGTAGTGCTCATACAAGAAAGTAACTTCCAACCGATATAGCAATTCATCAGACAGATTGACCTCAATATCAAACTGATGCTAGAATACATTTTACAAGGTGAGTTAAAAGCGGTCTAAAAAAAAACCTGTTGGTGGTCCGATCGGCAGATGCGCCTGTTGACATATGTCTAAGGATAGGTCTGGTTTAATAAACACTGAACTTCTTTATTCCAAATAATACATTTATGTTTGACATACTGTAGTATGGTGGTGCCATATGGTCCGAATGAATGTGTAGAGGCATCTGGTATGGAATTACTATATGTCAAACATCAGTGCATCATCCAGAACTGAGTAATTGGCAATTTAAAGCCCTGAAAAGTGTTTTTATTCTTGGTAGAATAAGGAATTGCGGTGTTCATTGAACAAGATGACTTTGGCCTATCCTTAGATATATGGCAACAGGCACCTCTGCCAATCAGACCACCAACAGGCTTTTAAAGACCTCTTTTATCTAATTTATTTCAAACATCTGCCCGAGAACCCCGTTGAGTAGCCAGGGTGGGACCCCTGTGGCATTGAGAACGATCATTTCTATCCTGCATGGAGACAGGGTATTCTCCACCTTCGCACCAGGAAGGTTGTGAGTTTTCACCCCATAGGGTGGCTACAGTCCCATCAGATGTAAATTATTTACCTATTTTTGAACCTCTTGCGCTAATTATCATTTTAAAACAACTTAATACACTATAAGGCTTCATGTACACTGCAGCTGATAAACGGATGTTTAAGAGTAGGAGTTGTTTTTTTGAGCCGTCACTGAACTCTCCTCTATGTTATCTTATCAGTACATGTGCGTTTTGTTTACAGGCGTTTTTAATGGAAATACATTTTTGACCATTTGCAATGCAAAAAACGCTTCTAAACGCAAACGTGGCATGTAAACGCAGCACAACGGACATTTTTAAACGTTGTTTACTATCTGTCAAGTTAAATCGTTCAAGAGAGTTTTTAAAATGTCCCGTGTACATTTTCTGCCTCTCTATTTTCTTTTTCAGTGGACAGACACCTTGAGCTGCCCCAGAGATCGCTGGCCAGTTCTTTAGGACTGAACCCCTCTGACCTTTGTAGACCACCACATCCTTACCAGTGGCGGCTGGTGGGTTGTTCTTTGGGGGGCAGCAAAAAATTCCCCCCCCGGCGGCGTGGCACAGCACCCCCCCACTATGGTCTTGCCCGGCACTTACCCGCTCGTGTGGCAGGGGTTGTGGTGTCCTCTCCTAGAGTGCGGGCAGCGGCCGCACCGGCTCCAGTGTCCGCTCCTCCAGGTTCCTCCGCCGTGTGTCTTCCACCAAAGTGCTAGGCATCCAATTGGATCATCTGATGCTTTGGCCAATTGGGAAACAGGTCTCACAGACCTGCCTACTGATGGACGGGGAGGAACTTCAGTGTGATAATAGCGAAAAATCATTCGCTATGGTCACACAACTGGGTGGGCTCAAAACGCAATGCTCTGTGCTTCGAGCTCACCCTTTTTTGAAGCCTATTAGAGCCTCTGGCTCTAATCAGGTGCTTCAAAAAAACACCCCGCCACATGGTCGTGCACCACTGATATGTAGATGAGGGGGCCGGATGCATGGATAGGGGAGGCGGCGCCCATGTGTCCTCTATGGACGGGCTGCCACTGATCCTAATTCTCATCTGTGTATATATTTGTTTATCAATCCTCCTGATCTCTGTTACTTCTGGTGACCTCTAGTGAAGAAACAGATAGCTAAAAAGGGACATGCAGAAAAGACGAGATTAAAATAGTGCAGGACTGGTTTAATAAAAAAATCAAGTTGAAAACAATAACAATTTACATAATTAAGCTAAAAAAGACAAATGCCCATTGAGTTCAACTAATAGAAAAATAAGTAAATTAAAACATTCATACTAAAAACTTTAAACCCACAGCAAGGCAAACAATCTTTATAAAAGCATCATCCAATTTGCTTCAACTGGGAAAAAATTTCTTTTTGATCCCCTAAGGCAATCAGATATTACCTAGAGTGTTACTACTCATAAATATTAATGGCCAGTTCTATTCTGTGCACTTAAAACACAGACCCAGCTTTATTTTTTTCATTCACTAAGTTATCGTACAACGTAAAACTAGTTCCTATGAAAGTATATTCCACATTTTCAGAAGCCTTTCCTTATGTCATGGTTAACCCTCTTTTCTTGCAGATACAAAGAGTCCCCCTTGTTATTTGCAATGGTCTTAATGTGAACATTTTTTGCACCAATATATGGTCCATTTATGTATGAATACGTGGTGATCATGTTCTTCATAAACACCTCTTCCCAAAGGAAACCACATTTCGTTCAGTTAATCTTTTGTGATGATGGAAGTGTAGGCAGAACAGAACGCACATGGAATTCAAAAGTTGTTTAGGACCCTTGGCCAAGGGGTTCTTTATTGAAGGTTTCAAAAAGCAAAGGGTTTGTAAATGGGGTAAGCCCCAGCAGTTCAGGCAAGGGGTAGGCAGCAATATGGTACAGCAAAGATTATGTCCAGGGTCACAGGGTGGCAATTCAGACACAATAAGCAGCAGGTGGCAAGATTACAGGGCAGCGGCCCAGGGCACGACCTGGAACAATCAGCAGGAACACAGGGTGGTAATATGGAACATTAAAGGAGTAAGTCCATTGCCATTGCTGGCATTACAGAGTATAGGAAGGGGCTGTGTCATGTTTGCCTATACAATGTGGCACCTGGAGGGGGAAGTTAGTAGCCAACATGTAGCAAATCCACATGCAGGCACAGCAGGGAATTAGACTGCCAACACCCTGCACCAGTGTTGCCAACCTACCAGATTGAAATTTACTGACACAACACCCAAAATTTACTGGCACAGCCACGTTTTCACTGGTATTTCCAAAAGTTACTAAATTTAATTTTTAAGTGCAAATTAGAGTATTTAGGCTACAAACATATACAATTTGCAATTAGCAATATAATTTAAGGTAGATAATAGGGCAAAAAACATATCTCTTATTTTATTGTCGATATTGTAAGTAAGTAGCTCAGAGACAGGAATCAGAAGGGCAAGAAATTAGAATGGGCGGCACACACAAATAATTGACTCTCACAGTGACACTGACAGCAGTGTGCAGCAGCACAGATGAGGATGAGACCTCACTGACCTGACATGTCCCCTCCTGAGTCACAGTGACAGTCTCTCTCCAAGCCAAGTGGTCCCTTCAGTCCACTCTAGTCTAAACAGCACTGACAGTCCCAGCCTGTATTGCTCCCATACCGCAGGCTCCCAAACCACGAGGCTCTGGCAGCTCTGCTTGGCTCCATTGCACTGCCTCCGACAAAGCCACCCAATCACATTGTAGAAGGCACTCAGATGGTCTCTGCCGGCTCCGGACCAAGCTGAGCGTCACAGCCATATTTTTTACTGGCAACCTTTTACTTTTACTGGCAGGAGAAAATTGCCTGTTTTTTACTGGCTGCCAGTAAAAATACTGACGGTTGGCAACACTGCCCTGCACATAGGTGGTGTGAAGTAGTGGGGCCTACGTGCACCAGGGTACAGGATATCAGCTGGCTGACAGCTCGTAGCACAAGGTTACAGAAGAACACAACAGGCGGTCCAACTACCTAGCGCCCAGCACATACAGTAGGTGGTGTGGAGTGGTGGGATTTAGATGCGGATGATTTATTGGCTGTGCTGCTTTTCTCCCCACACCCAGGTGGTGTGGAGTGCTGGGTTAAGGGGAAACCGCACTAGGTTGTAGGGGCAATTATGGGTTTGGGTAGCCTATGACCCCACCACTCATACTATTTTCTCTGCCAGCTCTCCCCTCACTTAACCCTCCAACCTCTGAGTCAAAAAGATTGTACTATACCGGAACTGTATATTTTAGTACATTTGGCAACATCCAATGGTCATGGCCTTGTGCTACGCACTAGCCAGTGAAATCAACTTATTCTCCTGCAAGGAACCTTCTCTTCTCTCCCAATCTATCCATTCTTCCCCATTCATCCACTCTCCACCACCCCTCTTTTACATCCACCTGATAAGATAAGTCTTTTGTTGAACTTGAGCACTCTCTTGCAGTCATACAGGAGAGGTTTCTTATTTGCAATGAGGACAGTGTAATACACATCTGAAGCTATCCTCTGAAGGTATGTCCTGGGAATAATGAAGATATCCCAGATTAGTGACAGTATCTGCCAACACTTTTATATCACAGAGTAAATAAAACTCTGAACAAGGGTATATCAGCTCAGTCACACACCAGAAGTAGTACAAATAAACACAGGAAAATTATACATCCTCCTCAATCTTATATGTAACAAACATTTCTCTTGGATCTCAAGAAAAAACCTCCAGGGCAATCCTATTTTGCACCAATTTCCTTGGTGCTGAGAATTTAAAGATGAGGCGATAGTAATTGGGATATGTGTTTGGTGGATAGAACAATAGCATGCAGAGCATGCATTGGGTGAGAATGGAGCCGCGCACATTATCAAAGAGCATGCACACAATAAAGAGCTCCCTTCCGATAAAAAAATAATTGTTCCACTTCAGTACAAGAAGGTGCTGATTTCTTTGTGTACATCAGGATGGACTTTGTGATTTACCACTAGGTTGTTATTTCATTTTATATCCCTGTGGTACCTTTGCTCATCGTGCGCTTAATGTGAATTTGTGCTTTGCTTTGAATAGGCTTTGCTGATTCTTTCTTTGAATTGGCAAAGTGCCACTTTAAAGTGTTACTTTAGTGTGCAAGGACAGTGACAGCATATGCTTCAAAGTGCAAGTATGTAATAGGTCCCCTGGTTATGTATATGTCCATTGCATGGGGTTACCACCTTTTCTTCAAGTCAAACCCGAACACCTTAGCAGCCTGGAACACCTTTGGGTGCCCCAAGGAGAGTAGTAATATTGCGGTGCGCATAGCGTGCCGCAGCAATTGGTGGGTGTGGCCAGATTACTCTTTCTGACATCATCCCCCTGCCCTCCAGCGATGCCAAACCTGCCACCAGATGACTGCTGCAGGTCTGACGGCAACAGATTTGTGTGTGACTATCTTAGTTGCTTGGGGAGCCACAGCCTGGTCTGAATTCAATGTGTCCGGGTTTCAGTCTGCCTGAAACCTGGACTCATGATTCAAAACCCAAACTGTCTGGGTGAATCCCATACAGGTGGCAACCCTACCATTGTACTTTAACAGCAAGATCTTCCTACAATACATTCAGTTGTTTGTGGAACTGGATGTGTCAGGTATCTGTATGAGAAGCTTGAGACGATGAGGGTAGTCTCTTGCACGATTCCCATATGAGCAACCCTGGAGTTGAGGGTGAAGGTCCTTCGCGCTACCAAGTGAACTAAAAACGTGAATGAATTAACAAAACTGTAATAATCCTAAACCTATTTGTGTTCACAATACACAGATAAAAAAATGAATAAACGAGTGATCGTGTGCAGTAATACATTATCACAAACAATAATTATCACAAACAATAATGTAATATAATACAAAGATGGTGTATTAAATCAAGTCCCAAAAACATCTAATCCATATGGTTCTTCGTGCTAGGGATGTCTCTAATATGTATTCATTTCGTGCCTTCACACACCTGTTATGTGCTCACAGAGCTCTCACCTTAAAACAGTGAATATCCAGCCTCAAATTACAAAGGAATATCTAGCCATTCAAATGTATCACTCCAGGATCCTCTTACTGGTATATTCATGCCTACCTGAAACCCATAACGTAAACCAGCATCTGGACTCCAAACCACCAGACTTTAAACTACTATCAAATCTCTATAGGTTTGTAAATGAAGGTATGTGGCCAGAGCAGGATAAAAACACCAAAACTGGGTAATTTCCAGAGGGTCACCCCTCCAAGAGGGAGCATTGTGCAGGAACCCCGAAACGGCCTACAGGAGGTCACACTTGCTAGGTATGGGGGGCACGACAGTACCCACTGAGAGTCCTTCCCCAGATAATGGTGTGTTGATGAACTGTGGTCGGGAAGATGCTGACAAGCGGGGTATAAATGGTTAGATGTATCAAAAGCTGCATGCATCACTGTCCTGCGACCAATTCTTCTCACAGAAATATGTAAAGTGGCAGCATCAGACTGGACACTGATCCATGCATCAGTGCAAAATGGCGTGATGAAACCCTAGCAATACATTTCCCAAAAAGATAGATAAGTTATCAGGTGTTTTAAAAGAGAAGTATGGCATTCCTTAAAAAAACAAAATTATACTCTCCTAGCCGCATCGGTCTGATGATGCATCTGTCCCCCGCTGGTTGCAGACAGAGAACTGAGCAATCAAACACCGCTGATTGCTCAGCTCTCGGTCTTCAAGCTGCAGAGAGCCGGTGACTGTCAGTTACTGGCTCTCTGTTCTGCCCCTCCACCACTCACTGGAGTGCTGGACTGTGCAGAGGTGAGGAGCAGCTGGCTCAGGCTCTCAGTAGCTTGCTAAGAAGCTGAGCCAGATGCCAGTCCATGTATCTGGGTGGATCTGAAACTGTAAAGTTGGGATCTTTCTGAAGCCTGGACCGGCTCTGTGATGTCAGCTGACAGCGAGCTTTAAAATGGCTGAAAACAGGTCGCAGGAGTGCAGAATGGACTGCGTTCTTGTGATCCATAGGAGAAATACAGCCAAAAAAACCTTTGGCTATACTTCTCCTTTAATTTTCAAGCATCTAACAAACTCTGAAAATGTTAGCCAGAAAATTAAAACATTTTCAGTAAGTCAATCCAAGTTATTACCAATATTTTGTCATGCATGCTTTGGAGAATACCCAGTACTTTTCTTTAGGCATGGTGTCATACAAATAATAGAAAATCACATATTTAGGTATACAAAATTACAGCGCACAGGCACAGCAGGTTTCTTTTGTAAGCACTTTACTAACAGAACTTTTGCTGGCTGTAACTGTTTCCATGGAGTTTCTTATTTCTCACATCAGTTGCAAGCTCTTCTTCGCAGCAGTACTTCTCTACATCAGCACAAGTATGGTAAAGCATTTTGGCACAGGTGGATACTTAGTAGCCTGGCCATATCCTGTACCATTTTCCTAATGTTATCCTTTCATGAGAGAAATACAGGGTCTTCATTGGCATCCCCCATACTGCCCTTATTAATCAACTATGTAGTGTGGCAGGCTAACACCTGCATCTTCAATCTCTACTAACAATTGGGAGAATGGTTCCCAATCATGTGGTTACCGTGAGAGCTTAGGTAAAGGGATCCCAGTGAAGCTGCCAGTTTTGTTTACACAAAAAATCCTCTAGATAGCAGAGGCCACTCCAGCCTGAAACTGTAATCGTAAGATACAGTTACAGTATTCAAAAGATAAAGAAAAAAATTGTTTAACATCCAGGTGAGCCTAAAAAATGAAGAGCTGGGAATTTAGCAAAATGTACCAATGTACAGTAATATACAGTATATGTCATTAAACATGTAACTAGCCAGGCAACATACTGTAGTTATTAATCAACACATAGACCATGCTACTAATTTTGTTATGGGATTTTTTTTTCTTTTTGCGTTCCTATGACAATGTTGTCAATGTGGTAGAAAGTAAAGTGGAAATCATTAATAGGAACAGACAACAGTTTAAAAAAAAAACAAAAAAAACAGAAGTTTAAAAAAAAAAAAGACAGCAACTCAAAAAAAAAAAAGCTAATGGAGGCTCCAGCCTACCCCAATCTAAATAATAAAAAGTGTGTTTGTTGCCATTGTGTCCATTTACAAGGTATTTCCCCTTACTCCCTCTCCAGAGGACATTATTGTCAGTGGAACAAGGAGGAAGGGAGGATCTGTATTAAACATTCTCTGTTAAAGAAATCAAAATAAATTTCATACCACGCTCCAATAACCATAAATATGTAAATACATGAAATGGTAAAAATGATAAAAAAACTGAATTGAATATCCATATGTGAATACCTAAAGTAATCAAATTGAATTATACGTGCTGAAAAACTATAACAATTAATATTAAATGTCCATATAGAAACAATTTTAATTATCCAAGTGAGTGATGAGAAGCCTTATTAGCTGGGAGAGATAGGTAATGTTTTCCACCACCACCAGACAAACAATCTACTCACCAGACCAATTTGGCACCCATTACAGGTAGTCAAAACAAGAGTAGCTACCGATGGAGATACGTATTCTAATGAAAGACTGGTCCCTGGCATGACTGGGGACCAGTGAACCATGACTCCTGATGACGTCAGACGTTGTTGATGAAATGTGTCAGTTCGTACAGTACGTGACACGTCACTTCTGCTAGTTGGAGCGCGGGTGGAACGCAAACGGCATACCTGCGTGATTTGAATTGGGCAAATGGTTTTAATCGTTTTTATGTCAATGCCACGTATGGAATAAAGCTTTTTTATATACTACACCATGAGGAGCCCCTTCTTGCTTTTTTGATACATGATTGATCGTTGGAGTTCATCGTGCCCAGAACAAGTCTTTCATCAGAATGCATATCTCCATCGGTATCTACGCTTGTTTTGACTACCTGTATTGGGTGTCAAATTGGTCTCATGAGTAGATTGTTTGCCTGGTGGTGGTGGAAGATGTTGACTATCTCACCCAGCTAATAAGGATTCTCATCACTCACTTTAATTGAAGATTCTGGTGGTGGTTCAGGGACATGGAATTAAAACTGTTTCTATATGGAAACTTAATATTAATTGTTATAGTTTTTCAGCATGTATAATTCAATTTGATTACTTTAGGTATTCACATATGGATATATAATTCAGTTTTTTTAGCACGTTTACCATTTCATGTATTTACATATTTATGGTTATTGGAGCGCGGTATGAAATTTATTTTGATTTCTTTAACACATTATTAGACTTTTGGTCTCACTACCAGCTGCTCCCCAGAGGTTCACAGCACAATTTCTAGTTTTATTGGTTCAGTGTGCGTGGCTTATAGGTATTTCCGATAATTTTTCAATTAAACATTCTCTGTTCTATCCAAAATTAAATATTATATTGAAAAATGAAATGAATTTTTTTTGGGCTAAACTAAATAAAACTAAAATAGAAAAATGAACATATTGTATACAAATGTACTGTAGATTAAATATACATGGACGTAGCATTAGGGGTCGCAGGGGTCACCATTGCGACCCTGCTCCTAGCTATGGGGATCCTGTGCAGCTCCCTGCTGTCATATTAGCATGTTGCATTTCCCCCACAAAATCCCAGAGACAGAGTCCAGCTCCGATTCCCCTTGTGTCCCACAGCCAAGCTATGTACTCCAGTGCTCAGCTTCCGCTTTGACGTCTCCCCACTTCACACCCCTCCTCCACTCTTATTGGCTGGGGAGAAGGCTACTGTGCTGTGAGACGTGTGCACTGAGGGGAGGGGAGAACTGACAGCAGCCCAGGAATGTGAAGTGTGGCACTGTGCTGCTGGGTAGCTGACATCAGCAGGGTCAGTAAACTCAGCTGCCTGTCACACTGAGTGAGGCAAGAGGAAGAGGAGGAGAAGAGCGCTGTCTGATAGTCAGGATGGGATTACTGAAACTGAGCTAAGACACCTCTCTGCTCAGCTTAGTCTGTCACCTAACGAGGATACTCTGTACCCCCTAACTCTGGGATGTCCGCTCATGTGGGGACACTTACAGCTTAGAACAGACACCCTACTCCCCACCACATCTGCCAACACTAATGCCGCATAAACACGCTCGGAATTTCTGACAACAAATGTTCGATGGGAGCTTGTTGTCGAAAATTCCAACTGTGTCTAGGCTCTATCGGACATTTTACTACTTTACTAGGGAAGGTCACTGATGTAAGGGTGTAGTAATATAAAGCTACCCCCTTATATCAACCCCCCCTTCTTAAGCACATTCACTCTACTGAACTTGGTCTGTGGTCACCAGAGTCCCTCCCCCCACATCAGAGTGCCCAGCTTTCCTCCTTAAATGAATGTCAGAGTTCTACTTTATATCAGAGTTTGCAGAATTTCCCCTTACAGTGCAAGGGGGAACTATGTCAAAATTGGACAGTTTCCACAAAATCTTTTGAATTACCCTCTCAATATGTAAATACATCTATGAAATAACTCTTTAGCCACTTAGAATATCTTGGCGCATAATGGGAGTGTCTTGGTGGGCAGCGGAAGAGGCGGGTGGTAGTGGGGGGCCCCAGGTCAACTTTTGCATCAGGGCCTACAAGCTTTAAGTTATGCCTCTGTATATATATATATACACAGTATATATATATATATATATATATATATATACATATATAGAATCTCACAAACGTGAGTACACCCCTCGCATTGTTGTAAATATTTTATTCTATCTTTTCATGTGACAACAATGAAGAAATGACACTTTGCTACAATGTAAAGTAGTGAGTGTACAGCTTGTATAACAGTGTAAATGTGCTGTCCCCTCGAAATAACTCAACACACAGCCATTAATGTCTAAACCGCTGGCAACAAAAGTGAGTACACACCTAAGTGAAAATGTCCAAATTGGGCCCAAAGTGTCAATATTTTGTGTGGCCACCATTATTTTCCAGCACTTCCTTAACCCTCTTGGGCATGGAGTTCACCAGAGCTTCACAGGTTGCCACTGGAGTCCTCTTCCACTCCTCCGTGATGACATCACGGAGCTGGTGGATGTTAGAGACCTTGCGCTCCTCCAACTTCGATTTGAGGATGCCCCACAGATGTTCAATAGGGTTTAGATCTGGAGACATGCTTGGCCAGTCCATCACATTTACCCTCAGCTTCTTTAGCAAGGCAGTGGTCGACTTGGAGGTGCGTTTGGGGTCATTATGTTGGAATACTGCCCTCTTGCCCAGTCTCCAAGGGAGGGTATCATGCTCTGCTTCAGCATATCACAGAACATGTTGGCATTCATGGTTCCCTTAATTAACTGTAGCTCCCCAGTGCCTGCAGCACTCATGCAGCCCCAGACCATGACACTCCCAGCACCATGTTGAAGAAATGGATTCTGGACAGCCGCACTCCAATAAAAGCCTTTATTGTAGTGAATAGTCAACGTTCATGTGACAACAGAAGCAGGACAAACAGCTGACGTGTTTCACAACATCATTTTTGCTTAGTCATAGCTAAATGACCACATATTGTTTCACAAATATATACCAGATTCAAACTTATCACATGATGCATTCAATGATTTTAAATTGCAAACACATGTGGCCAAAAAAAAAGGGGGGGGGGGAGATACATACATACATGCGAGGCCCCTGAGAAAACATGGAAAAAATGAAAAACATGGAAATAGACCAAAAAACCAGATGGTTAACATAAACAAAAAAAGAAAAAGGGATTGCTATATATACGTGTACATATCAAAGAGACGCATTGATAAGAAAATAAGCAACCTTTAATAGTAAAACCGTGTTTATAAATAATGTCTAAAAATCTACCAAAACATGTTGGAACCTACCGTGTTTATATGTAGGAACTTCAGTTCACGGGATGCCACTAAAGAATAAGGGCACAAATACAAATGCAAAGTGGCGGTGTGATGATGTCTAGTAAATAGTTAGAAAACTCTATTAATTAGTGATGACTACATCAAAGAACACCGCTATTTAACTACATGAACATGCAAAAATAATATTTAGAAGAACCCCTACAGATATCTAAATCTCGGGAGACCCAAAGACTAATCGGAATATATAATCACCAGAAAACACAAACGAATGAAATATGGTGGAAAAGCGACAGAAAAAACAGCAGGAAAACAGCAGGAAGACTATCAGAAACCAGCAAAAAAAAAAAAAAAAAAAAAAACGAAGCAGGAAAAACACATAAAAAAAAAAATCAGAAAAAGCGCAAAAAAAGAAAAAGAAAAAAAAACACGCAGGAAAAACCCCATACAACATCCGTTTAAACATAAAAAAATGTATATATGAAAAAAATCAACCTCAATTGAGAGTTAATCGTAATAATGAGACATCCCACTCAAAATGTAATCCTGCTGGTTTCCTTATATTGTGGGAAAAAATAAGTAAACTTCACTCTTGCAAAGCACTCTAAATCTATCGCCTCCCCTAGGGGGTGTCACTATAGCTTCAATCCCCTGAATAAATAAACTCGAGACGTCCTTGTTATGGACTATGTTCCAATGTTTCGCTACATTCGTGGAGTGTTTTTTCTCAATGTCTCTTAAAATGATCATAGAGACAATCCTTCAGTCTGCACATTGTGCGACCCACATACTGAATGTTGCATAAATCGCATGTAACTACATATACCAGAAACCTGGTGTCGCAGTTAAAAAATGAAGACACAACAATACTTCTACCAGTAGTAGTAGAACATACTGAAGGACCCTTCTTGATATGACAACAATAAGCACATCCTCGTATTCCACATTTGAAATTACCTTTAAACTTCAACCAGTGAGAGCCAGAGCTCTCACTGGTGAACAGACTGGGTGATAAAAATCTGCCTAGCGTTGGAGCCCTGCGAGAAACGGTTTTGATGCCTCTAGAAAGAGTCTGAGTGTAAACAGGATCATTAAACAAAACGGGAAGATATTTGTTAACCGTGTTTCTTATTTTGTTAAATTCTATACTAAATGGGGTAGAGAACACCGGAATACTGACTGTAGAAGATGAGGAATGCCCCCTAAGTGCTCCCTAGAACGTGTGTCAGACAGCAAATCATTCCTGGGAATTTTGCCGGCGATGTGTAATGCTTGATTCAAAATCGCATCGGAATAACCTCTGCCACGGACCGGCTTCCTGCATGTCCAACATTTGCGGTTCCTCGCTTCTGCCTACCATCGCTAGTTAGCGATTGTGTTTTTATTTATTTTACAATAAAATCCTTTTTACTACTACACTATGGGAGCCCCTTGTTTTCTCCTGTGAGGATTGTACCGCTTGCTGCTATGGAGGGATCCAGGAAGTCCTGATTGGAGCACACTCTGGAGTTCCATTGAAGAGGTGAAAGGGCTGATGGAGTTACAGAACATATAGTACAGCTTATCAAGTTGGAGATCCATTTGCAGTACCCGCTCTATGCTGACTACCCCTGCAGGGGTTACTACCTTCGGTACCCACTCTATGCTGACTAACCCTGCAGGGGTTACTACCTTCGGTGAGTATATATCCTTGTAAGTCAGGTATAAGGAGTATAGTCTAAATTTCTTACACTACCTCCTTACCACCACTTAGTGCTATTTAGGGTAGCGCCACCACCCCAAAAAATTTTTTTACTAGTGTCCTTACTGCACACACGTTTCCCCCAAAAGTGTGCCTTGGATGGCTAGAATCTGCCCACAACAGAGCATTACCAGCGGATGGTTTCCTATATAAACCGGTGACAATGGTGTTGCCCTCCACAGACAACTGTACATCAAGGAACTCGATGGATCTGGCATGGGAATGGCCCATAAATTTTAAATTGAGTTCATTGTCATTCAAGAAGTTAAGCCATTCATCAATATCTATTTGGTGATTGGACACAATGAACAGCAGATCGTCTATGTAACGACAATGGAACACTCCCACCACCATGCTTGACTGTAGGCAAGACACACTTGTCTTTGTACTCCTCACCTGGTTGCCGCCACACACGCTTGACACCATCTGAACCAAATAAGTTTATCTTAGTCTCATCAGATCACAGGACATGGTTCCAGTAATCCATGTCCTTAGTCTGCTTGTCTTCAGCAAACTGTTTGCGGGCTTTCTTGTGCATCTTTAGAAGAGGCTTCCTTCTGGGATGACAGCCATGCAGACCAATTTGATGCAGTGTGCGGCATATGGTCTGAGCACTGACAGGCTGACCACCCACCTCTTCAACCTCTTCAGCAATGCTGGCAGCACTCATGCGCCTATTTCCCAAAGACAACCTCTGGATATAATGCTGACCACGTGCAATCAACTTCTTTGGTCGACCATGGCGAGGCCTGTTCTGAGTGGAACCTGTCCTGTTATACCGCTGTATGGTCTTGGCCACTGTGCTGCAGCTCAGTTTCAGGGTTTTGGCAATCTTCATATAGCCTAGACCATCTTTATGAAGAGCAACAATTCTTTTTTTTCAGATCCTCAGTGAGTTATTTGCTATGAGGTGCCATGTTGAACTTCCAGTGACAAGTATGAGAGAGTGAGAGCGATAACACCAAATTTAACACACCTGCTCCCCATTCACACCTGAGACCTTGTAACACTAACGAGTCACACAACACCGGGGAGGGAAATTGCTAATTGAGCCCAATTTGGACATTTTCACTTAGGGGTGTACTCACTTTTGTTGCCAGCGGTTTAGGCATTAATGGCTGTGTGTTGAGTTATTTTGAGTGGACAGCAAATTTACACTGTTATACAAGCTGTACAGTAGCTGGCATGTCTCCAGACCTACACCCTATTGAGCATCTGTGGGGTATCCTCAAATGGAAGATGGAGGAGCGCAAGGTCTCTGAATTCCACCAGCTCCGTGATGTCATCATGGAGGAGTGGAAGAGGACTCCAATAGCAACCTGTGAAGTTCTGGTGAACTCCATGCCCAAAAGGGTTTAAGGCAGTGCTGGAAAATAATGGTGGCCACACAAAATATTGACGCTTTGGGCCCAATTTGGAAATTTTCACTTAGAGGTGTACTCACTTTTGTTGCCAGCAGTTTAGACATTAATGGCTGTGTGTTGAGTTATTTTGATGGGACAGCAAATTTACACTGTTATACAAGATGTACACTCAGTACTTTACATTGTAGCAAAGAGTCATTTCTTCAGTGTTGTACAAAAATGTGAGGGGTGTACTCACTTTTGTGAGATACTGTGTGTGTGTGTGTGTGTGTATATATATATATATATATATATATATATATATATATATAGCCAAAATTGTGAGTTTACTCCATGCCAGAAATAGTTTTCAGGGCTTTTCGGCCCACTTTTACCTAAAAGAATGTCAAAACTTCATACAGGTATGTCTTCCCGCGGCAGGGGGTTCTCACCATCAATACAGACAAAACATAACACTCAGCCTCCTGGCTCTCTTGACAGCTTTATTCCTCTAATTAGCACCTATGGTTTTGGCTATACACATGCTTTAAATGGTAAGGAAACATTCCCACAAGGCATCCTGAGCCCCGGTTCACACAGGGGCGGCACGACTTTCAGGTCGCCTCACCGAGGCGACCTGCACACGACTTCCACGGCGACTTGCAAAACGACTTCTGTATAGAAGTCTATGCAAGTCGCCTCAAGTCGCCCCCAAAGTAGTACAGGAACCTTTTTCTAAGTCAGAGTGACTTGCGTCGCTCCTATTAGAACGGTTCCATTGTACAGAACGGGAGGCGACTTGTCAGGCGGCTAGGTCGCCTGACAAGTCGCCCCTGTGTGAACCGGCACTTACTCTTTTTCCCCCACCCCATTAAGCAAGCATAGCCCACCCTCCTCCCCCTCATCCAGTCAGCCTCTATACTTAACTAAATTTTGATCTAAATCATCTACAAGTCCTATAGAAGTATATGGGGACAAACTGCACAAGAGAAGGCATCGAATCAAGAAGCCAAGTAATCTAATATAATGATTGGTAAGCTGCAATTTATAAAATTTCTGGTTTTGGGTTTAATAATGCTTTAAAGTGACACTAAATGATATCTTTGTGCTCCAAAAATAATACATACACCATGCTTAATGGCGCTGTAATCTAGTGTTTTTTATGAAATAGTTTCTTACTGTGTTTTTCGGCCTACTTGTAACAACCTTTGTGAGCTCCTGAATCTCCCCTTTTCCCTCCTCACTTCCCTTTGTTTGGAACAAGCAGTGCACGTTAGTTGTGGTCATGTGCACTGCTCTATGCACACTACAAATCCCATAGTCCATCTCAAGAGCAAGCAAAAGAAGATTCCTACATTCCTGCATACAGTGGGCTTATGGAAAATGAACATAGCCACCCCCAAACAAGAAGGTAGTTTAAAGCAGCTAAAAAATGAACTTGGACATTTGAAAGTGGCTAAGAGCAATAGAAGGGATTAAGGGTTTTATAGCAAATTACAAAAGAGGGTATATTTGCAGGCTAGACAGAAGACCTACATCTCAAGTCATAGAAAAGGTACAAACAATACCTCATATATTTGTACTGAGAAAAGGTGTCACAGATGTAAGGTTGCAAAAGGAACAAAGTTGGCAAAAACAATGCAACATACACATTGTTGCCAACAGTCCCGATTTCCCCAGTATATTCAGAGAAATCAGACCAATGTCCTGGTCTGAGAATGTCCTGGGCAAAATCCCAAAAATCCGCCTCTGTCACGGATATCAAGACATGACAGAGTGAGTGGCGGGTGCAGTGGGGACGTGGCGGGTGCAGGAGTGTGTGGAGAGGCAGCCCCAGCCGATCACTGGAGCCAGCAGCACTGCTTGCTGAGCCTACGGATGGTGAGCTCGGCTGGCGTGGCTAGGACCAGGTAGGTTCTTCTCACTACTAGGTCTGCATTGACAAGACTGCTCTGACAAGACGGCTCTGATGACATTGCACTGACGAGACTGCTCTGATGACATTGCACTGACGAGACTGCTCTGATGACATTGCACTGACGAGACTGCTCTGATGACATTGCACTGATGAGATTGCACTGACAAGACTGCTCTGATGACATTGCACTACTGAGACTGAATTGATGAGATTGCACTGACCAGACTGCTCTGATGAGATTGCACTGATGAGAATGCTCTGAAGAGATTGCACTGATGAGACTGCTCTGAAGAGATTGCACGGATGAGACTGCTCTGAAGAGATTGAACGGATGAGACTGCTCTGATGAGATTGCACTGATGAGACAGACTGCTCTGAAGAGGTTGCATGGATGAGACTGCTCTGATTAGGCTGCACTGACGAGGCTACTCACTCTCCCTCAAAAAAAAAAAAAAAAAAAAACAATGTCCAAAAGTATTGGGGGGGGGGGGGATAGAGCTGAACTCCTTTTTTAGGGTGAAGTTCTGCTTTAAACTCTTTTCCCCATTCTTGCCTTAACTATTTTTATTTTTAATCCTTTTTTATGTTTATAACCAGCAATACAGTAGAAGCTTTATTATAGGGAGATTTTAAAAAACATACAAAGAATACAAAAAAAAACCCCACAAAATGTGTTAGTTCACCATGTGTTGTAGCAGTAGCATACTTTTAGTGTTGTGATTAATGGAGACAAAGAACACTAATGCGCTGTACACACGATAGGATTTTCCGATGGAAAATGTGTGATAGGACCTTGTTGTCGGAAATTCCGACCGTGTGTGGACTCCATCACACATTTTCCATAGGAATTTACCACACACAGTTTGAGAGCTTGCTATAAAATTTTCCGACAACAAAATCCGTTGTCGGAAATTCCGATCGTGTGTACACAAATCCGACACACAAAGTGCCACGCATGCTCAGAATAAATTAAGAGACGAAAGCTATTGGCCACTGCCCCGTTTATAGTCCCGACGTACGTGTTTTACGTCACCGCGTTCAGAACGATCGGATTTTCCGACAACTTTGTGTGACCGTGTGTATGCAAGACAAGTTTGAGCCAACATCCGTCGGAAAAAATCCATGGATTTTGTTGTCGGAATGTCCAAACAATGTCCGGCCGTGTGTACGGGGCATAACTGTACAATCATCAGAAATGAGAAAGAGAATAATATTTGAAAGACACTACCACTAAAAGAGAAAGCTCTCCTAAAAAACAGTTAAATGTCAAATCGGGTCCAGGTCCATAAGGGTTAAACAATCACTGTCCTGGGGAGATTGAACGGATACTACAGCTTAAAGTAGATCTAAATCCTAACCAGATGACATTTAGTTTGCTCCTTTCTGTACTTCAGTGTTGCTGATCTCTACCAGTTTTTTTTCAGCCAAGCAACGGTTTCAGCATTGGTTGTACGTCAACATTTAAGGTCATCTTCCTGATAATTCCAGGACAGTGTAGCCAGGTTTGCTATTAGTAACAAATGTTTCAGTGTTTGGAGGCTTTTCTCATGGCTATGACCCCAGGAGGGTTAAATTAATTGCCTGAAAACTTGAGCTGCAGTGACCATTTTGGGGAAGATGATGGACGATGCTCAACCATGCTTTTACCCTGGGGGTGGCCATTTTGGGTGAGCTGTTATGTAGGCTTGGATGGATCGTGATCGGCCGAAGCACAGAGGAAAGGGATATGGGCTGCTGTGCATCCTGGGCCAACAAGAGCCTGCTGGGAGGAACTGAGACTTGTGGGGGGTGTAGTCCCTAGATAGAATGTGCCTGTGTATAAGACTGGCAATGGAACTACACATCCCAGCATGACCAGGGCTCTGTGGTAAGGAAAAGGAAGGACTGTTCCCAGCTCAGGGCAGAAGTGGCGGAGTAGCGAGTATCTCCGGGTATATGAGAATGCTACTGAGTGGTGCTGCCGCCTGATAAGTGGGGAGAATGTACTGTTATTGACTTCACTGAGCCACCACAGGAGAACTGAGGGAGACCAGCTGTCACCCCAGGAGCTGACGAGAGGGTGCTGGCCAAACCCTACTGCACCCTATTACAAAGAAACAAGATTGTTTGTTTGGGACACATTGCAGGCATTTATGCTGAGGAAATTTATCTGAGCACTCCAACACAAGCTTTGGGCCAAGTGTACTGGCCATTATTGAGAGTTTTTGATAAAAACTGCCAAACTATTATCTTCCTATTGCCAACTGTATACTTTATTTTATACTACTTATTTGCTTAAAGGGTTGTTGCCATTTCCATTTATTTGGTTATTGTAGTATTATATACAATATATGGTTGCAATAAATATCCCTTCTTCAGCCAGGTGTGTCAGAGAGCACGGTGCTACATACAGAGTTGTGGGCTCTTGGAATAGGGAACCCGAGAAAACAGCGCCTCCTTTGGGGGTAAGCAAGCACTACACCAATGTGTGCCAGTACAGCCACCTGAAGCCTCATCCAACTTATCTGACAGGGTGACAACTTGGGAGTACACTTTGGAGACGGCTATCACTCTTTAAGGAAGTGCTTAAACAAGGACCTCCAATGCAGGTTCACAAGATATTCGTTGGTTTGGGCCCATTTTATTAACAACGCCCCCCAATCCTGCCATCCTGGCCACTGTCTCCCATAAATTTTTACATGCCAATTGATCCTGCGACTGTCTGCCAAAGGAACACTGGATTCCAATGAAGAAAAAGCATCCAAGAGGTTCAGGGACTTTATTCTTAGCTCAATATTTACCTGTTCTCCTGCATGATGTCCTGTATCTCCTTTCCTCCACAAGATGTCCTCAGTCATTTAGGTAAAATTACCCCTAGTATTGTGTAACCTAGAAGTCCGTGGCCATAGTGAGTATAGGACTTCATCATGAACTACAACACTATAAAATCACATTGTAATAACATTATCACATCAGCACCACTTTCTGCAAATGGAAGAATGACCACCATCAGAAAATATAGGCTGGGAGAGGGGAGGCCACTGAGGGACTGAGTCTAGAACTCAGTTGGACGTTAGAACAGATTGTGCTTCAGAAAAGCTAGATAGGCAACTTATGTCTACGTATGCATGATAAATATATATATACAGTAAGTACAGATTTTTTTTTAAAGGAGATGATATGAAAATATCCTTCTACTTGGTAAATGTATCTTTTAATATATTTCCAGGTTTAAGAAATAAAGTTTCTTAATTACATGAAAATATTTAGGAAAACACAAAAAATACACACTGACATGAATTCTAGGGCCCTCTCTATGTTTCTGTTAGATTTTGTGCATGGTATTTTCATGTTTTCATCATTGTATTTTGTTAAAATGTAAATTGTGCTACTTCTGTATTTCTATGCACAGGCTAAAAGGGCAAAGGATCCATGTTGGTAATTAAGATATACAAGAGTATACGGAAATCTATTAAACAGAAAGCATTTCCTATGTACACAGCTCACAAATCGAAGGTCTACAAGTCAGAGATCACTGGCTTCAATAAGAAAAATCACATTTATTATTCATATGAAAAAATAAACAGGTCACAACAGCAACCGAAACAAAATATGTGAGATACATCAAAGCCAATTTGTAACTCCCCGGAGGACAAGAAGGTGACAGAATGGTCTGATGCCAATAGCTATATAACGTCATGCTGTGTCAGTAATGTTTCCTGTCTGTGACAACTGCCACAGGCTAAGGAAAGAGCGGCTACCAACCCTGAACATTGTTAACCACCTCTATCACCTGTCAATGTAGCTAAGCCCTCTATTACCCTTAAACACTTTGGGCAGATATTGTCTAAACCAGTGGTTCTCAACCTTTCTAGTGCCGTGACCCCTTGATAAAATTTCCCAAGTTGTGGGGACCCCTAACAGTAAAATTATTTTCGTAGCGTGGATTGTCAGCACCCAAGGCAAGACAAGTAATTAGCACCCCTAGCCCACGGACATTTAGCGCTCCCTGAGTCCCTCCCACTCGTACAATATTAAAACCCATTATAGTACATTTTAGGATGCACCACGCTCTTTGTTCTCCTTTCTTTCCCTTTTATCTCTCTCTATTCTATTTCTTGTTTTTTTCCCCCCTCCCCTCTCTCTAGCCATCTTTCTTGTTCTCTTATTCTTTCTCTCTTTTTTCTTTGTTCCTCCCCATCTTTTCCTCTCCCTTTCATGTATTCTCTATTTTTTTTTTGTGTTTAATTACTTTTATTTGTTTAATTATAGATAACAATATTTCAGGTTACATAAAACGTTTGATACACTCTGTCAGATGAAAATTCGCGTTGAAACAGGTATTCAGTAAATACATATAGAGGTGTTTTTTATTCCTTGGTGGGAGGAATGGGATGAGTGGCAGTGCTGGTGGGAGTTCTTATCAGCCGCTCTTGATCAAGGTCATCTGTTGATCTGAAAACTGTAGTGGGGACTTTTAATGGCAACTATAATCACGGGTAGTGTTACTCACTGTGTCTCTGACTTTGTGGTGTCTCGTAGCAGTGACACCTATGCCAAAATCAGGAACTAGGTTCTCCTTCAGCCCCTTCCTTCACATTCTTCACCAGTCAGCTGATCTCTAGTCTCTGCCCCCCAGCCATGCAGTTAACTGAATGTGCGGCTGTAAAGAGGCTGAGTGGGTGGCTGCGGGCTCTAGGGGCAGCCCTGCTGGGCGGCCACAAGAAGGCTGGGAGAGCAGTGTAGGCTTCAAGAATAGCCCAGGATTCGGTGACCCCTGGCAAAGCATCATTGGACCCCCAAGAGGGTCCCGACCCCCAGGTTGAGAATCACTGTTCTAAACCAATGTTTGTCATCTGAGGTACTGTTTAGGTTCCTCTGTGGTGCCACAAGCATGGGACCCAGTTTGTCTTGGCTGAGCCTCATGAGTTTCCATGGTGTAGGTATTTCTTGATAAAGTCCCCTGGGCATCATTTGTATGTACTTTGTTACTTATGTTGATGTGTGTGGGATGACGGAAATATTGTTTCTCTACCTGGCGACGTACTGTAATGCCTATTCGCTTTTATTTTAATGTTATACAAATGCTTTCAAGGGTATTTGAAATACAAAGCAAATAATCCAAAAAACAAAGAATTATATCAGTTTTGTACCTCAAAGTCTTTGTTTCCTGATTCATTGATATGCTAAAAGGAATCCTGCGAAGTCCAGGGAAGCCTACAATCTGTAGCCAGCCACAGATACTGCCCAAAGCTTCTTGGGGAAATTAGTGTTTAGACAGATTAAACATTTCTGGTCCCTGTTATTCCCTGAAAAGCCAGCGCTAAAAGAGTCAGCAGCAAGCCTCCCCTGCCTTGCACAGTTTGTGCTTAGTGACATTAGTACCTCTTCCTGCATCCATAGAGGCTGATTGACAGCATAATACTTCCCTGTGGCATGCCTATTGAGTGTTTGCAGAGCATATCTCTTTTCAGTGTTATTGACTAAAGCCTCTACAGCAATGCCTCCTCCCAGGCTGCATTTTTAAAACAAGGAACAGGATAGCAGGGATTATTATTATAAGTGAAGGTTTTCAATGTATGTAATATGAGTTTCTTTACTAAATGATGTCTTTATCTTTGACTTGACATCCACCTAAAACTGGCAGCAGTAGAAGACAGCTATACATTCTTAACACGTGTCTTTACTACACTGATTAGCCTTCTAGTCCTGCTCTGGGAACCTATTATACAAATACTATAGTAAAAAAACACTATTGCCATAAACATCTCCCTCTGGGTCTGGCGATAGGTTAGCACCAGGAGTTATGGCATATGAATAGGAGGTTGTACCTAATCTTCTCTATCGGCAAGTGGAGATACCTCAAGGGAGACACAAGCAGTGCTGGAAAAAAAGAGTCCTAATGCTCTGCTTCAAACACATGACTGCTGAGGTGCAATGGGCCTAGGTCCCAATTAACGTAACACAATGGGATCAAATCCCCCACCACCCTTGCCCGTTACCCCCTTAAATAAGACACAACCATTAGGTTGGAAAGGGCAAGGCCAAAGCTTTATTAAATTCCAACATATAACATGTGAAGATATTTAACCAGTGCCAGACACAGTCATACTGTGAGCACTCAACCAAAAGAGGGAAGTGGGGACTGTCCTTATCATAAGTGCTGGACAGACAGCCTACAATTTTCCATCAAGGGCATAGCCCATTACAGCAACTTTAACTGCTGGCAAGGTCAAGAAATACGCAGCAAGCTGTGACATACCATAACAGAGAAAAAAGGGGGCGGGAGGGTGGGCAGCTCTTCGAACTGACTCCTCCGAAAGACCCAGAATTCCCTGGGGCACATGTTCCCTGAGCTCAGGCCCATCCCATCCCCCATGTTTCAACCAGTCGTTCCCATTGTTCGGCACCTAGCCATGCCCCCATCAGTCAAGGCTCTTTTTCCCTAGGGAGAGGGCTTAAGAAGCCTTCATTGGAAGGATTGTTTTTGAGTGGTAGGAAAAACTGTAGTTGGGCCAATTTGTGGGCATGATTAAAAAGCAGGTGTGGTCTTACTGCAGTCTAGTTTACCGTGACCACTTTTTTGCCTTTATATACCATATAGGCTCCCAAAAAAAAACAACCAAAAACTGTTTCAAAGACTCTAATAGACAAAATGAAGTACACAACATTCTTAACAATATACTAATCCAAAATTAAAACTTCATTACGGGAACCATCTTCCCATAACATACGCTTTAATGAAAAACCTCTAAAACCCCATTAAATGCTCACTTTTTTCATTAAAGTGTATTTTATGGGAAGATGGTTCCTGTAATGAAGTTTTAATTTTGGAATAGTATTTTGTTGTGTATTTCATTTTGCCAGAGTCTTCAAAACAGTTTTGGTCGATTTGTTGTGACTATTAATCTACTGCAGACTCTGGATATATCCAGTAGAGGGTTTGTAGGTCCTAATTTTGTTTAGTTGGTTTGTATATACTACAAAGAGAATTGTAAAGGATGAGGTTCTTGAGATGAACAAAATGTCTCTTGTTCTATTAATAGTTATTAAGTACAATAATAATGAAACACTCTACACTGCCCGAAAAAAGAAAATGCAAAACATCTTTGGATTTTGTCTTGTGCATTGTGCATTTATGGGTGTAGTCTATATAGGCATATTTAACCACTTCAATACCATGTACTTTCCTCCCTTCCTGCCCAGGCCAATTTTCAGCTTTCAGCGCTGTCGCTTTTTAAATGACAATTGCGCGGTCATGCTACACTGTACCTAAACTACATTTTTATAAATTTGTTCCAACAAATAGAGCTTTCTTTTGGTGGCATTTGATCCCCTCTGTGGTTTTTATTTTTTGCTAAACAAATAAAAAAGACAGAAAATTGTGAAAAAAATAAGTTTTTCTGTTAAAAAATGTTGTAAATAAGTAAGTTTTATCCTTCACTGATGGGCACTGATGAGGCTGCACTGACAGGCACTGATAAGGTGGCACTGATGGGCACTGATGAGGTGGCACTGATGCGGTGGCACTGATGAGATGGCACTGATGGGCACTGATGATGGGCACTAATATGAGGCACTGGTGGGCACTGATAGGTGGCACTGATGGGCACTGATAGGTGGCACTGATGAGGTGGCATTAATGCGGTGGCACTGATGAGATGGCACTGATGATGGGCACTAATATGAGGCACTGGTGGGCACTGATAGGCAGCACTGATGGGCACTGATAGGTGGCACTGATGGGCACTGATAGGTGGCACTGATGGACATCACTGTAAAGGCATCACTGGCAGGCATTACTGATGTACACCGTGCAGCATTATATATGGGCACTGATTGGCATACTCATAGGGCAAAGTTTGTCATCCCTAGTAGCCATGGGTGGCGTACCTGGTGGTCATCAGTGGTGGCCATCCCTGGTGGTCCTGGTGGCATCCCTAGTGGTCCAGGGTGGGCATCCTCAGGGGGACCCCCCCTGTCAGGAGAGCAACCGATCGGCTCTCCTCTACTCACGTCTATCAGACACGAGTGAGGAAAAGCCGTTCAACGGCTCTTCCTGTTTACATCATGATCAGCTGTGATTGGACACAGCTGATCATGTTTTAAAGAGTCTCCGTCAGAGACTCTTTACCGAGATCAGTGTTGAGTTGTGTCAGACAGGCTGTTATCCTGAAAGACATTATATGATGTCTAGTCAGGATAACAGAACCACCGCCCAGCCATCATTTTGCTATAGGCTGGGTGGGAAGTGGTTAAAGCATATGTCAAGGCAAAATGATAAAATACACTATGCATGCATAATAATCCCTTTAAAGATCCTGCAAATGCAGAAAAATACTTGTTGATCTGCCAGAAATGCATTGAGCTCCTAAGCTACTAATACAGGCTGACAACACACAGCATTTTTTAGACTGAGTGGTGTCAGCCCACCCCATTGTTTTTTTGCTAAACTTCTCAACCACTCCCACTGTCCTCCTATGCACAGCATATAGACTAATGAACTCAGATGGAATCCAAGATAAGAACAGGTAGGGCTAAATAGTCTCTTTGACATAACGCAGGCAGAGAGCCCAAGACATAATAAATATAGATATAGGAGGCTTGATTGGCATGTATATAAATCATGTACCTTAAAAATCGTGATTGTACTTCAGCCCCTGGAAAAACTGCAATAACAATGTATGTCCCAAACAGGGGGGGACCAAGAAAAAGAAGGAGCTTACTGAAGGACAATACACAGTGTAAATCTATAGTCAAAAGATTTATTGATGCGGTACAAAAATAAAACATGTGGATAAAAGAGTATAAACCAAGTACTGAACTACCCTTGGTACAGATTGCCGACTGGCCTCAAAGGGTCAGTCGGAACAACCACAGACTGGGAGGACAAAACAACATGTAACAAAATGACAAACAACAGCGTCCGGATGCAAAAGAGAATTGATGTCTGCCTAGCCATCCACCAATGCGGGGTGTTCAGCAATTGCTAAGTGTGGCAGTTACGCTGACATCAATCCCCCGGGGGGGCTGGAGCCTGCAGAGGGAAGGGGGAGGCAAGGGGAAGAACGAGGGTGGGGGCACTAATTGTCCTGTGTGGACTATGCAAAAGAGAAAGTCCCGTGTGTTGTCTATTAGCAGTGCTAAGCAGGTTAGAGCAACCGATCATATATTAGCGGTGACAAAGTCCATGGGTGCATATAAAGCACTGTGCATGTATCCTGGTAGGGAGATGTGAATACATCTGATACTTTGGAGGTGGTGCGTGCCTTCCACTGTGTTCCGCTCCCACTGGAAGTTTGTGACTTCCAAGTAGTGTCACTCAAAAGAGCACTGTATTGGCAGGCAGGTGAAAGTCCATAAATGTGCACCTAAAGTTCCTCCCTTATGGTAACCTCGACCTACCGGTCATGTTCCATCCCTCGATATGCGGGCCCGCAAACTCCTATGGGGGATGACGCCATGGCGTGACGTCCGGACGGAACTGACGTCAACACGTTTCACGTTAAAGGGGTGTTTAGCATCATCTGGACGAGAGAGCACAGGACAGCTGTGAATTTCTGACAGGATCAACAGGAACATTTTGCACTTGCTAAGCATTGCATGCCTAAGTGCTAGTTCACACCAGATGCAGTTCCATTCAGTTCTGTGCGTTTTTTTCTGCACAAGATGCATGCACAGTGTTTTCCATGTATTCCAATGGCTCTAGTTCACAACATGCAGTCAGTTTCCAGTTTGCCAGAAAAGTAACCAGAAACTGACTACATGGTGTGAACTAGAGCCATTGGAATACATGGAAAACACTGTGCATGCATTTTAAGTGCAGAAAAAAAAGCACACGGAACTGAACGGAACTGAATCTGGTGTGAACTGGTCCTTAGTCTTTTAAGGAGTTCACTAGGGATGAATGAATCTCAAAACTATACCTCTCACATGTGTACAGATAGAGATAGCGGCGCTAATATATATTTGTAAAGATATGAGTCAAAACAGCATGATACCGGTGACACTCTAAATCTATACAAAAAACAATAATAAAGATAGAAATATAACACCCCGTAAAAAGTGTCAGTATAAAAGTAAAAACATTACAAAAATCATAAACTGTGAAAAGTCCATGAAAAAAGTTCACATGAAAAAAATCCAGCACAACAGTAGTTTTTCAATCTTCCTATGTGATAGATCTTCTACTCTTCCACCACACCACTGTGATAGTGACACCACTCCCTCTGAACAGCGCACTCACCAGAATGTATAGCCTCCCACTCTCGTGTTTGGCAAAGCAGCAATTGAACCACACCTGGGTTGCATGTGATGAACCGTGACTTCAATCAAGCCGGCTCCATATGTGAAAGACAAATGAATAAAGTGCTCCACATAGCGTGATACTGTTTTAACAAATGTATTAAAATCACTCCAAGCACACTTAAATAGTTGCACTCACTTTTAAACTGAAACAAATAAGCCTTTGGACAAATCCACAGCAAACAACAGGATCGATGATCCAATGGTGCACCACGCTCACAGCGGACCTGAAGTGTAAACTGGTGTGTCTCTCACCTAACCTTCTAAGGCCCAGCAGTCCGATCGGCGTAGTCCTCTCCAGACAGCAGCGTCAAATGTCAGTGCGATGGAATGCCGTGTAACCATGCACCAGACATGTTTCGTCAAACAGACTTTTTCAAATGAGAATGAATGAATCTGCCTGAGTTCTGTTCCCAAACAGTTACTCAAACTTTGCTAAAAGTTTGCAAACTTTGCAGTGAACCCAGATGAAGTCAATTGGGATATTCTTGTTATTCAATTCTAACCATTCGTAGTGCTAAAAAGCAAGCTATTGCCAAACAAAAGGCATATAAATGTCATCACTGCCATGGAGGAACATGTTCCAATGCTAGAAAACAAAGGTAGGAAAAAAATGTATCTCTCTCTACACAGATATGTGAGCTCTCCCCACCAGGTCCAGCACACACTGACAATATGGGGGAGATTTACTAAAACTGGAGAGTGCAAAAATCTGGTGCAGCTCTGCATATAAAGCAATCAGCTTCCAGGTTTTATTATCAAAGTTGAATTCAACAAGCTGAAGTTAGAAGCTGATTGGCTACCATGCACAGCTGCACCAGATTTTGCACTCTCCAGGTTTAGTAAATCAACCCCTATGTCTGCTGTGTGCCCACCCCAATATAGAAAGAGGCTGGATTATCAATTTCCTAAAGTTTTTGGTTTGGTTTTTGGTCTGACGATGAATAATGGCTATCTACTGCATTATAGGTTGTTCCTTATTTCTGGTGGCATGCTTGCATAGCTTTCTTCCAAAAGTTTGCTATTTGGGAATCCCAGGATATGGCTGTGAACCCATGGTAGTGGCAAACCAGAACCTCACCCCCAGAGATCAGATATACATACAGTATCTCACAAAAGTGAGTACACCCCTCGCATTTATGTAAATATTTAATTATATCTTTTCATGTGACAACACTGAAGGAAATGACACATTGCTACAATGTAAAGTAGTGAGTGTACAGCTTGTATAACAGTGTAAATTTGCTGTCCCCTCAAAATAACTCAACACACAGCCATTATTATCTAAACCACTGCCAACAAAAGTGAGTACACTCCTAAGTGAAAATGACCAAATTGGGCCCAATTAGCCATTTTCCCTCCCCGGTGTCATGTAACTCGTTAGTGTTACAAGGTCTCAGGTGTGAATGGGGAGCAGGTGTGTTAAATTTGGTGTTAACGCTCTGACTCTCTCATACTGGTCACTGGAAGTTCAACATGGAACCTCATGGTAAAGAACTAGGGAACTCTGAGGATCTGAAAAAAAGAATTGTTGCGCTACATAAAGATGGCCTAGGCTATAAGAAGATTGCCAAGACCCTGAAACGGAGCTGCAGCACGGTGGCCAAGACCATAAAGCAGTTTACCAGGACAGGTTCCACTCAGAACAGGCCTCGCCATGGTCGACCAAAGAAGTTCAGTGCACATGCTCAGCGTCATATCCAGAGGTTATCTTTGGGAAATAGACGTACGAGTGCTGCCAGCATTACTGCAGAGGTTGAAGGGGTGGGGGGTCAGCCTGTTCGTGCTCAGACCATACGCCACGCACTGTATTAAATTGATCTCCATGGCTGTCGTCACAGAAGGAAGCCTCTTCTAAAGATAAAGCATAAGAAAGCCAGCAAACAGTTTGCTGAAGACAAGCAGACTAAGGACATGGATTACTGGAACCATGTCTTGTGGTCTGATGAGACCAAGATAAACTTATTTGGTTCAGATGGTGTCAAGCGTGTGTGGTGGCAACCAGGTGAGGAGTACAAAGACAAGTGTGTCTTGTCTACAGTCAAGCATGGTGGTGGGAGTGTCATGATCTGGGGCTGCATGAGTGCTGCCGGCACTGGGAAGCTACAGTTTATTGAGGGAACCATGAATGTCAACATGTACTGTGACATACTGAAGCAGAGCATGATCCCCTCCCTTTGGAGACTGGGCCACAGGGCAGTATTCCAACATGCTAACGACCCCAAACACACCTCCAAGATGACCACTGCCCTGCTAAAGAAGCTGAGGGTAAAGGTGATGGACTGCCCAAGCATGTCTCCAGACCTAAACCCTATAGAGCATCTGTGGGGCATCCTCAAACGGAAGGTGGAGGAGCACAAGGTCTCTAACATCCACCAGCTCTGTGATGTCGTCATGGAGGAGTGGAAGAGGACTCCAGTGGCAACCTGCGAAGCTTCGGTGAACTCCATGCCCAAGAAGGTTAAGGCAGTGCTGGAAAAGCATGATGGCCACACAAAATATTGAACTTTGGGCCCAATTTGGACATTTTTCACTTATGCCGCGTACACACGACCGGACTTTCTGGCAGAATAAACTCTGACAGTTTTTTCAACGGAGTTTCACTGAAACGGACTTGCCTACACATGACCACACCAAAGTCCTAACGTTTAGAACGCGATGACGTACGACGGGACTAGAAAAAGGAAGTTCAATAGCCAGTAGCCAATAGCTGCCCTTGCATCGTTTTTGGTCCGTCGGAATAGCATACAGACGAACGGTTTTCCCCCATAGGTATTGACTCCGTCGGAAAGATTTAAAACATGTTCTATTTCTAGGTCCGTCAGAATTTTCTAAAGTGAAAGTCAGATGAAGACCACACACGATCAGAATTATTCCGTCTGACCTTTTCTGCCGGAAAGTCCGGCCGTGTGTACGCGGCTTTAGGGGTGTACTCACTTTTGTTGCAAGTGGTTTAGACATTAATGGCTGTGTGTTGAGTTATTTTGAGGGGACAGCAAATTTACACTGTTATAGAAGCTGTACACGCACTACTTTACATTGTAGCAAAGAGTCATTTCTTCAGTGTTGTCACAAAAGGTATAATAAAATAATTACAAAAATGTGAGGAGTGTACTCCCTTTTTGTATACAAGTAAGAAATCAGAAGATTAGAAGAATGTATATATATTATGGTCTAATACAAGGTATGCCTCCCTTGCAACCCCCCGTTCTGACAAGAAATTACCCTTCTAGCTATGTTTTTTAGCTTTTTCATATCCATAAAACTCTTAACAGGCTTTGTGCTCACATTCACAAAGTGGCACGCTACCTGCTGTCTTTATGACGGAAACTTTTCCCCCAACTACTCATGAACTACATAACCGTGTCAAGGAAGTGAGAACAATGGAGAAGCTTACAGCCAATTTACGCAACATCTTTGATAAATTTCAAACATATGGAACCCTTGGGATATGTTACAACCCTAACCTATTGATGGTGATCCTGCCACATGCTGGTCCAGTATCGGAGGGCTCTACCCACATCCTCACCTGCCAATGATCTAATCTCCCCAGATTCCATCTCTATTTCTCTGTCTTCTTTTGCTGACGTTTTTGTTTGAAGGATGGTTGGAACAAGATCCAAAAACTTTGCTTTGATAATAGACGGACTGTCTCTCCTGTATTATGCTGAAGTTTCCTAAGTAATTTGTATGTAATAATTATGCAAAGCTTGTTTGATGTATCTGCCTTTCGACAACCTTGTATGGTCCACGTTTTTGTTAACCTGTGAAACCCTTTTTAGAAAATTCTATTTAATCTGAAAAAGTAGAAAACCACAGAGTTTTGTTTTAGGTAGTAATGCAGGGAGCTATACACTCTACTAAAGCAAAAAAATCTATAAATCAAGCACGGCTTGGCAACAGTATATTTACAATTTGTTACTACCATATACTACACTTTGCCAATAACAACTTGACAACCTCATATAATACAAAATGATACAACACAACTCACCACAGTATTATGTACCAAAATATAGGATAAAAACAAATGACATACAAAACCCACATGCATGTTCAGCAAAACACTTTGCTATTCAACAGGAGTCTTCGCTTTGTCCCCTGATGTAATTTACTACAGCTGAAATGTGTTGGATTTGTGTTTTCTCTCTTGGGGGTGCTAACATTATGATGTGGTTTATACGTTCCTGTTAGCTCTCAGCTGGCAAGAGAACCTTCCAATCTCACTGGCTTATAACTGACATGTTGGTGTACTCTCTAGCGTCTCACTCACTCTGGTACTAGTGCTTTTTATGTCTGTATCCCAACTGTATTTAGTATTTTTTGTGCCTATATATGCCTGATGTTTATTATTTTTATGCCCGTTCGCTTTTCACCGCCATTACTAGTAAAAACAATAAAAAAAAAAAAAGTCCATAAATCTATCCCATAGTTTGGTTTGCGCAAAAGTTATAGCGCCTACAATAAATATACGCTTTTTTGGATTTTTTTTTTTTACCAACATTATGTAGAATACAAATTGGCCTAAACTGATGAAGAAATTAGATTTTTTACATTATTTTCATTGAATGTGCTTTATAGCAGAAAGTAAAAAATATTGTTTCTTTTTCAAAATTGTCGCTCTTTTTTTATTTATAGCCCAAAAAATAAAAACCGCAGAGGTGATCAAATACCACCAAAAGAAAGCTCTATTTGTGGGAAAAAAAAGGACTTCGATTTTTTTTCGGGTACAGTGTCGCACGACCGCGCAGTTGTCACTTAAAGTAACACAGTGCCGTATCCCAAAAAAATAGCCAGGTCAGGAAGGGGGTAAAACCTTCCAGAGCTGAAGTGGTTAATGTAACGCAGTGCCGTATCGAAAAAGCGCCCTGATCATGAAGGGGGGTAGACTTTCCAGGGATCAAGTGGTAAAAACGGTATTAAACTAAAAAAAACAACATTTTATATAATGCAGCTGACCAATCCCTAAACGTGATGGCTGTGGTAAATTTCTTATTTAGCCTTTATTCCTTTATTTTCTTTACCTGTGATGCAGGCAATAACACACTTCCTGTCTTAGGATGTCACCTTAAAGTGGAATTCCACCCCCAAAAAAAAAAAAAAAAAATTTGTAATGTTCTTAAAAAAAATTAAAAAAAAAACATTTGGAGAAAAAAATTTTTTTTTACTCACCTCTAAATGCCTGTTGCTAGGGGGTCCCTCGTAGTCTGCTTCCTTCAGTGCCTGGGCTCCTGACGTCACTTCCCTCGGCGCAGGAAGGGAGATCGCCTCTCCACCCTCCCTCTTGTCAATCATCTGGGACACGTGACAGGTCCCAGATGATTGCGGGGCCAGTGACAGCGCGTGGCCCGGCTTGCGCATGCGCAGTGGGTGCCCGGCTGTGAAGCCACAGCCAGGCGCCCACAGTTGAAATGCCAGCGCCGCCGAGCGGAGGGGGGGGATGAGCGGGGCTTCGATCCCCCACATCGCTGGACCCTGGGACAGGTAAGTGTCCAATTAAAAGTCAGAAGCTGACAGTATTTGTAGCTGCTGACTTTTTTTTTTTTTTAAATGGGAACCCCGCTTTAAGATGAAGGAACAGCAGAGACATCTTTGGATATCAGCATTGACAATCTGGGTGTAGGGTAG
The DNA here is from genome assembly GCA_037952925.1 of Lithobates clamitans. Taxonomy (NCBI): domain Eukaryota; kingdom Metazoa; phylum Chordata; class Amphibia; order Anura; family Ranidae; genus Lithobates; species Lithobates clamitans. Next base: position 5,257,252 of record JBBGZY010000544.1, read on the forward strand.
TGTTATGCCGCGTACACACGAGCGGACTCTTTGACCGGACTGGTCCGACGGACCGAGTCCGGCAGACAATTCGACCGTGTGTGGGCTTCATTGGACCTGCAGCGGACTTTTTCGGTCGAAAATCTGACGGACTTTCGATTTGGAACATGTTTCAAATCTTTCCGACGGACTCGAGTCCAGGCGAAAAGTCCGCTCGTCTGTATGCTAGTCCAACTGACGAAAACCGACACTAGGGCAGTTATTGGCTATCAACTTCCTTATTTTAGTCCAGTCATATGTCATCACGTACGAATCCGTCGGACTTTGGTGTGATCGTGTGTAAGCAAGTCCATTTGTTGGGAAAGTCCGTCAGAAGTCCACCGAAAGTCTGTCGGATAGACCGTCGGACCAGTCCAGTCGAAAAGTTTGCTCGTGTGTACGTGGCATAAGATGTAATACCGTGTTTCCCCGAAAATAAGACCTACCCTGAAAATAGGACCTACTGTGATTTTCGGGGAGGGCTGCAATATAAGCCCTACCCCGAAAATAAGCCCTAGCTTAAAGTGGTTGTAAATGCTAGAATCCCCTCTCCTACAATAGAATACAATGTAAAAGATTTTTTTTTCTGCAACAGAACTGTATCAAATACTTTCGGTACAATGCCGATCTCTTCTCCTGGCTGTCAGCAGGGAGAACTCGGCCCTCCTCCGCCCAACCCACTGTCTTCTGGGAGACACACAGGTCCCAGAAGACAGCTGGGACCAGTGAGGACGCGCAGAGCAACTCGCACATGCGCAGTAGGGAACCAGGCTGTGAAACCGCAAGGCTTCACTTCCTGATTCCCTTACTGAAGATGGCGGCACCTCCACCCGAGAGCTGAGAGATAGATCGGCTTCGGGTGAGGACATAGCGGGTGCCCTGGACAGGTAAGTGTCCATATTTTAAAAGTCAGCAGCTGCAGTATTTGTAGCTGCTGACTTTAAAAAAAAAATTTTTTAGCGTAACTCCGCTTTAAGAGGGCTGGGCTGGAAGGGAGCATATGTCTTTTAGACACATTCCCCCTTCTATGACACTGCAGTGAGAGGCGTGCCTCCACTGCAGCATTTTTTTTTTTTTGGACAGCTTGTTCCAATGGTGCTTTACCATTGGTCCAAGGCTCCAAGCTGTCCATTAAAGCGGGGTTCCACTCAAATTTTTAACTTAATCTTACCCCCTTCAGTTAATTGCGTAGATGTTCAAATGCCGCACAAAATTTTTTTTTATCGCTGTAATTACCTTTATATTGTACTTTATTGTGGCACTTCCTGTCTCTGCTCCCATGGGAGTAGCAGTGTTTATTGCCTTTCCCCGGTGCCGCACTGTCTCCTGGGAGCTTAGTGTCAGGCTTCCCAAGATTCAGTGCGGAAACAATGATCATGCGTCTGAACAAGCTGGGAATGAACAGCATTCACCGCATCCAGGAAATCAATGCTTGTGGGCTTCACATGCCCACAAGCAAGATGGAAACAGCCAGCATCACATTTTTTAAGTTATTCTTCAGTACGAAAACAGACAGAGGCTGAAATATTACACCCAAACTGTGAGTATTATTTTGGGATTAGCAAAGTGTCTTAATGACCTAAAAAAAAAAAAAAAAAAATTGGTCGCCAGAGTCCCGCTTTAAGCTCAGTGCTTCTGACAAGAAGTGAGAGGCACTGAGAGCTCATCCTTTCCGTCTGCTGCAAACAAAGTGTGCCAGCTTGTATTTAAACTGGCTGCTCTGTATATAGTTTCTGACAGGCTGCACAAGAAGCCCCGTATCTTCGGAACTATAGATGGCAGGAGCCCCAAATTTTGACCAATGGTTGGGTAGGACTTTAGCTACCTACCTCTCAATTTGGGGTCTCTGTGACCCCAGGTCGCCAAGCTTTTTTTTTTATGTTCTTGGTTCTACCTCACCTGCCTCCCCTGACTGCATGTCCCTGTCTAAATGGCAGTTTGGGTTTAAAAGTGGCCGTGTAAACAGCTGGAGCATCAAACAAACCTAGGCAGCATTTTCACAAAAAGCCACAAACAAATCCTAGCCTCCTTAGCACTTCATAATTAAACTCCCTCTCTGACTGGGAAGTAGACCTTGTGTCCAGGTCCATAAAACAAAATCTTTCTACTCGCAGAACCGCCATCACAGGCTCTCTGCAGGTCAGCCTGTTTCTTTCCCAGTTACAATACACAATTTCCTGTAAATAGAATAACCACACCAGTAATGTTTTTAGGACTACATGGGCCAGGAAAAATACAAGACTTGCATACACCTTAAATACTGGCCATACATCGGTAAAATTTCAATCAACAATTTTAAGAATTGTCTTGTTAAAATTCCCTTTCACGGAAAAGTTTTATCCCTATTGTGGGGTCACCAGTATGGTATTTGGACATTGAAATCATATCTCCTCTCAAGCTTTTCCTCTCCAGAGAGAACAAGTTCAGTGCTCGCAACCTTTCCTCATAACTAAGGTCCTCCAGTCCCTTTATTAGTTTTGTTGCCCTTCTCTGGACTCTCACCAGTTCCAACACATCCTGCGTGAGGACTGGTGCCCAGAACTGGACAGCATACTCCAGGTGCGGCCGGACCAGAGTCTTGTGAGTGGGAGAATTATAGTTTTATCTCTGGAGTTAATCCCCTTTTTAATGCATGCCAATATTCTGTTTACTTTGCTTGCAGCAGCTTGGCATCTACTAGGACCCCCAAGTCCTTTTCCATCCTAGATTCTCCGAGAGGTTCTCCCCCTAGTGAGTAGATTGCATTCATATTTTTGCCACCCAAATGCATTATTTTACATTTTTCTGCATTAAACCTCATTTGCCATGTAGTCGCCCACCCCATTAATTTGTTCAAATCTTCTTGCAAGGTTTCCACATTCTGCAGAGAAGTTATTGCCCTGCTTAGCTTAGTATCTTCCGCAAATACAGAGATTGAGCTGTTAATCCCATCCTCAAGGTTGTTTATTAATAAATTAAATAGGATTGGTCCCAGGACAGAACCGTGGGGGACCCCACTTTCCACCCGGACCATTCAGAGTACTCCCCATTTATCACTACCCGCTGAAGTAACCCCTGTAGCCACTTTTCAATCCATGTACTCACCCTATGGACCATGCCAACGGACCTTACTTTGTACAGTAAACGTTTATGGGGAACTGTATCAAATGCTTTTGCAAAATCCAGATACACCACATCTACGGGCCTTCCTTTATCTAGATGGGAGATCACCTCCTCATAGAAGGTTAATAAATTGGTTTGGCAAGAATGGCTCTTCATGAACCCATGCTGATTACTGCTAATGATACTGTTGTCATTACTAAAATCTTGTATATAGTCACTTATCATCCCCTCCAAGAGCTTGCATACCACTGATGTTAGGCTAACTGGTCTGTAATTCCCAGGGATGTATCTTAAGCCCTTTTTTAAATATCGGTGCTACATTGGCTTTTCTCCAATCAGCTGGTACCATTCCAGTCAGTAGACTGTTTGTAAAAATTAGCAACAATGGTCTGGCAATTTCTTGACTGAGTTCCTTAACCACTTCAATACAGGGCTTTTATACATCCTTCGTTCCCAGACCAATTTTTAGCTTTCAGCGCTCTCACACCTTGAATGACAACTACTCAGTCATGCTACACTGTACCCAAACCAAATTTTTATCATTTTTTCCTCACAAACAGAGCTTTCTTTTGGTGGTATTTAATCACCGCTGGGTTTTTTATTTTTTGCAATATAAGCGAAAAAAGAGAGACAATTTTGAAAAAAAAAACACTTTTTTTTTAGTTTCTATTGTTAATGTTTGCAAATAAGTCATTTTTCTTCATAAATTTGGGCCAAAATGTATACTGCTACATATCCTAAGTAAAAATAACCCAAATAAGTGTATATTATTTGGTCTCTGTGAAAGTTATAGAGTCTACAAGCTATGGTGCAAATCATTGAAAAATGATCACATCTGATCACACCTGATGTACTGAAGGCCTATCTCATTTCTTGAGACCCTAACAAGCCAGGAAAGTACAAATACCCCCCAAATTACCCCTTTTTGGAAAGCAGACATTCCAAGGTATTTAGTAAGAAGCATGGTGAGATTTTTGAAGTTGTAATGTTTCCCACAATTCTTGAGAAAATAGTTTGTTTGTTTTTTTTGCACAAAATTGTCATAATAACACGTTATTTCTCTCACACAGCACATGCATACTTGCAATGACACCCCAAAATACATTCTGCTACTCCTCCTGAGTATAGTGATACCACATGTGTGAGACTTTTACACAGCCTGGCCACATACAGAGGTCTAACATCCAAGCAGCACCGTCAGGCGTTCTACGAGCATAAATTGCACATCTCATTTGATGACAACCTATCACAATTTGAAGGCCCTGGAGCACCAGGTCAATGGAAACGCCCACAAAATGACCCCATTTTGGAAAGCTAACTCCCAAACATATAATCTATGAGGCATAATGAGTCTTTTGAACGGTTCATTTTTTTCCAGAAGTTCTTGGAATATGTGGGAAAAAAATGAAAATGCATTTTTTTTTACACAAAGTTGTGCATTTATAAGATATTTCCAACACATAGCATGTACATAGCAAAACTGACACCTCAAAATACATTCTGCTACTCCTCCTGAGTATGGCATTACCAAATGTGTGAGACTTTTATACAGCCTGGCCACATACAGAGGCCCAACATTGAAAAAGCACCTTCAGGCATTCTAGGAACATAAATTACACATCTCATTTCTCAACCACCTATTACACTTTTGAAGGCCCTGGAGCACCAGGACAATGGAAGCGCCCACAAAATTACCCCAATTTGGAAATATAACACCCCAACGTATAATCTATGAGGCATAATGAGTCTTTTGAATGGTTCGTTTTTTTCCAGAAGTTTTTGGAAAATGTGGAAAAAAAATTAAAACGCATTTTTTTTACATAATGTTGTCCATTTATAAGATATTTCCAACACATAGCATGTACATAGCAAAAAGGACACCCCAAAATACACTCTGCTACTCCTCCTGAGTATGGCGATACCACATGTGTGAGACTTTTACACAGCCTAGCCACATACAGAGGCCCAACATCCAAGTAGCACTGTCAGGTGTTCTAGGAGCATAAATTACACACATAAATTCCTGCCAACCTATCACATTGTTGAAGGCCCTTCATATTTCTAACACATAGCATGTACTGTACATACCAATTACAAACCAAAATACATTCTGCTGAGCAAAGGGTAAAGAAAAGATTGCCTGCGGTTTTAGTTGTGCAGTGGTCACCATTATAATGACACTTCCCATTCTTGCTGCTAATCCAAATTGTGATAGGAGGTCCGTCTCCCCCTCCTCCCTCTAGTTAGGGGGCCTATAGCATACTCCCAATATTACTTTCCCCTTAGTCTTTCCAGTCTTAAAAAGACCCTGTCAACAAATTAAAGAGTTAAAAACTCAGAATAACAAGTATTTACATACATACTTGCAGTGTTTTTCTTTCCATAAACTATTTTTTATTTACTTGCAATGTGCCTTTGAACTTGCTAGAAGTGTTAAATTACTGTCTGTGCTAACCCAGCTCCTTTACCCTTCCCATCACCTCCCTAAATAACCTTTTATGTAGATGCTGGAGAAGGAATGAAGTGGAATGTTATAGAGCATTCTTTTTTGGAGGAACCCTTGAAATTTCTTTCCAGTCTCAGGGAACCCCTTCTAATAATTATTATAGCTACAGCTCAGAGTACATTAGGGTGATGGTCACTGAGAAAAATGTTTCTTACATTTGTAGTCATTGGGAATAATCCCCTTCTTACAGATAGCTACAAAGATTATTGGGGTAAGTGGTTACTGGTTGCTTAAGTAACCCCTAGGAACCTCTAGAGCAGGGGTCTCCAAACTTTCAAAACAAAGGGCCAGTTTACTGCCCTTCAAATATTAGAGGGGCCAGACTGTGGCCAGTGGAAGTAAAATGGCCAGGCATCTGTGTGAGTAAACAATTTCATAGGCTTGGCGGTGAGTGGGAGTTAAAAAACATTAATTATTGGTGTCAGTGGGAGAATTAGTTCCCTATCTCTGGTGTCATTGGTTGGAAAAGTACCCCATTGTTGATGTCAGTGAGAGGAATAGTGACCAGTGACGACTGCTCATAAGGAGCTGAGGGGCGCTGCCCCCCTAATCCATGCATTAGGCCCCTAATCTCCATGTAGGGCGCTGGGTGCATGGATTTCAATGAGGTTTTTTTTTTAAGCACATGATTAGAGCCTGAGGCTCTAGTTGGCTTTAAAAAGGGTGGGCTCTGTGCCCCGAGCCCACCCACTTGTGTGACATTAGCGAATTAATATTCGCTAATGTCTTCCTGCTTCTCCTCCCAGACAACCAGGAAGCGGGTAATGAGACCCAATTGGCTCGGAGTCCTAAAACTCAATTGGCTGGGAGGAGAAGCGACCACCAGGACTCAGGAGGAGATGCAGGGGGGGGAAGCTGCAGAAGTTGCGACCTGGATGGGGTAAGTGCGGGGCTGGCAGGCAGCCTGCCATGCGGACAGGCGAGCGAGCAGACGAGCGAGCCACGGGGGGGGGCTAGGTTTGTTTGCTGCCACCCTCCCAAAAAAATTGAGCACCAGCTGCCACTGATAGTGACCCATCATTGGTATCAGTGTGAGGAATAGTGCCCCATTGTTGGTATCCGTGGGAGGAATATTGCCCCATTGTTGGTGTCCGTGGGAGGAATAGTGCCCAGTATTTGATGTCAGCAGTTGGAATAGTGTCTCGAATCAGTGGAAGAAATAGTGCCCCAAGGTCTGGATAAAGGCAAGCAAAGAGCCACATCTGGGTGCAGTTTGGAAATCCCTGCTTTAGAGCAACCCTGGTTGCAAAAGACCATATAGAGTGTCATTTGAGGAATCACCCTAAATCTACTAGGGCTGCTGACATCACTTTCAAGGTGGTAGAGCCCAACAGCAGTCTTAGTACATTTAGATGTCTGCACAAAAGAGCTTTTCACAGAAAAATAAAATGTATAAAGTACAGTACATGCATATAACTTTTGTTAAAATAATTAGTCTGGCAAAAGGGTAGTCATTTAAAACCCAAATTGGACTTGCGTTATGCAATTGACAAGCAATTTGTGGAATCAGTCCTTTTCCTGTACCTCGTTCTTCTGCTAAATCTTTGCAGGTATGTAGTTAATAGCTACCAACCGGATTAAAGCTTTCCTCTTTCTGGTTAGAAAATGAAAGCTGCAGTTTCCGGATTTTACAAACCTGATATTCAATTCACTGCATCGCTCTAATCCATCCACAAAACCTCAACAAATATCAAGATTCCTACAGGAAAGGTAGATGTTAATTAATGAGGAAGGAGGTGTTCATATTAAATTTGGAGAAATCAAAATTAATTTAATAACTTTTTGATAACCGCAGGCTAAACTGGATAACTGTAAAGTAATTTTGTGTTATTTCATATAATTTGATGGGTTTACTGTATTTTTTTTTTTGTAACTACGAGTTCTTCTTGGAGGTTATAATTATTTTGTACAGATTATTAATGATATGGTGGTTTTATATTACCTAAAAAAAAAAAGCTAGAAGATATACAATGAATGTTACTGTGTTAACACCCTACTCTCAATATGCCAGGTACGTCTTGCGTCCTCGTATTCTGAGCCTATATTTTTATAAGTGGAAGTAAAGTCTTTTTTTGGACTTGTACCTACAGGTAAGCCTTAACATTCTGTGTTTAGGAGATATTCCCAATGGATGCAGCCAGTGACATTACTCCAGACCTTTATAGCTTCGTGCCGCAGCTGATGGCTCCTGAGCACATGCGTGAGAGTGATGTCATCGTGGCTCCGGTCACTCATACAGCCATCTCCCACAAACCCGGAAGGAACACCGGGTCAAGATGGAAGCCCTGTAAGTGGTGACAGCGTGCCGCTGGAGGGCTTCGTTCTTAGGTAAGTATTTCATAATGTGCTAGTATGCAATGCATACTAGCACATTATGCCGTTGCCTTTGCAGGGGATTTTTTTTGTTTGCCAACCGCTTTAACCCCAGATTAAGGAGGCAGTGTCTGCCCCCAGAACACATTGGATTGTGTTCCCAATTAATGTTTGGGGCAATTTTAATATTAGACTCTAATATTTTACTGTGACACTCCAATTCTAGATCCAAATGCCAAGTTACCTGGCTGCATTTGCTTACTCTGTAAGCAGGAAAAGTGTGGTCATCGTGATTGAAAAAAAACAAAAACAAAAGGATATCAGATTACTATTGAAAATATAGAAAACATTTATTGTATGGTCACAAATGTTGAAAAGTCCTCACCCTGCTTTAAAATAATATTGAACGCTCAGTTTTTAAGCATATTCAGAAACTGATTTAATCCTTTGCCAAGTATGCATCTTCTTTACCTTGTAATCCTTGCCTATGTTTCAGTTTAAACTGGTACCACGACTGCTGCCCCAGGTTTCCTGTTACAGAGTGGCTCCCATCTTTTGCTGCAATAAAGTGAGTGAGTAATTGCGCTGATATTAACTTCTCCTGTGCATACCAAAGTGTAACATTTCAGTGTGTGACAAAGTATCCTCATACATGAAAATATAAATAAACATACACTGTTAACACAAATTGATAGTGACCCTTGATAAAGTCACATGTCGGTGACGCAACGCGTCGGAAGGCGGAGCCTGTGATACTGCTAGTACGGCTGTGTGGGAGCACTGACGGCGCACGGCAAGCCCGTGATACAGAGCTATCTGTAGCTGATCATTACCGTCCATACGCGATCTCCCAAAGCAGGGGATATGTGAGTATAGTTTATCATCTTTGATATTCACATACCTTGCTGAGATCATTGCGCAATGGACCTGTCTCTCTTTTAATACTTTTATGGTTTGTGAATGAGCGGAGAATTAAGTGGAAATCTCACTGGAAGCGGAGAGGAGATAAGTGAAAGTGATCTTACTAATACTACCACCATTGAAGGCAGAGTTTTGGCACTTCACGTTATAGGCTATTCACGCATTTGCTATTGACTTTTTTATGCTCCAATGCGCAAAGTTGAATTCTATTAGCACTCTATGAAATAGGACATTTTTGTTGCTCATGTTGTTCATCACGGAATGTATTATATTTTTATTTCTTTATAAAATATCCCTGATTATTGGTGCACAACAGATTATTTATGCTTATAAAGCAGCACTGATTGCTTTATCACTTATTATGTGCACGTTAGATTTTGTAATTATAGGTTCACTAAACTGTTAATCACAGTATTAATTATAGTAGGTTTTGGGTTTCTGGGTAAATGTGGTATTACATTGCACATTTATAATACTATTTGTGTTAACAGTGTATGTTTATTTATATTTATATTTTCATGTATGAGGATACTTTGTCACACACTGAAATGTTACACTTTGGTATGCACACTCACTTTATTGCAGCACCTATTATACATCAATAATTGCAGCTATATTATTTGGTTATCTCTCAGTATTTTAATTTTTATTTCAATTTTAAATTTATTACCATATTTGTCGTTTTTTTATTCACGTCAGCGCTTGAGCACCCCCTTTTTTTCCTATCTTTTGCTGCATCCTATGGAGCCACCCTTATATGCAGGGACTAAAGCTGCGTCTCCCAACACGGTGTGCATCAATGAAAACACATAGAGCCATAGCCTAGGATGGCATGGCAACCCTCACCCCCCGTTCCTTCTACTCCCCCTCCAAGCTAACCAACTGACTCAAGACTGCGCTGTCCACCATTAACTCTTCTTTTGTGAAGATCAGAAGTTCAGAGAAGCAGCACTGAGAAAGCAGGAGCCAGCAACATTGTAAACTGCAGGTGCTAGGATAAGAATTTTACCCAATAGTTTACTGGGTAATGTTTTATTTTTCTCATTAACAATGTCCGTCATGTATGGTTGGGGATCATGGACTCTCCATGCATGGTAGGGAGCTTGGAGAGCGAACCCATGCAGGCTACAGCTGACCTGGTACATGGAAGAACAGAGACTAGGATTTTGGAAACCACAGACTACTGGAATGGCAGAAGTATAATGCAGCAGTGGGGTGCTGGTCTATAAGTGGGGTGCAGCAGCAATAACACACACATTCCCAGTGTGATTAAGCAACTTGTATTTTAATAAGGCAAACATAGTTCACAAACACCCAGTGGGAAGGTAGCCCAGCCAGGAACACACAGTTCTGACAGCAGGTTTCAGCCGAATTGACAGCATCTGTAGAGAGACTTAGGCCTGGCCATCTTAAGCACAAGAAGGCAAATGTCCAGAGAGGTTGCAAACTCTATGCCTCCCCCCTCCAACTAGTACTGTCCCTAACAGGCGGGGTACCTGTTCCTACTCTATCCACTTGCATAAAGCACACCAAACCCAGGGGCAAGGGTCTTATATAGACTCCGCCACGCTGAAGATGGCTACCAGTCACATGGCTGGCCAGCATCCAATCGAATCACTGCCCCAGTGCCTCAGATCATAGAGCAGTGATGGTGAAACTTGGCACCCCAGATGTTTTGGAACGACATTTCCCATGATGCTCAACTACACTGCAGAGTGCATGAACATCATGGGAAATGTAATTCCAAGGTTCGCCATCACTGCCATAGAGGAACCCTGTTCCTCTTGACTTCCTTTCCATCTACAGTGTTGCTATAAAAGAGTGCCATTGGCAATGGAGAAAGCAGACTGCACCTGCCTACAGGTCTGATAGGCAGGCAGGACACAAATACTCATAAGAGACACTTACTACACTGGGGTGCAGGGCTTACAGGAAAACAGGGGTTCAGAAGTATCTAGCAGCCATGGGATGCTGAGCTTACGGGAGCACAGAGGAACACCATGTATGAGGAACACTGAGATGTACAGGGGTCCCAGGTAATGCAGGTACAAGGGGACAGAAGGGTACATGAGGAGTGTAGGTCAGGAAGTAACTGTTTAAGGAGAACACTGCATGTACAGCAAAGGTGAGTCTACAGCAGTGTTTCTCAACTCCAGTCCTCAAGGCGCCCCAACAGGTCATGTTTTCAGGCTTACCATTATTTTGTACAGATTTGATCAGTTTCACTGCCTTAGTAATTACCATAGCTGTTTCATCTGAGGGAGATCCTGAAAACATGACCTGTTGGGGTGCCATGAGGACTGGAGTTGAGAAACACCTGTCCACAGAACCACCTGGTCTTCTCCAGTGCTCCTGATATTGGAGATGGGTTGTGCTGCAGATCCCTAGGTTGTGGTTCTCAAACTCATCTGAGCAGGCAGCTACTGGGACCTATGGGCTGATAACAGATACAAACCTCATACAACACTGAGGCGCAAGACAGTAGGAAGTACAACCCAGGCTGGAAGTTGTGCATGGGAACACAGACACTAGGAACAGGTACACAGAGACATTAACAAGGTACCCCAGATGTATCCAACCCTTTTGTATAATTACATGCTGCACCCATCACCCTGTTACCCCAACTAGACTTTACCAAAAAATACCCAGAGACAACCGTTGGAGTAAATTGACCGTTTCGGCCCCTTTATTAAACAAATAACAAATTATGTAAACCAATATTACCAAAACAAAAAACATAACATTTTTTTAGGTTGCGGATCCTTGGAGGCACAAAGTATCAAATTTTCCTTGTATCTGTGTAATTACTTTCACGGTCCCTGCTGCACTGCACCGGCTTGGAGATGAACCACAATCTGCAGATACCACCATTGTAACTACTAGTTAATCCACCATAAGTGGCATTTCAGATACCTTAGATGGGTCCCTAATAATATAATAACAGCAGGTTGTTTTAAAATGCCTCCAAAGACCCAACCGCCACAGCGCAAAGTGTGAAAGCCTCACACCTTTGTGCCCTGCCAAAAACGCTATGCCCTCTGTACCCCGTCTTGTAAACCCAGGGACCACAGATCTGTGCCCATCGCGTTCAGATGAACCCCGTCACTGCGGAGATACCGCCACAAATCCACCACCAGTTCCCGATGCCACACTACAAAGCCGCCATTTCGGGCTATGAATTCCCCAATCTCCTTGTTAATCTTTACTCTGGCCCTGTTCAACTTATCCACAGACCTGGCAAAATGCCAAGTAGTGCGACCTACAATGTCAGACCAAACCACCACAGGGTGAGAAAAGGCCACCTGCAGGTGGGGTAAGTCAAACTTGACGCCTCGAATGAGGTGTCGGCTGGACAGAACTCCTAGATCATTGCCACCAGCGTGCAAGACCAGGATGTCAGGGGGCCTATCCCTAGAAACCCTATGTACCTCCGGGAGCACCATACTCCATAACAATCCCAGGACCCCTATCCACCTGATGCTGGCCTCAGACCTGGAAAATCCCAGCTGACAGATATTAGGCCTGACATCAGCCCTCTTGGCCCCCCAATGAACAAAGGATTGTCCCAAAATCCACAGGAGGCAAGCATGATCTGAAAAGAAATACAGAAAAAAAATAATACAGAACAGGGAACGTACCAAACACATAACAGCATACGTAACAGGAATACTATAACAGACGCCCCAGAGAACCCGGGGATATTAAATCAAGTGAGGATGCACATAAAGTTTAAACCTGTCTGACTCCCACCTGCCAATGCATTTTACCACCGCATTATCCAATCCCCACCGGGCAGCCTCAGTGGCAGCCCCTATACAGAAAGAATGAGAAGTAGCTGCGTGGCTCCAAACCGGCAGCCGTGAGACAGCACTGAAGAACTGACACAAACTAAAATTTAGACAAGGCCGACTCATCAGAGTGAGTAAGAAAGGAACCAGACACCCCGGGTTGAAGCCGTAAATACTCCTCCACTGCTGAAACCGGGCAGATGGGCGACCAGGAATCCATAGCAACCTAAAATGAGCCCCCCTTCCTGCTTGATCCATCTTGGATCGACAGATGAACAGTACTACAGAAGAGCCATCGCAGCGGACGTCTGCTGTTGACAAGCCCCCCTGTGTGGCCTTGGAGGGACTGACCAACTCACCCACCCTAAGAGCTCTATAAAAAGCTAAAGCAAAGGCTGCCCAGAAAAACAAAACTTCAAAAACACCACGGGCGTCTGCATGAACAAGGGCTGTAAGATGTCAAAAGTAATAGGCCGGCGGCCGTCCGGCCAAAGAGCACCCTTTCAATAACCTCTCAGGGCCTGTTTTAGTCTGGGATGCCCCGCAAATTAAAAAGGAACGCCAAACAGGACAACTTCCGGTTCATAGCGGAAATGGACACGCCAGCAGAGAAACAGACAAATGAAATAAATCACAAGATGTCTGACTTCAGAACTGACAATTGCAACCCCCGCTCGCTGTAGCAGCTCCCCCCATTCCCACCAGACCTTGGTGTAGGAAGACCACGTTGACTCACTCAAGGAGCTGCGAATTAAACCAGAGGCGATTCCAACGCAATCTGCCACAGCCGAAGAGGACAAGGGGTTTCCCGTTGCTCCGCGCCCGGTGCCAACTCCCGAAACCTGTCCAACCGAAAGCGAGAGAGCATCAGCCACTGTATTCTCCACACCTAGAATATGCACAGCGTACAGAAACACATTTTGCTGGAGACATAGTGTGAAGGAATGTGATGTAAATAATAATAATCTGAAAATGTCTATTTTCTTATGTGCATACATATTTTTCTCCTTACTCATTATATAAGTATACAGATTAGCTCTGTTCCTATATTTTCTCAAAATGGCGGGTACCCCCTACATCCCACACATCAGAAGAACGCGGAACTGAAGATAAAACCAAGGACAGCCAAACCTCGTTATGAAGATTCTCCATCTTCTTCTTTATCTTAACCAATGAGATGTACCTATTAGACTAACATGGCAATGACGTATTTTTGTGTATAAAACATTAGCACCACCTTGAATAAATTAGAAGTGTAAAAAGTAACGGAGCTGAGCGTGTCTCAGAGTGTTTACTTTTATATGCATGCATATCCACACTTTCCAATTAGAGACAGCAGCAGATAACCTTGGGCTCGATTGGAGCTCTTAATCATTTCCTTAACAGATGGTGCTGAAACCCGGGACCTCAGGCTACAGTCGAAGCCATACCGCGATAAGCATTTGAGCGTTAATTGAAAGATGAGACGGGGGTTTGCGCAGCCCTAACAGTACCGGTAAGTTAATTTATATTCTTACCACTGTACGACTTTCTTATCTTTCGGTTGACGGCTGGATTCTGTCAGTATGCTGAGACTGTCTTAGAGGCAGGTATTTCCTCGCCTGAGGTTGTTTTAACGAACCTGCCGATGGGTTTCTGCTGTCTGTATTTGTTCACTGTCTGCCATTCTTTGGGCTACGAAACTCAGCAGTCTAAAAGTGCTACATGTGTGTTCTCATCTCCAGACGAGCTGTCGGCCTCTGGAGTGAGATGGGTTATTGTGGCAGTCAGTTATGGGACGGGTTACTCATGGGTTTGTCGGACCTTTGAGGGAAATCTCAGCTGCTGAAGCACCCCGCAGTCTGAAAGCGTTACAGATGTCTCACCCCCAGATGAGCTGTCGGCCTCTGGGAGTAACTGTAATGACAGCCTGTAACTGGGTTTAAGGGGAGTTGTCTGCCCCTGAGGTTACCTTAGCCTGCTGAAATTTTGCAGTTCGAAGAGTGGCAGGTGTAATGTCCTGTCGTGAGTGTATTTTTGGTTTACTGTTTGCTATACACGAGAGGGGTTGGGGGATCTGTTGGGTCGCGGGCCGTTTCTCCTCACTACCCCTATCGTGTTTGTTTTTGTTCTGAGATTAACCGTACATTACAGGGTTATAGCAGACAGTAGCAACTAGAAGCGCAGTCTTATGTGCCCCCACCCAAGGAATTTGATAAGGAGCAGTGAGAAAGAATATTAACCCCTTGGTTGTACTTATTCTCCTCTCAAGCCGTTAGCCGAGAAACAGAGAGAGAAAAGAATGTGATATTGTAAAGAAGGAGAGAAGAAGATGTTGAAATAGTTAACAAAGTTGAACGAAGTGGCGAAAGTTATGTTGCTAAAGAAACAGGGAGAAAAATCCTGTGTGATAAAGAAAATTGGATAAAGGAAGTTAAGAAAGATGGCGATTGTATTATGTATGTGT
This sequence comes from Lithobates clamitans, assembly GCA_037952925.1. Classification (NCBI taxonomy): domain Eukaryota; kingdom Metazoa; phylum Chordata; class Amphibia; order Anura; family Ranidae; genus Lithobates; species Lithobates clamitans. The sequence continues at coordinate 5,272,346 of JBBGZY010000544.1, forward strand.
ATCACAGAGTTGATGATACAGTATGTGAAATTACCACGCTATGTTGGAACTTGAAACAAAAGGAGGGGAGGGACAGCACTGCCCTCCATCTAACAACCACTCCTTTCTCACCACCCAAGCACAACCCACTGTGACAACTCAGCCCGGCGGCCATCTTAGTGCACCCATGCCTTCACTTTCTACCCAGCCCAGTGCACTTCCTGCCGGCGGCTATCTTGGTACACCCAGTGAGCTTAAACAGCCTGTACCCAGCCCTCCCTGTTTTAAACCAGGATGGTTCATACCACACACCTGTCTTCCCCAAAACGGAAGCATCACATTCCCAGCCTGGATATGTTAATGATGAAGAAGCGTCTGGGAGGTAAGCCCAACAGCAGGCAGCAAGGCCACCCACTGATTTAACCCCCAATCCGGCTCCGGACTCACAGTTCCGAGAGGATCTCAAACACATGCTGGCAACCATAAAGAACAGTGCCCCTTGCCAGCCCCCGCCCCAACAACAGTCTCGGTTACCAGAAGGGGCACCAGTGATGTATGTCGCTTTTACTCCATCACAAGCAGCGGCCTTAGTGACAAGTCTGCCTGACCCAGAGAAGTAGCCAATTCCCTTCTACCACAGGATAGTGCAGATACAAGAAACTTACTCAGCTGCCTGGAGAGACTTGATCAGCCTATGCCAAATCAAAGCAGGATATGTCTTTTGGCCAGTTATGCAGACAGCCTTCAATGATGCCTGCCTGACAAGTGCCACTTCCTACGCCTCAGGAGTGGAGTTCTGTGCACAACTCCACGACTGGGCAAAGGAGAAGTTGACGGATCAGAAGACCACAATCCAAGATATTACCCAAGATAAAGGGGAGTCTGAAGAAGTATCATGCTAGACTCGTACAGGCCTTTGATGATCTGAGTTTCTCCCACTATGAAAAGAGACACACACGTTTCCTGCGTGGGAGTGGATGGGTTGCCCCGCTCCAGTCCATTTGTAGAGCCACTCCAAGTGGGGACATTTCCTGATTTGCTTGCCAGATTTGTGGCGTCCTCTACATGTCCCTTGCATCTACTAGGAGCTGATGTGTTGTCCAGACTACAGGCCTCAATCAGGACACGCCTGAAGGGGGGATGAAGTTACATACTCCCCTATGTTTGGAAGACTCATCTGCTTTGTGCTTTTTTTTGCCTCTCCTGACGACACTTAATGAAGCAAAAACTTCAAGTTCAATACTGCAGGATGTACTTGACAGAATCCCTGCGTGCCTATGGTCCACAGGACCGGAAGACAACGGTCACTTAAAGGTGCCACCAGTTTCAGTCAAGCTAAAAGAGGGCGCATCATTGCCCTGGAAACCACAATAACCCCAAGAAGAGAATCCTAAAAAGAGAACCAGGTACCTGCTGTGGATGCCTTTGACTGCAAAGTACCTCACAGAGGTGGACCTTACAAACGGTTTCTTCAGTGTCCACCCTCACCCCTCCTGCTGGTACCTTTTCGCATTCATCCACGGAAAGAAACGGCAACATACCTAAACAGTTGTGCCACAAGGGGCACAGAACTTTCCAAACCAGTTTGCAAAAGCTATGGCTATCATCCTTGACACATGACAAGAGAAACACCCGGAAGTGATTCTCTTCCAACATGTTGATGACCTTCTCCTTTGTGCAGCTGACTTACCCCCTGTTGAAGTTACCTCAGAAAGCCTGTTGTGCTATCTTGCCAACCAGGGCTGCAGAGCCTCAAAGCCCAAATTGCAGTGGTGCTCAACACCTGTCATTTTCCTTGGACTAATTTCCTAGTGCAGAGCATGGATTCCAGAAGCCTTTCTACTGATGCTCTGCAATCAGACCCTTCCAGATGTCTCCTGAAGAAATATCTAAGTTTGAGGCCCTCAAGTGTGCCATCTCAGGCGCTAGGGCTCCCAGACTATGACAAAACGCTCAAGCTCTTTGTATCCGAACGTCTGGGACATGCTGCAGGTGTACTCACCCAATCACACGGCATCAGCCTACGCCCCATAGGATATGATTCCTGTCGGCTGGATGTGGAAGCAAGAGGAGGCCTATTGTGTCTGCGAGCTGGCTTTGCTACACAAGCCTTGCTTGACAAAACTTTGAACTTGGTCCTCGGACACTGCCTCGTTCTGCTTACTCCCCATGACGTTGTTGCCATATTCAACCAGGATCCAGCCGAAACACTTGTCCACTACCAGACACCTGAGACTCCTGTGTTTCCTCCTATTGGACAGCATTACTCTATTAAGTTGTCAAACACTGAACCCTACCACCCTTCTTCCACTTCTCGAGGGGGGAAAGGAGGAGGAGCCAACAGTCATATGGACTCAAGATATGCTTTCAGCATTGCCCATGATTATGGTGTTATCTAGGACAGAGGATTCCTGACGGCTGCAGGAACACCTGTGAAAACTTGATTGATGCCTTGCTTCTCCCAACCCAAGTGACTATTCTGAGTAAAGCACACGACAAAATGAACTCAAAGGAAGCTTGAAGCAATCATCTAGCCAATTCAGCTGGTGGTCCACGGGAAGTGGACAGCAGGGTGGTAGAAGAAGACCACCCGGTGCTTACCTTACAGACTTTCCCAGTGGACAGAGTTTATCTAAAAGAACTACAGGAAACAACAAGTCCGGATAAGAAGGAAAGCTGGAAACGGAGAGGAGCAACTCTCAGAAATGGACTATTCGAGTGCAACAAGAAGCCTTGTCTACCCAGGAGTATGTACCCAGCCGTGGTGCAATGGGCACATGGAGCTGCCCACTTGACAAAGACTTTTTTTTCTGAACTCTCTTATCAACAAGTGTTGCACCAAGAGTTACTCCACTGACCGACAACTTCTGCAGATCATGCATTATCTGCACCAAATGTAACCCAGGATGCACAGAAGAAGCACAGAAGAAACACAGAAGAAGCACCTGGCAAAAGCCCTATACCCCATTCCAGAGGATGCAAATTGATCATTCTCAAGTGCCAAGAAGTGGCAGATTCGAAAACGCCCTAGTGGAAGTGGTCACGACTGCCAGGACCACAGCTAAGAAACTACTGAGTGAGATAGTATGTAGATTTGGGGTCCCAGAGGTGATATTGAGAGATCAGGGACCAGCCTTAACAGAAACCCTTACAAAAGAGATTTGGGCAGTACTGGGGGTTCAGTTGGCACCACACATCCCATACCACCCTCAAAGTAGCGGGAAGGTAGAAAGGATGAATGGGACACTAAAAACAGGATGTTAAAGATGGCCCAAGAGACTAACATGAGTTGGCCAGACAGTTAGCCCATTGCCCTGTTCAGTGTCAGACACATCCCCGGGGGAAACATGCCCTATCCCATTATGAAATTTTGTTTGGTTCAGCTCCCAGACTTGGTTGTTACTTTCCACAACAGTTACAGTTGCAGTCTGATGTGTTGACTAATTATGTAACCACATTATCACGAGAATTAACCTGAATGCATGTCCAGGTGTTTTCTTCCATTCCAGATCCTGAATTAGATACAGGAACACACCAACTACTGTCTGGAGATCCTTGAGCCAAGTTATGATGGTCCATTCCAAGTTTTGGTGACCACAGCCACCTCAGTCAAGTTGGCCAGGAAGAACACCTGAATGCACGCTTATCACTGCAGGAGAGCGTGTTTTCGGGTGCTGCATATCCTTTTTCTGTTTGATCTAGGGGGGAGGGGCCCAGGAGGTGGCCATCACAAAAATGATAACATAATTACGTTTTGGTGTAACTCTTCAGGTACACATGTGACCACCTTTACCTTAGATTACTGTGACATAGTACCTTGTCCGTTTGACCCTTCATGGTGATGCCATTGGTACAGTGATATCCCTGACGGTAAGGACATATATGTATGCCACACAGACAGTTACTGGGGACAGAGTTGTGGTTTCTGTGGGGGCCAGTGGTTTGGAACACAGGGCCAGACTGGGCGACCACAGAGTGCATTAGACAAAAAAAAAAAAAAAAGATGAAAATAGAAAGCCCCATCTCCTAACCAAAGATACCCCTGATACATACACTGACCCAGCACACAGTCAGAGGAGGAAGCGAGCAGCTCTCTCCGGAAGCTTTGATCCTCATGTATACATACATGTCATAAGGGTTACAAGGGGGGTCCCTGATGAGTTTAAAGCCAGGGATCAGGTAAAAGTTGGTTTTGAGTCTTTGATCCCCATAACAACTGTCAGCAAGAATGTAGATTGGATTAACTACATGTCATGGTTATGCAATAGAGTTTGTCGATCAGCATACCTGTCTCCATGTGTTCATCTCTAGAGACCAGCTGACCCTCACCTGACTGCTTTTGTAACCTCTCCTCTAAGCATTGCCCCACCCCAGGCCCTATCAGGGAACCCTATATTAACCTGTGCACCGCAAGCCAGCAGTGCTGATCAACCACTGTGTGTTAGCCTCTGTGTGTACTTGCTGTGTTTCATACATTCCTGTTACCGACTTTGGCGTGTTCCCGACCATCCCTGTTTGCCTGTGACCCTGAACCTTGGCATGTACTCTGTTGTCCTTGTCTGCTTGTGGCCCCGACCTTGTCCCTTACTTTCCTTGTTGTTCCAGCCTGCTGCCTCCTTCCTCTTCTCCTGTAGTCTACCGTGAGCGTGAGCTGTGAGACCCTGGGGGCCGCGACCTGGAGCCAGACTGCAGCGCAGTCCATCCTTACCATTAAAGGCTCTGGTGAACACCTGCTGGCTCTTAGACTCCGCGCCCTGGGGAATCTATGCTCTAGCTCCCAGTGGGATCTGTGTCAGTGATCCAGTAGACCTGCTTCCTGAACCTCCCAGGGTTCAATCCGCAGCAATCAGCCGTAGGGTCCACTACCTTGCGGTGCACTTCTGATCCCAACGGTGTGCATCTGTCACCCAGCCTCTAGGTGACCTGACACTACACATATTATAACCAACAGAGATTTGTAAATTACACTAAAGATGCTCTCCAGGGAATTGCTGACCAGTTAGCCCCCACTTCCTACATGACATTCCAGGACCGGATGGCCTTAGACATGGTGCTAGCTGTTTTGTAAAATCATAGGAAAAAAAACGGGAACCTGTTGTACATACATTCCTGATAATACTGGCCCAAATGGTAAGGTTACTCTAGCTATAAAGAAATTAGAAGATCTGTCATTGGAGTTGAAGAAGAACTCAGGTATCACAGACCCATGGGATCAATACTTTAGCTGGATGAGTGGGTGGCAGAAGGTGCTCGTCCAGATATTAATAATCCTGGTTCTTTTAGCCCTGATTGTATGCTGTATTCTACCTTTTGTAAAAAAGTTAATGAGCAAGGCTGTAGACAATAGCACACCTACATTTCTCCACCAAGAAGAAGAGGACCCCCTTATGATGGAAGATGACAAACCCTTCACTCCTCTACAGTCACTCCTTGTCCAAAATCTCACAATCTATAGGGTTTTAGGGATAGATAGCGCCTGACTGCACCTCTCCAGCTGTATCGAGGAGGGAAGTGAACAGTTGCTGCCCAATTCTATATACAGCCTAAAAGAGTTGCTGAGGAGAAGGGCCAGGCCAAAGTGGGACCTTTAGTATTAGGGACAGAAAAGAGAAAATAGTCATTTTAGGGGGGATTGTGAAGGAATGTGATGTAAATAATAATAATCTGAAAATGTCTATTTTCTTATGTGCATACATATTTTTCTCCTTACTCATTATATAAGTATACAGATTAGCTCTGTTCCTATATTTTCTCAAAATGGCGGGTACCCCCTACATCCCACACATCGGAAGAACGCGGAACTGAAGATAAAACCAAGGACAGCCAAACCTCGTTATGAAGATTCTCCATCTTCTTCTTTATCTTAACCAATGAGATGTACCTATTAGACTAACATAGCAATGACGTATTTTTGTGTATAAAACATTAGCACCGCCTTGAATAAATTAGAAGTGTAAAAAAGTAACGGAGCTGAGCGTGTCTCAGAGTGTTTACTTTTATATGCATGCATATCCACACTTTCCAATTAGAGACAGCAGCAGATAACCTTGGGCTCGATTGGAGCTCTTAATCATTTCCTTAACAATAGCAAAACTAGATATTGCAAAAGACAGATTACAGGGGGGAGGACCCTGACAGAGAGTTGATAACCTGAACAACCCCCAGGTTGTCACAGTGAAGATAAACCTTTTTTGTTCCAAAACGACGCCCCCCAGAGCGTTATGGCAACCATGGCCAAAAAAGTTCCAGAAGCACTAGATTCTTTAGGAAGCCCGCCTCCCGCCATTCGGCAGGCCAGTGCTCTGCGCTCCACCGACCCCATAAGAACGCACCATAGCCCGTAGAGCCGGCCGCATCCGTGAAATGCTCAAGATCATAGTTGCTGACCGGCCCCTCCATCCAGATCGACCGACCATTGAAAGTACCCAAAAATTCGTGCCACACCAGCAGGTCAGCCCTGTGCTCCCTATTCAGTCGAACAAAATGTCTGTGCGAACTGAACCCAGCAGTGGCGGCCGAGAGCCACCGACAAAAGACCCTGCCCATCGGCATAGTACGGCACGAAAAAATTAAGCTTGCCGAGGAAAGACTGTAGCTCCCGGAGCTGGATCTTGCATTTGCCAAAAGCCAAACTAGCCTCCTCCTTAAGAGCAAGCAACTTGTCGTCTGGCAGACAACACTCCATCGCTTGGGAATCAATCACTATCCCCAGGACCTTGATTGTCGATGCGGGGCCCTCGGTTGTGTCCACCGCAAGAGGAATGTCAAAGTGCTCAGCGAGGTGCTTAACCATAGCCAGCAAAATACCACATAAATTTGAAGAGGGAGGGCCAACACACAGAAAGTCATCTAAGTAATGGATCACCAAATTGACCCCAGCCACCTCCCAAACCACTCATTCAAGAAAAGAGCTAAATGTCTCAAACAAGGCACAAGAGATGGAGCATCCCATAGGCAGGCAGCGATCAACATAAAAGGCGCCCAACCATCTGCAGCCCAAAAGGTGAAAACGGCTCAGGTGGACTGGCAGCAACTGAAAGGCAGCCTCGATGTTGGTCTTAGCCATAAGAGCACCTTGACCGTAGTGCTGAAACCAAAAAATGGCGGCGTCAAACGAGGTGTAAGACACCGCACACTCCTCAGGGTCAATGGCATCATTAACTTACCCGCCTTTTGGAAAGGAAAGATGGTGGATCAGGCAAAATTTATTTGGCTCCTTCTTTGGAATGACTCCCAAAGGTGAAACCACCACATTATCCAAGGGGGATGAGTAAAAGGCCCAGTAACACCTCCTTAGCGAGTTTTTCAGAAACCACTTCAGAGTGTAACAGAGCCAACCGCAAATTGTCAGCCATGGGAGGGATCTGCGAAAGGGAACAAGGGCTCAAGGAGCCCTCGGCGAAACCCGCCAGCAACAACCGAGCTGCAGGCCGATCCGGATATCTACTTAGAAAGGGGGCCTTCCTGTCCACCCTCACTGGTGCCCTGCCTTTTTCCCATAGTATCGCCGGGACGTGCCCTGCTGGCCGTGAAAAAGCGAGACAGAGGGCGAGCCCCCCCGCAGTGAGAACATTCGTATCTGTATCGCCAGCCGGTGCCGAATTTACACGAACCCTCATTGTACTGCCAACACCGTCCCCGCCCTTTTGCGGCCGGTTGTCCAGGGGCGGTCGAACTCCCAGACATCGCTGGAAAAAACAATGCAGGGGCCCATGGCGAGGACATAAGTTTCATCCATAAACTGATGTCCTTATGATCCCAGCATAGCGAGGGCCGTACAGCCTTTCGTTGACGAAACTGTTTGTCATACCTAAGCCAAGTCACTCCCCTGTAAACCCTCTGGGCCTCACTAATCGCATCCAGATAACAACAGAGGGGGGGAACAATTCTCAGGGAATTTTTCCCCGATAACGCTCGCAAAGATGGCAAAGGCCTGGAGCCAATTGCTAAATGTCCACGGAGTCAGACGGTAATGATGCTTTTCCTCGTCCTCCTTCTTGGACTCTTTCGGTTTTATCCGTTCCAAGTTAAACTTCTCAAGAGGCAACAAAGTGAAAATCTCCACACCGCCCCCACAGTGGTTGTATCCCCTGACGTCACTCCAGCCACCTGCCCCTGACCGGGCGCAGGCACAGAAACTGCCGGAACCTGGGTAACCACCCAACCCGCCCCCAGTGAGTCCAGAACCCAAGCCGCCGACAAACCTGCATTGAAACGTTGCACCAAGGAATGCAGTCCAACCAAAAGGTCGTGGGTGGCTGCGGAATCGCCCATCCCAACGAGCCCAGGGCCCGCTGGCCATGGGAGGGGAGGCCCTGCCCACTGGAGAGGTAGTGATACCCAAACCCGCCATGGGACCCTATCTAACCCTACACAGGGGACACTGAAAGCTGCAAAGAAGGGACAGTAGTAGATGTGGACTTACCAGGCTGACCAGGACCGGATCCCATAGCCGCCGTACCCCCAACAGCCGCCGCTCCTGCCTCCATCGATGCCATGCGACTCCTCTTCCTTTGAGCAGGACAGCTCCCCTTCGGACCATATTTCTGTTGCTCTGGCCTCTGCAGCCTCCCAGGCAAGGAGGGCCTAGGGGCCGTGGATCTCAGCCACACCTGGGACCACCCATGAGCACTGGATTCGCTTACAGCTGCGCCACTGCACGTGCACACTCGTGTGGAGCCCTGGCCAGTCCTTCCCTGACGTCTGCCTCCACTCTGCTCCCCTTCCGACACAGCGTGTGGACCCCTCAGATCTCTGGAGCCACAGCCCGCATCTGATGCCTGTCAGCCTGCACTCCTCCCTCGCCGAGCCTCCCTCCGCGTGGGAACCGCTGAGGAGGGAAGACTGCTTGCTCCTGACACATGCGACGTGTTGGTGGGGAAGAGGCTCAATGGCAGTCTGTAGCCCTGCCCACCGAGCTCCATCGGTGGCAAGGATTCCGACTAGGCCCTGCACCGGTGGAAGCCGATGGTCGCTTCGCCGGGGGGGCCCGACGGGTCCCATGGAGGGCTCCTAGTGTGGCGCAAAGCTCTGGGGGAAAGCCCTGGCTAAAAACGCTCCGGAGGCCTAGACCTCCGAGCACAAGGGGATACCTCACCTCCTGCTGCCGACCCCGAGGCCTGAGCCTCAATGAGGGTGGACACTTGGCTGTGCAGCCACTCCGGTCCTCTGGTCGCTGCAGCCGCCCACAACCGGGCTAAGATGAGGTCTATGTCGGCCATGTTGGTGGAGGACAGCAGCGTATGTCCAAACTGCTTCCTCCTTTCTGCCCCTTCCTCTGCTGCCTGGAAGTTCTGCTTCCCCCTTAATAAATACCGCTCCTCCCACTCTGTCTTTTTCAAGCTTTACCATCCCCTTCCTTTTACACTTTCCTGATTAACCATTTGTTGTCTCCCATCCACACACATGCCCGGCTCTGCACTACTTTCTTCTTGTCTTTCCATTCCGGGTCTCACTGTATATGACAGAATTGAATACACTTAATACATATGAAGTTATTTTAATTAAACATACACAGAAAACAGTATAATAGTGCACACAGAATGGTGCACCCCAGATAACCACCAGAAAAGCCCCTTATCTAAAGATAAATTATACCATTCTTAACTGATTTATATTAATCAGAAAAAATATACAATACATATAGATGCATAGAGGCAGAAAACAAAAGGAAAAAAGCGGAAGGGGTGGAACAGGAAGGGAATGTTAGGGAAGGCCAGATGAAACAAGGAGACGACCCATGATTGTGACAACAGTTGGTAATCAAGGAATGGCTTAAAACTAACAGTTTCGTTCAAGCCAGGGTATACAGTAGCTTTGAGATTATGTATCCAATGAGTCTCCAGCTGTAGCAGCATGCGATCAACACTGCCACCTCTGGCAAGGATGTGTTCAAGAGCTGTAAATGTATTCATGCGTAGGTCAAAGTTGTGATAAAGACCAACATGTCGACTTACAGCTGTTTCCATCAGTCTTTTTTGAATGGGAGATGCATGGGGGTTTATTTACTAAAGGCAAATCCACTTTGCACTACAAGTGCACTGCAAGATCTGAAATGAGGGGAAGCTCTGCTGATTTCTATCATCCAATCATGTACAAGCAAAAATACTGTTTTTTTATTTTCCTTGCATGCCCCCCTCAGATCTACAGCCACTGCACTTCCAAGTGCACTTGTAGTGCAAAGTGGATTAGCCTTTAGTAAATAAACCCCATTGCCCTTTATTTGTATAAAAAAGGGGCGTTTCATTTTGCCTATGTAAAAACATCCATATAGGCATTTGTTTGCTTTCAGCCCTTTGCCTCCCTGTCTGTGGTCAGTGTTTTCCTTCCCTCTGGCCTTCGGTCATTGATGGGGCATGTCATCTGCATTTGGGTCTCTCCTCCCTCCCTGGGCCGCGGTGTACCCTGGTCATTGTAGTATTACGATCCTGGACCTTGGTGCACGCGCAGTGGCGCCTGCACGTCCGCATTTGGCCGATGACGTCAGACGCTGCTCGAGTGGAGGATACATAAAGCCGGCATATCCAGCATACACCTTGCTGTTACTCCGAGGGAGGCCACATACTACGATAAACAATTTAAATTCAATTTAAATTCAGTGATGAATCCATTTTTCTTAACTAATCTTTAGTGCTGTCTGTAGTAATTGCAGCTGATTAACTTATAAGAACATTGCTATTATGTACCCACATATCCCTTGATGTTGACTGCTGCCGCCTAAAAATCCTCAATTGGAGGATAAAGTCGATTTGTAGCAGCTTGGTCAGTGATTTATTTATTCACTGATGTATTTTTTCCTTTTCAGCCCTTGATACCCAGACCAAGTGTATGCACGGTTCCCATATAGTACCGTTGCATATACAGTATGTGTGCTATGTATCCTAATTATAGTCATTCTTTAGCATGTTCTGTGTTTTGTACACAGCAAACATTTTGCCTTATATTTATCTTTATTTTATTGTTTATTTTATTATTTCTTCCAGCGTGTGCTGGTTTGTTTTTTGACAATCAGTGCTTTAAATTGGCACCCTCAGCCATTCTCAAATCAACAACTTGTGCCGTGAGTATAGTTTTTCAAAGATATGTGTTCTTGGTGTGTATTTTTTATTCATGGTGCCCACCTGTTGTGCATTTGTGGTCTGTTGAGTAATTCACGGATTATTATTATGTTATAGCGCGGTCTTTGTGTGCCCTCTGTGGTTGCATGGCACTCCTGGTGTATTCCGCACTGCCTCATCTGCTCCTGTCCGGAGGTACTAGGAGGTTGTTCTGGGTAAGCAATGATATGACTAACATGGCAAGCTACAAAATGTACTCATTTAAATAATTGTTTCTGGTTTTGCATTCTTGTATAGCATTATAGTATATTATAGTATGCTTTATTTTCTAAACAGTGACATGTAATTATACAAAAATTCCCAGAGGAAGCCCTTGGTGGCGAAACATGTCGGGATAAATACTAAACCGTCACCACTCGTGTGAAAAGAAAAAGAAAAGGAAGACCATTCTATGTGTGATACACCAAAAGATAAGCTGCTTTTGGTTCTTTTGTTTGGGAAACACTAATTTTAACTATGTACCAATAAAAATGTGTTTTTTATATAAACTTTCTGGTTTTATAATGTTTATTTTACCCTACAAAATTCCCTTAAAAAACTTCTCCGTATTTACTTCTTATCCAGGGATGTTGGTGCCTTTTTGAATATGTCATTAATCCACATCACAACCTTTATCCTATTATAAATGATAGTGGTGGATTCACCTGCAGTGAATGTTTTAGGTTCACACCGACAGTGATGCCATGCTTCCAGCAGTCAAGGCTCCCTTTCCCTAAAGGCAGTTCAAGGGGCCTTCAACAGTTCTACTTGTGCGCCTGTATTCTTAAAACAACCCCAATACGAAATATTCTTTTTTTGTGTGTTGTTCTAAGTTCATTGAATGTTTAGTAGAAAAATAAAAGGTAAAATATAAGTTATTGGTTATGAAAATCTTAATCAATTCCTATTTAGTCAACTTTAGATTCAATCAGAATAAAATTACTGAAGTTGTTTAATATGCATCATATTTTAAAATCTTTGATTAAATATGTTATTGACTTTTTGAATGCATTACTTTTTATTGCGACCTGAAAAATCAATTGAAAGTGATTGAAAGAAACTCTGGGGTCAAGTTTATAGATTTGATTAGAATACTGAACAAATAAATAGATCAAAGAACTGGATTGCATCACGTGGGCACTATAAAGGGTACCTGTCAGTCACATCAACATGTCCAAACTAACAATACTGCTTAAGGTAAAGCAGATTGTGGTGCTTCAAGTACTTTTAATAATCCTCTAATTAATGAAGAGCCCCAGATCCCACCCACATACTATACACAGGGTCAGACCACATATTGTACAGATTTTCTTTTGACCACTTCCAATTGGTTTTTGACAGTTTTTGTTGAAGAGCAAACCATATTGTTTTGAGGCCAACCAACTCCAAGGCTAGTCATGTGACCAGGGTCCTCTTTCTCTTTTTCCTGGGGTGTCGGTCTTCACTGATGCAGAGGAAGACACCACTAAGTGACATGGGTGTCATTCTCTGCATCATTCTCCTGGGAGTCCAGGGTGGTTAAATAAAGCACCAACAGGGGGGTTGTCCTTGATGCCTTGACCTCACTGAAAGTGATCTGAATGGTGCCAGGATTCATTCAACCCAGAAGAGTAACAGTGGCTTAAACTAGAAGAGGACGTAAAGTGCAGCTTTTTTGTGCGGTTAAGATGAGAAGGAATTTTTGTCATTTTTTTCCAGTTTTATAAAATGTATATTATACAAAAAAGCATTTAAAGCCCAACTCTGGGCAAAAGCTATTTTTTCCCACACCCCCCTTCCACAGAAGAGAAGACTTAGGCCTGTAGCATCACGTGACTGCGTCTTCAGATAAGTAAAAAAGCTTTTTTTTTTTTAACTAAAGCAATCGGTTAGAGAGGGGGGATGTTTCTTTCCCAGAGAGGGGCTTCAATACAGAACAGAGAATTTCCAAAGCACTCTGGGTTAGCTAAAGATACAACACAAAGGTAGTCATTGCCTTTAAGGCTGGCTCTGTCTGATTCACACTATAGGCTAAGCCATCTGATGACTTATTCAGCTTGAGCTTTTGACCTTTGTAAACAGGCTTTTTCCAATACCATGGTTATGAGAAACTGCAATGTCTGTGAAAAGTAGCCTAAAGATCCACATTCTGACTTAATGGAAGACTAATACTCACATACAATATTTCTGTCAGAAACCATGAAATCAGACCAAGACAGAAGTACAGTTAAGTCACACTTGTTTAATAATAAAAGTGAAAAGAACAAACGTAGTAAAAACATAGCCAAAGTTCAGTAACCGGAACGGATAGTCAGCCAAGTAGAAGTCAGGGATCCAATTAGTGGAACAGCAAGCAGGACCTGGAGCCAGAAGGGATGTCAGCAAAGCCAGTCTTTAAACAGGAACAAAGGAGATAGTTTCTTGTGATGTGACCAAGGCAAAGGCAGAGCTCCTCTGGACTGGATGGCTTAAGCAGGCAGGACTGACGAGCAGGATATCATCAACAGCTGGGTAACTGTGGGGAGAGATGGGAGCTGCCAACAGCTGAGCGGCCAGCTCAGAGAAGGAAGGGCTGAGCCCAGCCCTGACAATTTCATGTTTACCTGAACTGAAAAAAAAAATACAACTGTGTTTAACTTTTTTTTTTTTGTCCTGACTATTATAAATAAAATACTTACAGAATCACAACACATTTCCTTTAAAAGTTTCAAGATTTCCGAAACGTGGTTCTACTTAATTTTTAATTCTCTGGCTCAAGCAATAGCCGCATGTTGGCATTTCTAATTCTCCAGCCCAAGCAAAAGCCGCATGTTGGCATTTGTCTGTATATTTGTCTATGTCGTTTCCTCTACATCTCTACTGTACCTGTCAGTATTTGTAATGTATCTCTCTGCCAGTCTGTTTGTTTATATATCTTGCTTTAACTGTGTACTTGTCTATGTACCCAAGGATTTATTCTGCTAAGAAAGAGTGGCATAGTAAAGGCTGTTTGTTTGCCTTCCTCTGGATAAACACAAAAGAGATCTGCAGAAGGTCAGAGCTTTGTGTCATTATTCAGCCTTCACTCTTGACAGCTGCTTTTCAAACCCTGTAACGTTAAAGGGAAAGAATCAGTTGAAAATTAGTTTAAAGGAGATCATCTACCAATATAGAGTATATCTAAGCTATCAATAAAGTCTATGTGTATCTGTGATATATGTATTTATTCTGTCCCTGGATCCATTCATTCCCCAGAGATACATAGTTGCTAGGGTCACCTAAATTGCTTTGCAATGTGCATTGTGTTAAGGCAACCCACTCAATGCATCAAAATGGACTAATAATTGAGCAAGTACCTTTTTTGACACAGCCACAGTGCACAAGCGTTAGAGGTGCCTTAGTGCATTGGTGTCTCAATGAAAATGAATTGCACCACAGTGCATGAATGCATTTATAGTGTGTTGCCATGCACTGCAGTTAACTGATGTCAGTAGGCCCTTAGGGTTTGCATATGTGTTGTGTTTTGTATTTGCCATGTGTTTGAGAAGTATGTTTGAAGGATTTGAAACAGTGGTGGCAGGTGGTATATATATATATATTTTTTTTTGGGGGGGGGGGGCAGCAATTGATGCACCCAAAGCCACACCCCCCCATCTAGGTCGCAGTGGCTCCGGGCTTCCCCTGGCCGTGCGTCTCTTTATTCCTCTCCTCCGTGCATCTCCTTCCTCCTCCTCCTAGGTGGCCAATAGGATCGCCTCTCCCTTTGGCCAGTCAGATGACCCGCTTCCTGATTGGCCAGGAGGAGAATCAGGATGATATTAGCGAATACTTATTCGCCATTGTCACACAAGTGGGTGTGCACTGCGCCCCAAGCCCACCCTTTTTTGAAGTCTATTAACCACTTCAATACCAGGCACTTAGACACCTTCCTGCCCAAGCCAATTGTCAGCTTTCAGCGCTGTCGAAATTTGAATGACAATGGTGGTCATACAACACTGTACCCAAACAAATTTTTATCATTTTTTTCCCACAAATAGAGCTTTATTTTGGTGGTATTTGATCACCTCTGCGGTTTTTATTTTTGCGCAACAAATAAAAAAAGACCGAAAATTTTGAAAAAAAACTAGTTTTTCTTTCTTTCTGTTAAAATTTTTTGTAAATAAGTAAGTTTTCTTCTTCAATGACGGGCACTGATAAGGTGGCACTGATGGGCACTGATAGGCGGCACTGATGGACACTGATAGGTGGCACTAATGGGCACTGATAGGTGGCACTGGTATGCGGCACTGATGGGCACTCATAGGCGGCACTGATGGGCACTCATAGGCGGCACTGATGAGTACTTATGGGTGGCACTGATAGGTGGCATGGATGGGCACTGATGGGCACTGATAGGTGGCACAGATGGACACTGATGGGTGGCACTGTTGACACTGATTGGTGGCACTGATGACATTGATGGGTGGCATTGCTGGGCATCACTGCTTTATAATGGTGCCAATCAGTGCCCATTTGTGGGCACTGGTTGGCACAGATTGGGCACAGACTGGGCACATTGGGCACATGTGGATGGCCATGGGGTACATACCTGGCCATCCACATGTCGCCCGCTTCCCTGGTGGTCCTGGCGGCTTCCCTGGTGATCTAGTGCGGGCATCCGAGGGGGGGCTGCGCTGATAAAGAATCAGCGCAGACCCCCCTGTCAGGAGAGCCACCGATCGGCTCTCCTCTACTCGCGTCTGTCAGACGCGAGTGAGGAAAAGCCGATCAACGGCTCTTCCTATTGACATCGTGATCAGCCGTGATTGGACACAGCTGATCACGTGGTAAAGAACCTCTGCCGGAGGCTCTTTACCAAGATCGGTGGAGCGGTGTGTCAGACTGACACACCGATCCACCGATTGCGGCGATGCGTGCCCCCACAGGCGCGCGGCAGCAAGTTATCCTGCAGGACGTCATATGACGCCCAGTCAGGATAACTGAACCACCGCCCAGCTGTCAATCTGCTATAGGCCGGACGGGAAGTCGTTAAAGCCTCTGGGTCTAATCACGTGCTTAAAAAAAAAAACAAAAAAACAATTGGAATCCAATGCGCCGTCACCCTGCATGTAAATTAGAGGGCCAGATGCGTGGATAGGGGGGGCAGCACCCCTGCGCCCCATATGGATGGGCTGCCACTGGTTTGGCATGAAGTGTTTCAGTTCTGATTTGGATTCTGTAGTGTGACATGCGTTGTGTGTTTTTGTAAATACAGCATGTCCTGTTATGCTTTGCTTTCTTGCTCTCCACATTGCTTTTTTATCTGTGATCACAATTTTATTGTATGCTGGTTTTTATGAAAATAAACACCCAATTTGGTTTTGATCTGCACCATCCGGAGTCTTCTTCTTTTTTACATATTTTCATCATGAGCCCGCTGGATCCATCCATCCGGCCATCATTGGCCCAAGGGCCAGCTCTCCTGTGGTAACCGTATTGGAGAAGTACTGACCCCCGAGGACACCGGTGTCTGCTCCAGTCTTTTTGCTGACTACTCCAGGACACTTCGAACCGTTCCTGTTACATCGGGATTTCCGCTATTCATGCTCGTTTGATCTGGTGTCGCTGACATACAGGTCCACCGGTTTTGGTAAGGGTACCCATTTACTTTCTTCTGTCATATCTGCTGTCAACATTATACCTGGTGTTCCTGACTCCCTGTATGAAGAAATTCTCAGTCTGATGTGCTCTTGGCCCCTATATGAATTATTCTTCACTTGTGGTTTATTCACCACCCTTTGGGACTGACCCACTTGAGATTTATCACTCACTATATATTGTATTGGGACTTATTTACTTGTTGATTGCATTTTTCATTCATATGTTTTTCCATATGTTTTTCACATTTTTACACAGTTTTTGCATTTTCATTAGTACTACAGTTCTACTCACTTCCTATTTATGAATTTTTGCAACATTCGTATGTAGCTGCTTCATACTTCATTGCGCGATAAGATAGCGCAATCATTTTTCGTGATTATAGTTATTTTCTGTTATGCTCAATGAAGCTTTGATTTGACACTAATGCCCCGTACACACGATAGGATTTTCCGACGGAAAATGTGTGATAGGACCTTGTTGTCAGAAATTCCCACCGAGTGTAGGCTCCATCACACATTTTCCATAGGAATTTGACACACAAAGTTTGAGAGCTTGCTATAAAATTTGGATTTTATTGTCGGAAATTCCGATCGTGTGTACACAAATCCGACACACAAAGTGCCACGCATGCTCAGAATAAATTAAGAAACGAAAGCTATTGGCTACTGCCCCGTTTATAGTCCCGACGTACGTGTTTTACGTCACCGCGTTCAGAATGATCGGATTTTCCGACAGCTTTGTGTGACCGTGTGTATGCAAGACAAGTTTGAGCCAACATCCGTCGAAAAAAAAACATGGATTTTTTTGTCGGAATGTCCGATCAATGTTCGACCGTGTGTACGGGGCATTACAGTTACCTGAATAAAATCAAGATCCTTATCCTTGTGCTAACGCTTCATGAACCGAATCTATAGTACCTTGCACCCACTATATGTTGACGTACTTATATCCCTTTATAACACACTCAACAGTTGTATGCATTCTACTACAATTGTTGCTCAATCTCTGTACAGATCCATTGGGTTTACCATCAGCTATGCAGTGTAAGGCCTCGAACACACGATAAGAAAATCAGAAGGGAAAATTCATAAGACGAGCTGTCTGTGGATTTTCGGATCGCTAGTACGGTGCTTACGACAGCCGATTTGACTTTTTCATCAGACAAAAGCTGGATGTGCAGGCTATAAAATTTTTGTTGAATGTGAACTCAACATCTGATTTTCGGATGGTCAGTAGAGAAATTGTCACACTAAAGTCGAAAGTACAAACACGCATCAGAATCAAGGAACGAGCCGGAAGAGTTGGGTCTTGTAAACTACTGTTCGAAATCTAGAATTGATATTCGTGACGCGGCAATTGATGAAATGTCGAAATGCAGCGCACATTCTCATCTTCTTTAATGGGATAATAATGAAGCTGCTTTGCTGGTGATACTGATGTAGTTATGCCAAAACGTGTTTTAAAAGGCTTTTGTTTTGTACGATCTGAAAATCGCGAATCAACGCTCACCAAACTTCTACTAACATGAAATTAGCAGAAGGGGCCCAAAGGGTGGCGGTTGAGAAATTAACTTCCTATTTATACCCTCATAGTCACTACGTTCGTGTTTGTCAAACGACAATTTGCAGATAGTTAGTATGCTAGACAAAATCCTGCACACGCCCTTTTGATAAAAATCAGACGACCGGTCGTACAACAATCAAATTATGTGTACGAGGCCTAAGGGTCTGCCAAAACAATCCATTCAATTTATATATACAGTAGTCGTTGGTAAATGTAAAGGAGAGCGTGCAATCATATTGTAATACACGTGGCTAGTTCTACAATCCATCCATGTTCCGTCTTGTCTAATCAAAGTTTGATACAACCTCATCCACATTTTATTAATGAGTTGGATCTTGCTTGAGCCAAAAGATTTTTTTACAATGCTTTGTAAATGTAGAATCAGATTTAAACATGTGCACAGTTGTCTGAGTAAAGTAATTTAACCACTTAAGGATTAAGCCTATTTCTGACACTTGTTGCTTACAAGGTAAAATCAGTATTTTTTACTAGAAAATTACTTAGAACCCCCAAACATTATAGATATAGTTTAAGCAAAGACTCTGGTGAATAAAATGGTGGTCATTACAGTATTTTATGTCACACGGTATTTGCGCAGCAGTCTTTCAAATGCAATTTTTTGGGAAAAAAAAACACTTCACTGAATTAAAAAAAAAAAAAAAAAACTAAACAGTAAAGTTAGCCCAATTTTTTGTATAATGTGAAAGGTGATGTTATGCCGAGTAAATAGATAGCTAATAGACATGTGCACACTGAAATATTTCGTTTGGGAATTTCGTTTTCGTCCGAAAAATAAATTGATTTAGTTACTCCCGAAATTCGTTTTTATTTATTTTGTTTTTCGTTAAAAATTGCATTCGTCCGAAAATCCAAATTAAGGTTGAATCTGTCATTGAAGGCTTATGGTGTCTGTCAAATGATTCGCTGCTTTGTCGAATCTTCGTCGTTCATGTTGAATGTATATAGTTCAAACAGAAAATGGACTGGTGATAGTGATCCCTGATCAGACATGTAACAAGATAGGGTATATAGAATCTCAATCTATAATATAGAATCTATAATAATAAATCCCCCCCCCACAACACGGGCAGCCTCCGAGGCTATCACAACACTAGCAACACTAGTATCACTATCAAGTTCACAACACTAACACAATAGCAGCAGATTATTATGAAAAAGTTAAGTTGAACTGTAGCTTGCTTCACTATTGTTCTGCTGCTGTGCTTATGCTTAATTGCTAAATAATTCAGGTTCTCTAACAAACGGACCAGCTAAGATTGACTGTCTTCTGAAATGATTCAGTGTGTGTGTCTCTCTCGTAAGTGAAAGTAAGTTGGCTGTACGTGTGTACTTAGTTCTAGCTATTTTACTGCTCCTCCTCTTTGGTTACAATCAGCCAATAACATTCATTATCATCATTAATTTTATTTTACTTCCCCCACCCAATTCCAGCAGCCATCTTTTCTCTCTATGTCGAATCTTTTCTCTCTATGTCGAATCTTTTCTCTCTATGTAGAATAATCTTCTAATAGAGTTAAGGTTAGGCACATTTGACCACAGGTTCGATGGACACAGATTGTTATTGTCAGCATCATGTCGAATCTCCTATCTATATCGAACTGTTGTCGCAACGAAAACGAAAATAAAGCATTTGTTTATGTTAGATGTTTCTTTTTTTCGGATTCTGCACTTAACAAACGATAACGAAAAATACCTGAAATTCGGACAAAAATGCATTCGGACGAAAACGAATGCACATGTCTAATCGCTAACATGTTACAGTTTGAAATTGCGCACACTTGTGGAAAGACTACAAACTACGATATCACTATCACCAGTCCATTTTCTGTTTGAACTATATACATTCAACATGAACGACGAAGATTCGACAAAGCAGCGAAACATTTGACAGACACCATAAGCCTTCAATGACAGATTCAACCTTAATTAATTTGGATTTTCGGACGAATGCAATTTTTAACGAAAAACGAAATAAATAAAAACGAATTTCGGGAGTAACTAAATCAATTTATTTTTCGGACGAAAACGAAATTCCCAAACGAAATATTTCAGTGTGCACATGTCTATTAGATATATAGATATATCTATATATATATATATATATATAATATTTTATTATACACACACAGTACCTTGAAAAAGTATTCATACCCATTAAAATGTTCCACATTTTGTCATGTTACATCTAAAAACCTAAATGTATTTTTTTGGGATTTCATTTGATAGACCAACACAAAGTGGCACATAATTGTGAAGTGGAAGGAAAATGATAAATGGTTTTCAATTTTTTTTACAAATAAATACGTGAAAAGTGTGGCGTGCATTTGTATTCAGCCCCCTTTACTCTGATACCCCTAACTAAAATCTAGTGGAACCAATTGCCTTCAGAAATCACCTAATTAGTGAATAGAGTCCACCTGTGTGTAATTTAATCTCAGTATAAATACAGCTGTTCTGTGAAGTCCTCAGAGGTTTGTTAGAGACCCTTTGTGAACAAACAGCATCATGAAGGCCAAGGAACACACCAGACAAGTCAGAGATAAAGTTTTGGAGAAGTTTAAAGCAGGGTTAGGTCATAAAAAAATATCCCAAGTTTTGAACAAATGGAAAGAGTATGGCACAACTTCAAACCTACCAAGACATGGCCGTCCACCTAAATGGACGCAAGGGGAGCATTAATCACAGAAGCAGCCAAAAGGCCCATGGTAACTTTAGGGGAGCTGCAGAGATCCACAGCTCAGGTGGGAGAATCTGTCCACAGGACAACTATTAGTTGTGCACTCCACAAATCTGGCCTTTATGGAAGAGTAGCAAGAAGAAAGCCAAAAGAAGTCCTTTTTTCAGTTTGCGAGAAGCCATGTGGGGGACACAGCAAACATATGGGAAAAGGTGACCTAAAAGCAAAATGCTATGTGTGGAGAAAAACTAACACTGCACATCACCCTGAACACACCATCCCCACTGTGAAACATGGTGGTGGCAGCATCATGTTGTGGGGATGCTTTTCTTCAGCAGGGAAGCTGGTCAGAGTTGATGGGAAGATGGATGGAGCCAAATACAGGGCAATCTTAGAAGAGAACCTGTTAAAGTTTGCAAAAGACTTGAGACTGGGGCGGAGGTTCAACTTCCAGCAGGAAAATGACCCTAAACATACAGCCAGAGCTACAATGGAATGGTTTAGATCAAAGCATATTCATATGTTAGAATGGCCCAGTCAAAGTCCAGACCTAAACCAATTGGGAATCTGTGGCAAGGCTTGAAAATTGCTGTTCACAGACGCTCTCCATCTAATCTGACAGAGCTTGAGCTATTTTGCAAAGAATGGGCAAAAATGTTACTCTAGATGTGCAAAGCTGGTAGAGACATTCACAGATATATGCCACTTTGTGTTGGTTCATCATAAAAAATCCCAATAAAATACATTTAAGTTTTTGGTGGTAACATGACAACATGTGGAAAATTTCAAAGGGTATGAGTACTTTTTCAAGGCACTGTGTATGTATATATATATATATATATATATATATATATATACACACACACACATATACATTTACAGTATCTCACAAGAGTGAGTACACCCCTCACATTTTTGTAAATATTTTATTATATCTTTTCATGTGAAAACACTGAAGAAATGACACTTTGCTACAATGTAAAGTAGTGAGTGTACAGCTTGTATAACAGTGTAAATTTGTTGTCCCCTCAAAATAACTCAACACATGGCTATTATTGTCTAAACAGCTGGCAACAAAAGTCAGTACACCCCTAAGTGAAAATGTCCACATTGGGCGCAATTAGCCATTTTCCCTCCCCGGTGTCATGTGACTTGTTAGTGTTACAAGGTCTAAGGTGTGAATGGGGAGCAGGTGTGTTAAATTTGGAGATATCGCTCTCACTCTCTCATACTGGTCACTGGAAGTACAACATGGCACCTCATGGCAAAGAGCTCTCTGAGGATCTGAAAAAAAGAATTGTTGCTCCACATAAAGATGGCCTAGGCTATAAGAAGATTGCCAAAAGCCTGAAACTGAGCTGCAGCACGGTGGCCAAGACCATACAGCGGTTTAACAGGGCAGGTTCCACTCAGAACAGGCCTCGCCATGGTCGACAAAAGGAGTTGAGTGCACGTGCTCAGCGTCATATCCAGAGGTTCTCTTTGGGAAATAGACGTATGAGTGATGCCAGCATTGCTGCAGAGGTTGAAGGGGTGGGGGGTCAGCCTGTCAGTGCTCAGACCATACGCTGCACACTGCATCAAATTGATCTTCATGGCTGTCATCCCAGAAGGAAGCCTCTTCTAAAGATGATGCACAAGAAAGCCCGCAGTTTGCTGAAGACAAGCAGACTAAGGACATGGATTACTGGAACCATGTCCTGTGGTCTGATGAGACCAAGATAAATTTATTTGGTTCAGATGGTGTCAAGCGTGTGTGGCGGCAATCAGATGAGGAGTACAAAGACAAGTGTGTCTTGCTTAGTCAAGCATGGTGGTGGGAGTGTCAAGATCTGGGGCTGCATGAGTGCTGCTGGCACTGGGGAGCTACAGTTTATTGAGGGAACCATGAGTGCCAACATGTACTGTGAAATACTAAAGCAGAGCATGATCCCCTCCCCTCGGAGACTGGGCCGCAGGGCAGTATTCCAACATAACAGCCCCTAAACACACCTGCAAGACTACCACTGCCTTGCTAAAGAAGCTGAGGGTAAAGGTGATGGACTGGCCAAGCATGTCTCCAGACCTAAACCCTATTGAGCATCTGTGGGGCATCATCAAATGGAAGGTAGAGGAGCGCAAGGTCTCTAACATCCACCAGCTCTGTGATGTCGCCATGGAGGAGTGAAAGAGGACTCCAGCGGCAAGCTGTGAAGCTCTGGTGAACTCCATGCCCAAGAGGGTTAAGGCAGTGAATAAAATAATGGTGGCCACACAAAATATTGACTCTTTGGGCCCAATTTGGACATTTTCACTTAGGGGTGTACTGACTTTTGTTGCCAGCGGTTTAGAAAATAATGGCTGTGTGTTGAGTTATTTTGAGGGGACAGCAAATGTACACTGTTATACAAGCTGTACACTCACTACTTTACATTGTAACAAAGTGTCATTTCTTCAGTGTTGTCACATAAAAAGATAGAATAAAATATTTACAAAAATGTGAGGGGTTTACTCACTTTTGTGAGATACTGTATATATATATATATATATATATATATAGAGAGAGATAGATAGATAGATAGATAGATAGATAGATAGATAGATAGATAGATAGATAGATAGATAGATAGATAGATAGATAGATAGATAGATAGATAGATAGATCTATCTATCTATCTATATATATATATATAATTTTTTTTTGTGTCTATGTGTATATAAAATGCATTTTTTTATGTTGCTATTTACAGATGCATTCATCTACATGCTGGTTTTCCCCCTGGTCCATTGTATAATGCACAGAATGACTTATTCATATATACATAATGGAGGCTTGGACTGTCCTTTCTTCTATTAGGTTCACGGCCCCAGCTAGGGGCTGAGAAATCAATGTTCTTTTTAAGCTTCCTTCCTCTCACACTTAGATAATTTATTGTCAGAAATGATATCACTCTCTGGTGAATAAAACATGTATCCCAAACCCACAGCTCACTGTGTGCCAGCAGGCAGAGGAAGAAGAGGACCTTTTGCGTAAAAAAAAAAGGTGAATGGTTAAATCACAGCACAACTAAAAAAATGTGCAGCAAGTCAAAATTCATTCCTTACTTATGCTTTCAGCATTATGTAAAAAAAAAAAAAAAAAACTTGACATTAATTAGCGTTGTTAAATAACAGTGGAGTCATGAGTTCTTATCAGTCAATAAAATATAATTTAATGCAATTAAGCTTATTTACAATAGAAGTAGAGGCTGCTTACTTAGGTGAAGCTTCTCCTGCTTACTAAGACAAAGGAACATTCATTTTGCAAAGTAAACATTCTCTTTGATAACTGGACAACTTCTACTCCTCAATTATCCCAAGGAAATTGAGTAGTTGACGTTAGGGATGAGCCGAACACCCCCCCCCCCCCCCCCCCCGGTTCGGATCGCACCAGAATCTGCGAACGGACCGAAAATTCGCACGAACGTTGGAACCCAATTGACGTCCATGGGACTCGAACGTTCGAAATCAAAAGTGCTCATTTTAAAGGCTAATTTGCATGGTATTGTCCTAAAAGGGGTTTGGGGACCCGGGTCCTGCCCCAGGGGACATGTATCAATGCAAAAAAAACTTTTAAAAATGTCCGTTTTTTTCAGGAGCAGTGATTTTAATGATGCTTAAAGTTAAAAAAAAAGTGAAATATTCCTTTAAATATCGTACCTGGGGGGTGTCTATAGTATGCCTGTAAAGTGGCGCGTGTTTCCCGTGCATAGAACATTCCCTGCACAAAATGTCATTTTTAAAGGAAAAAAAGTCATTTAAAACTGCTTGCGGCTTTAATGTAATGTCGGGTCCTGGCAATATGGATGAAATCAGTGAGACAAACGGCATGGGTACCCCCCAGTCCATTACCAGGCCCTTTGGGTCTTGTATGGATATTAAGGGGAACCCCGCACCTAAATTAAAAAAAGGAAAGGCGTGGGGCCACCAGGCCCTATATACTCTGAACAGCAGTATACAGGCGGTGCATACAAGACAGGGCCTGTAGGTTTGTTGTTAAGTAGAATCTGTTTGTAATTTTGAACTGGTACATTTTTAACGTGTTTAGCTCCAGCCAAAAAATCTATTTTAAGCTTTTTGGAAAACATAGGGAAGGGTTATCACTCCTGTGAGATTTGTTTTGCTGTCTGTGCTCCTCTTCAGAAGATTTAACCTCATTTTTTTGTACCAATGACAAATGTTTTTTGAAAATTTGGGTTTTTTTGTGAAACAAGGATTGGTGATAAAGCATCAATGGAAAGGAGAAACGTTTTTCCCATATTAACTCTTACAGGAGAGAATTTCCCTTCCTAGGGGTAGATTTCATCTCACTTCCTGTTGTCTCCTTCCGTTTGCAAGTAGGAGTCGTTTGTAAGTTGGATGTTTGAAAGTAGGGGCCTGCCCTATATACTCAGCAGAAATTTGGGCCTTAGGTGTTGTTGTGGCCCCAAAACTGTAAGCCCTCACAGGGCCCTTCTGTGAAATATTAGATCAAGAATTGTAATTACATGCCCCTGTTGAACAGGGGCAGAAAAATTGGCCCTTTGGTGGTGGTGCCACAACACTGTAAGTCCTCACTCGCTCTTGGTGGGAGCAGAAACGGGCCCTGCTGTGAAATATTAGATCAAGAATTGTAATTACATGCCCCTGTTGAGCAGGGGCTGAAAAATTGGGCCTTAGGCACTGGTGCTGGTGCCACAACACTGCAACCCCTCACAGATATTCTAGTTGAAACGCAGAAACGAGCCCTGCTGCAAAGTATTGCATCAAAAATTGAAATTACACTCCCCTGTTAAACAGGGGCTGAAAAATTGGGCCTTAGGCACTGGTGCTGGTGCCACAACACTGCAACCCCCCATAGATACTCTAGTTGGAACGCAGGAATGAGCCCTGCTACAAAGTATTGCATCAAAAATTGTAATTACACGCCCCTGTTAAACAGGGGCTGAAAAATTGGGCCTTAGGCACTGGGGCTGGTGCCACAACACTGCAACCCCTCACAGATGCTCTAGTTGGAACACAGAAAAGAGCCCTGCTGCAAAGTATTGCATCAAAAATTGTAATTACACGCCCCTGTTAAACAGGGGCTGAAAAATTGGGGCTTAGGCACTGGTGGTGGCGCCCAGAACCAAAAATGTTCTTACAAGCTATCAGCATGATCATTGAGGAGGAAGAGGATAATTACTCAGGATAGTCACTCAGCATCAGCATAGGCAGTCTTTGAAGGGATCTGAGATTTCAAAAAAAATTATTCGGTTACATCAGCATCAGGTGCTTGGTAGCTGGTGGTGATCCAAGACTGATTCATTTTTATGAAGGTCAGTCGATCGACCGAGTCGGTGGACAGACGCACCCTGTGATCGGTTACAAAGCCTCCAGCAGCACTGAATGTGCGTTCCGAAAGAACGCTGGATGCAGGGCAGGCCAGTAGCTCAATTGCATACTGTGCAAGCTCTGGCCAGTGATCCATCCTCAAGACCCAGTAACCCAGAGGATTTTCGGTGGGAAAGGTGTCCAAGTCAGATCTTGCCCCTAGGTATTCCTGCACCATGTAAAACAGACGCTGGGGATGGTTGCTGGAACCGATCATACCTTGGGGCTGCGGACCAAAAAATTGTCTGAACGCATCGGTCAGACGGCCACCTTCTCCACCGCTCCTTCTTTGACTGACTGAAGCCTCAACAACACGTTGTCCAGAAACAGGAGTTTGTAACCTCCCAGTCTCTGGGAACGCGTTGCACAGACCTTTCTGCAAGGCCTCCCGAAGGTGTTTCATCCTCTGCTCCCTCTGCGATGGCAAGATAAGGTCCGCAACCTTACCCTTGTAACATGGATAAAGGAGGGTTGCCAGCCAGTATTGGCCCTTCTCCTTGATACCACGAATACGAGGATCCTTACGCAGGCTTTGCAGGATCAGGGAGGCCATGCAGCATAGGTTTGCTGAGGCATTCGGTCCGGAGTCCTCTGGGTCACTAAGGAGGACATGGTCCGCAGCCACCTCCTCCCAGCCATGTACAAGTCCATGTGTTTCTTGGGACTGATCCCTTAAAGACTGCTGCTGATGCTGAGTGCCAGGCTCCACTTCCATACTGACACAATCCTCCTCCTCCTCGTCCTCTTCCTGTGTGATCGGCGGGCACGCAGGAACACTGTCTGGATAAAGGGGGCCTTGAGAGCTAGGGAAGTCCTCCTCTTTCTGCCTCTGTTCTGCCTCAAGTGCCCTGTCCATTATTCCATGCAGCGTGTGCTCCAACAGATGGACAAGGGGGACAGTGTCACTGATGCATGCACTGTCACTGCTCACCATCCTCGTGGCCTCCTCAAATGGTGACAGGACAGTGCATGCATCCCTGATCATGGCCCACTGGCGTGGGGAAAAAAAAACAAGCTCCCCTGACCCTGCCCTGGTGCCATAGTCCCACAGGTACTCATTGATGGCCCTCTGCTGCATGTGAAGCTGCTGCAGCATGGCCAACGTTGAGTTCCACCTGGTGGGCATGTCACAGATTAGGCGGTTCTTGGGCAGGTTAAACTCCTTTTGGAGGTCTGCCAGCTGAGCACTGGCATTATATGACCGGCGGAAATGCACACAGACTTTCCTGGCCTGCCTCAGGACATCCTGTAAGCCCGGGTACCTGCCCAAGAACCACTGCACCACCAAGTTAAGGACGTGAGCCAAACAGGGCACATAGGTCATTTGTCCCTGTCGGAGGGCAGAGAGGAGGTTGGTGCCATTGTCGCAAACCACCATTCCTGTCTTAAGTTGGCATGGCGTCAACCACCTCTGAACCTGCCCCTGCAGAGCTGACAGAACCTCTGCCCTAGTGTGGCTTCTGTCCCCCAAGCACACCAGCTCAAGCACCGCATGGCATCTTTTGGCCTGCATACTTGCGTAGCCCCTTGAACGGCTATGGAGCACCGCTGGTTCCGAGGACAAAGCACAGGAAGAGGCCATAGAGGAAGGAGAAGAGGAGGGGGTGGAGGAGAGAGGTGTGTCACAATCATTAGTAGTGGCATTTTGGAGGTGTGGTGGCGGAACAACCTCCAACACTACTGCACTTTGTCCTGCATCCTTCCCAGCTGCCAGGAGAGTCACCCAATGCGTGGTGAAACTTAGGTAACGTCCCTGTCCATGCCTGCTGGACCATGAGTCAGCGGTAATATGCACCTTACCGCCCTGTCCAGTGAGGCCAAGACATTGCCTTCCACATGCCGGTAGAGAGCCGGAATCGCCTTCCGTGAGAAAAAGTGGCGTTTGGGTACCTGCCACTGAGGAACCGCACATTCCACAAACTCACGGAAGGGGACAGAGTCTACCAACTGAAAAGGCAGCAGTTGAAGTGCTAGCAATTTTGCCAAGCTAGCATTCAACCGCTGGGCATGTGGATGGCTGGGAGCGAACTTCTTTCGGCAGTGCAGCAGCTGGGGCAGGGAAATTTGCCTGGTACAATCTGACGTCGGTGTACCGAAAGCAGATTGCCCACAAGTACTTGGCTGTGACACACCTAATTCTACACCTTCATTCCTCTCAGTGCAGGTCTCAGAGAGGACTGAAGGTATAGTGGGGTTGGAGATCTCAGCTGATGAGGAGCAAGGAGAGGTCCTCTTTGTTCTTTGGTGTTGGTCTTTTAAATATGCTTGCCAACGAACTGCATGGCAGGTCAACATATGTCTGGTCAAGCATGTGGTGCCCAAGCGGGAGATGTTTTGGCCATGCGAGATACGCTTGAGACATATGTTGCAAATAGCAGCGGTGCGATCTGATGCGATGAGAACACCACCAACCTTCTACAGGTAGCTTTAGCTGAACACTGTGCAGAGCTCGCAAAAAACTAACTTGTAGCTTATTTAGCTGCCTGCGGTAGTGATAGGATCAGGAAAACACAACCAACCTTCTACAGGTAGCTTTAGGTGAACACTGTGCAGAGCTCGCCAAAAAATAACTTGTAGCTTATTTAGCTGCCTGCAGTAGTGATAGGATCAGGAAAACAACACCAACCTTCTACAGGTAGCTTTAGGTGAACACTGTGCAATAACTTGTAGGTTTAGCTGAACACTGTGAGGAGGACGCACTACACTAACTTGTAGCTTTAGCTGAACACTGTGCAGAGGTCTCACTACACTAACTTGTAGCTTTAGCTGAACACTGTGCAGAGGTCGCACTACACTAACTTGTAGTTTTAGCTGAACACTGTGAGCAGGACGCACTACACTAACTTGTAGCTTTAGATGAACACTGTGCAGAGGTCTCACTACACTAACTTGCAGTTTTAGCTGAACACTGTGAGCAGGATGCACTACACTAACTTGTGGCTTTAGCTGAACACTGTGCAGAGGTCTCACTACACTAACTTGTAGTTTTAGCTGAACACTGTGAGGAGGACGCACTACACTAACTTGTAGCTTTAGCTGAACACTGTGCAGAGGTCGCACTACACTAACTTGTAGTTTTAGCTGAACACTGTGAGGAGGACGCACTACCCTAACTTGTAGCTTTAGCTGAACACTGTGCAGAGGTCACACTAAACTAAGTTGTAGCTTTAGCTGAAAACTGTGAGGAGAACGCACTACACTAACTTGTAGCTTTAGCTGAACACTGTACAGAGGTCTCACTACACTAACTTGTAGTTTTAGCTGAACACTGTGAGCAGGACGCACTACACTAACTTGTAGCTTTAGCTGAACACTGTGCAGAGGTCGCACTACACTAACTTGTAGTTTTAGCTGAACACCGTGAGCAGGGCGCACTACATTAACTTGTAGCTTTAGCTGAACACTGTGCAGCGGTCTCACTACACTAACTTGTAGCTTTAGCTGAACACTGTGCAGAGGTCGCACTACACTAACTTGTAGTTTTAGCTGAACACTGTGAGCAGGACACACTACACTAACTTGTAGCTTTAGCTGAACACTGTGCAGAGGTCTCACTACACTAACTTGTAGTTTTAGCTGAACACTGTGAGCAGGATGCACTACACTAACTTGTAGCTTTAGCTGAACACTGTGCAGAGGTCTCACTACACTAACTTGTAGTTTTAGCTGAACACTGTGAGGAGGACGCACTACACTAACTTGTAGCTTTAGCTGAACACTGTGCAGAAGTCTCATTACACTAACTTGTAGCTTTAGCTGAACACTGTGCAGAGGTCGCACTACACTAACTTGTAGTTTTAGCTGAACACTGTGAGCAGGATGCACTACACTAACTTGTAGCTTTAGCTAAACACTGTGCAGAGGTCTCACCACACTGACTTGTAGTTTTAGCTGAACACTGTGAGCAGGACACACTACACTAACTTGTAGCTTTAGCTGAACACTCTGCAGAGGTCTCACTACACTAACTTGTAGTTTTAGCTGAACACTGTGAGGAGGACGCACTACACTAACTTGTAGCTTTAGCTGAACACTGTGCAGAGGTCTCACTACACTAACTTGTAGCTTTAGCTGAACACTGTGCAGAGGTCGCACTACACTAACTTGTAGTTTTAGCTGAACACTGTGAGCAGGACGCACTACACTAACTTGTAGCTTTAGCTGAACACTGTGCAGAGGTCTCACTACACTAACTTGTAGCTTTAGCTGAACACTGTGCAGAGGTCGCACTACACTAACTTGTAGTTTTAGCTGAACACTGTGAGCAGGACGCACTACACTAACTTGTAGCTTTAGATGAACACTGTGCAGAGGTCTCACTACACTAACTTGCAGTTTTAGCTGAACACTGTGAGCAGGATGCACTACACTAACTTGTGGCTTTAGCTGAACACTGTGCAGAGGTCTCACTACACTAACTTGTAGTTTTAGCTGAACACTGTGAGGAGGACGCACTACACTAACTTGTAGCTTTAGCTGAACACTGTGCAGAGGTCGCACTACACTAACTTGTAGTTTTAGCTGAACACTGTGAGGAGGACGCACTACCCTAACTTGTAGCTTTAGCTGAACACTGTGCAGAGGTCACACTAAACTAAGTTGTAGCTTTAGCTGAAAACTGTGAGGAGAACGCACTACACTAACTTGTAGCTTTAGCTGAACACTGTACAGAGGTCTCACTACACTAACTTGTAGTTTTAGCTGAACACTGTGAGCAGGACGCACTACACTAACTTGTAGCTTTAGCTGAACACTGTGCAGAGGTCGCACTACACTAACTTGTAGTTTTAGCTGAACACCGTGAGCAGGGCGCACTACATTAACTTGTAGCTTTAGCTGAACACTGTGCAGCGGTCTCACTACACTAACTTGTAGCTTTAGCTGAACACTGTGCAGAGGTCGCACTACACTAACTTG
Source organism: Lithobates clamitans (assembly GCA_037952925.1). Lineage (NCBI taxonomy): Eukaryota > Metazoa > Chordata > Amphibia > Anura > Ranidae > Lithobates > Lithobates clamitans. The sequence goes on from JBBGZY010000544.1 coordinate 5,303,567, forward strand.
TAGTTTTAGCTGAACACTGTGAGCAGGACACACTACACTAACTTGTAGCTTTAGCTGAACACTGTGCAGAGGTCTCACTACACTAACTTGTAGTTTTAGCTGAACACTGTGAGCAGGATGCACTACACTAACTTGTAGCTTTAGCTGAACACTGTGCAGAGGTCTCACTACACTAACTTGTAGTTTTAGCTGAACACTGTGAGGAGGACGCACTACACTAACTTGTAGCTTTAGCTGAACACTGTGCAGAAGTCTCATTACACTAACTTGTAGCTTTAGCTGAACACTGTGCAGAGGTCGCACTACACTAACTTGTAGTTTTAGCTGAACACTGTGAGCAGGATGCACTACACTAACTTGTAGCTTTAGCTAAACACTGTGCAGAGGTCTCACCACACTGACTTGTAGTTTTAGCTGAACACTGTGAGCAGGACACACTACACTAACTTGTAGCTTTAGCTGAACACTCTGCAGAGGTCTCACTACACTAACTTGTAGTTTTAGCTGAACACTGTGAGGAGGACGCACTACACTAACTTGTAGCTTTAGCTGAACACTGTGCAGAGGTCTCACTACACTAAGTTGTAGCTTTAGCTGAACACTGTGCAGAGGTCGCACTACACTAACTTGTAGTTTTAGCTGAACACTGTGAGCAGGACGCACTACACTAACTTGTAGCTTTAGCTGAACACTGTGCAGAGGTCTCACTACACTAACTTATAGTTTTAGCTGAACACTGTGAGGAGGACGTACTACACTAACTTGTAGCTTTAGCTAAACACTGAGCAGAGGTCGCACTACACTAACTTGTAGTTTTAGCTGAACACTGTGAGGAGGACGCACTACACTAACTTGTAGCTTTAGCTGAACACTGTGAGCAGGACACACTACACTAACTTGTAGCTTTAGCTGAACACTGTGCAGAAGTCTCATTACACTAACTTGTAGCTTTAGCTGAACACTGTGCAGAGGTCGCACTACACTAACTTGTAGTTTTAGCTGAACACTGTGAGCAGGATGCACTACACTAACTTGTAGCTTTAGCTAAACACTGTGCAGAGGTCTCACCACACTGACTTGTAGTTTTAGCTGAACACTGTGAGCAGGACACACTACACTAACTTGTAGCTTTAGCTGAACACTGTGCAGAGGTCTCACTACACTAACTTGTAGCTTTAGCTGAACACTGTGCAGAGGTCGCACTACACTAACTTGTAGTTTTAGCTGAACACTGTGAGCAGGACGCACTACACTAACTTGTAGCTTTAGCTGAACACTGTGCAGAGGTCTCACTACACTAACTTATAGTTTTAGCTGAACACTGTGAGGAGGACGTACTACACTAACTTGTAGCTTTAGCTAAACACTGAGCAGAGGTCGCACTACACTAACTTGTAGTTTTAGCTGAACACTGTGAGCAGGACACACTACACTAACTTGTAGCTTTAGCTGAACACTCTGCAGAGGTCTCACTACACTAACTTGTAGTTTTAGCTGAACACTGTGAGGAGGACGCACTACACTAACTTGTAGCTTTAGCTGAACACTGTGCAGAGGTCTCACTACACTAACTTGTAGCTTTAGCTGAACACTGTGCAGAGGTCGCACTACACTAACTTGTAGTTTTAGCTGAACACTGTGAGCAGGACGCACTACACTAACTTGTAGCTTTAGCTGAACACTGTGCAGAGGTCTCACTACACTAACTTATAGTTTTAGCTGAACACTGTGAGGAGGACGTACTACACTAACTTGTAGCTTTAGCTAAACACTGAGCAGAGGTCGCACTACACTAACTTGTAGTTTTAGCTGAACACTGTGAGGAGGTCGCACTACACTAACTTGTAGTTTTAGCTGAACACTGTGAGCAGGACACACTACACTAACTTGTAGCTTTAGCTGAACACTGTGCAGAGGTCTCACTACACTAACTTGTAGTTTTAGCTGAACACTGTGAGCAGGATGCACTACACTAACTTGTAGCTTTAGCTGAACACTGTGCAGAGGTCTCACTACACTAACTTGTAGTTTTAGCTGAACACTGTGAGGAGGACGCACTACACTAACTTGTAGCTTTAGCTGAACACTGTGCAGAAGTCTCATTACACTAACTTGTAGCTTTAGCTGAACACTGTGCAGAGGTCGCACTACACTAACTTGTAGTTTTAGCTGAACACTGTGAGCAGGATGCACTACACTAACTTGTAGCTTTAGCTAAACACTGTGCAGAGGTCTCACCACACTGACTTGTAGTTTTAGCTGAACACTGTGAGCAGGACACACTACACTAACTTGTAGCTTTAGCTGAACACTCTGCAGAGGTCTCACTACACTAACTTGTAGTTTTAGCTGAACACTGTGAGGAGGACGCACTACACTAACTTGTAGCTTTAGCTGAACACTGTGCAGAGGTCTCACTACACTAACTTGTAGCTTTAGCTGAACACTGTGCAGAGGTCGCACTACACTAACTTGTAGTTTTAGCTGAACACTGTGAGCAGGACGCACTACACTAACTTGTAGCTTTAGCTGAACACTGTGCAGAGGTCTCACTACACTAACTTATAGTTTTAGCTGAACACTGTGAGGAGGACGTACTACACTAACTTGTAGCTTTAGCTAAACACTGAGCAGAGGTCGCACTACACTAACTTGTAGTTTTAGCTGAACACTGTGAGGAGGACGCACTACCCTAACTTGTAGCTTTAGCTGAACACTGTGCAGAGGTCACACTAAACTAACTTTTAGCTTTAGCTGAACACTGTGAAGAGGACGCACTACCCTAAATTGTAGCTTTAGCCTAACACTGTGCACTACACTAACTTGTAGTTTTAGCTGAACACTGTGCAGAGGTCACACTAAACTAACTTGTAGCTTTAACTGAACACTGTGAGGAGGACGCACTACACTAACTGTAAATAGTCTAGCTGCCTGACTGTGGTACTAATAGGATCAAAAGAACACCAGCAATTTTCTTCAGGTAGCTGTAAATACTGTAACAAGACAAGTCTGCCTGTCAGTAGGAAGATAACAGGAACGGATCTAGCTAAACTGAATACAGTGTATATATATATATATATATATATATATATATATATATATATATATATATATATATGCAACACCTGGCATGCATATATATACACAATACACTATAAGTGCAGCTAACTCACTGACTGTCCTCAAAAAAACACCAGTGATAAAATTGCGCTTGCTCTAAAGTATGAGCCGCTAACACAGCAAAAAGAATAATTGCTAAATAAACCAATAAAAACCAAAAGTGTAGCGCTAAATGAAAATGAAAATGCACCCTCAATATACAAATTGTGAAATTAAAATAAGTGAATGTCCGGTGCTTTAAATAAAGAATAAATGTCCATCAAAAACAAATTGAATGTCCATCAGTGGACTAATAATTACAGTCCGTAAAAAATAAGGACCTTAATGGTCACCACCTGTGAAAAATGTGCAAAATGTCGTCACCAGCGTGTAACATTATAAAGACTATTTAAAGATAATACACAGCTGGTTACTAATTAGTCCACCATATGTATATATTAGATCTTGTTGGTTGGTAAATGAAAAGACCAATTCGATACACCACACCACAGTGTCTTTATAAAAAACGTGCAATTCCCACAGCCAGTGAAGGTGGAAGCTTACCGGAGGGTTTGAACCCAAAGCAGCATATACTGTAAGGGTCAAACCAGCTTGTATTGCACACCAGCAATGGGGGGAAGACCTTGGCAACCTGGAGATGAAGGGATCCCAGGGGGCTTCATGGAAGTGTCTTCTCCACATATAACGTTAAATATCCCAGCATATGGCTCGTAATACCTTTTGGCCTTTGTAACGCCCCGGGAGTTTTCCAGGAATTTATTAGCAGCACCTCCTCCTTGCTAAAGAGGGACCTCGCCATGTCCACCTAGATGGAGAGCCTGACCAGCACAGGAACTTCCCAGTGATTACAATGACTCATTGCAGTTTCTGAAGCACACAACAGACATCTGTGTGGTAAGTCTCCAGGGACCTGGAAAATATGAGGATATCATCGAGATAAACCGCCACACATAACTGCAACAAATCTCGGAAGGACATCGTTAATAAATTCCTGGAAAACTGCCGGGGCGTTACAAAGGCCAAAAGGCATTACGAGCCATATGCTGGGATATATAACGTTATATTTGGAGAAGACACTTCCATGAAGCCCCCTGGGATCCCTTCATCTCCAGGTTGCCAAGGTCTTCCCCCCATTGGCGGTGTGCAATACAAGCTGGTTTGACCCTTACAGTATATGCTGCTTTGGGTTCAAACCCTCCGGTAAGCTTCCACCTTCACTGGCTGTGGGAATTGTACGTTTTTATGAATACACTGTGGTGTGGTGTATCGAATTGGTCTTTTCTTTTACCAACCAACAAGATCTAATATATACATATGGTGGACTAATTAGTAACCAGCTGTGTATTATCTTTAAATAGTCTTTATAGTGTTACACGCTGGTGACGGCATTTTGCATATTTTTCACAGGTGGTGACCATTAAGGTCCTTATTTTTTACGGACTGTAATTATTAGTCCACTGATGGACATTCAATTTGTTTTTGATGGACATTTACTCTTTATTTAAAGCAACGGACATTCACTTATTTTAATTTCACAATTTGTACATTGAAGGTGTATTTTCATTTTCATTTAGCACTGACTGTCCTGCCTAATCTAGCTAACTCAAATGAAATGACACTGTCTTTCTCTCTCTATCTAAGCACGCCGGAACACACTACCTGGCTTTGGCTAATTACAGCTCTCTCTACCGCCGGCACTGTGATTGGCCAAGCATGCGGGTCATAGTGCATGCTTGGCCAATCATCAGCCAGCAATGTACTGCGATGCCGCAGTGAATTATGGGCCGTGGCGCGCCACACGAATTTGGCGCGAACGGCCCACAACGTTCGCAATTCGGCGAACGATCAAACAGCCGAACATGGGTTCGACTCGAACGCGAAGCTCATCCCTAGTTGACGTTAACCATATGCACTGGTCAACACGAGAAGATATATTGGGGTTGATTTAAATATCCAAGCCCATTGAATCCAGTAGGGTCTCAGTCTGGTTGTGGTGCATTAAATGGAAAAAATGCAGCGCTTAAATATATTGAACTGTGAAAAAGTATAAAACTGTGAAATATTGTGTATCAATAATACTAAAAAATTGATATAATAAAGTCCACCACGTGAATTATGATTGGCACCAAAAGTCAGTGGAACAACATTTCTAAAACATCTTTAGGGCAAATAACACCAATGGAGACATGTTGAGAAAGAATGTTGAAAAGGAGGAAAATCTTGTGAGGAGACCGCCACCAATTGCATGAAGGCTTACCAGAGATGGTGGACCTAAAGGGGCATATACCTCTTAAGTTAACCAGGCTTGAAGTGATAAACACTATGTGCGATATGGAACCGTCAACGATCCAGATAACCACGATCACAATAGGGACTATGAACGGTACTGGTCAGCAGAATGTTCTCATGAGCGGGCAAATATGGGTCAGATGGAGAGAGGGACGGCCAGAGAAGATTCACAAACCCACACAAGAAATGAAACAAAGTTGCACATAGTGTGATATTGTTTTGGGAATGTTTTAATAAAAGAAAGGTAAAATTGAACACTCACATTTCAGAAGCAGTCAAAAGCTTAATGGACATACAAAGGCGCAGTAGTGATGGCAGCACTCGACCCGATGTGTTTCGTCTGAATAGACGTCATCTGGGGTGTCTGCATGGTTGTGGTGCATTGCAAGTAAAGGTAATATGCTGTCCATTGACATGAGATGATGGTCTGCTGATCTGATCAAATTTGGCTTTGTCTGGTGGCCTGCATAGGAATAAAAATAAGATAAGTTTGCAAGCAGGAGTTAGTGTTCCCTAGGTGGGTATAGTGGGTGAAGCTAGTATGTCCTATACAAGGCCGGCCATACACGTTTAGAAACTCGGCCAGTTCAACGGGAACCGGCCGAGATTCGAACCGTTGATGGACAGGCTGAATGTACCAAGTTGATCAATCGACAAGCCTGCCGAATGCGGCTGCTATTATCGCAAGCAGCTGCTATAGCCGCTAGCGATAATCACTGTCTTTCAGCACACATGAACTTTAATGGCATCCCAGTCTTAGTCCGTAGGGTTCAATATTGAGTTGGCCCACCCTTTACAGGTTTCTAGTGTTTCTTGATTGTTTGAAATACTTCATTTTTCACTTTTTCATTGTTAGGAATTATAATGCTGCTTTGTAATGTGGACGTGTTTGCCAGAAGCCTCTTCATTTACACTTCTCTTTAGTTATTAACATAGAAACAACATGCTGAATAAAATCCAATAAAAACAAAAATGACCTTGTGAACGTAATGAAAACATCAGCGCTCCCTTGGAGATCAAAACACACCTGGTGTGTAGTATTAAAAAAAATTCAACTTTTAGCTATAAAATCTGGATTTTTGCCTGCAGAGTGAGCATCTCTATTGACTAGAAAGGCTTAACACCATTCCCATAACAAAAGCCATAGCAGCTAGGGATGAGCTTCGAGTTCGAGTCGAACTCATGTTCGACTCGAACATTGGCTGTTCGCAAGTTCCCCGAACAGCGAACAATTTGGGGTGTTCGCGGCAAATTTGAATGCCGCAGAACACCCTTTAAAAGTCTATGGGAGAAATCAAAAGTGCTAATTTTAAAGGCTTATATGCAAGTTATTGTCATAAAAAGTGTTTGGGGACCCGGGTCCTGCCCCAGGGGACATGGATCAATGCAAAAAAAAGTTTTAAAAACGGCCGTTTTTTAAGGAGCAGTGATTTTAATAGTGCTTAAAGTCAAACAATAAAAGTGTAATATCCCTTTAAATTTCGTACCTGGGGGGTGTCTATAGTATGCCTGTAAATGGGCGCATGTTTCCCGTGTTTAGAACAGTCTGACAGCAAAATGACATTTCGAAGGAAAAAACCCATTTAAAACTACCCGCGGCTATTGCATTGCCGACAATACACATAGAAGTTCATTGATAAAAATGGCATAGGAATTCTCCACAGGGGAACCCTGAACCAAAATTTTTTTAAAAAATGACGTGGGGTTCCCCCTAAATTCCATACCAGACCCTTCAGGTCTGGTATGGATTTTAAGGGGAACCCCGCGCCAAAAAAAAAAAAAAACGGCGTGGGGTCCCCCCAAAAGTCCATACCAGACCCTTATCCGAGCACGCAACCTGGCAGGCCGCAGGAAAAGAGGGGGGGATGAGAGTTGCGGCCCCCCCCTGAACCGTACCAGGCCACATGCCCTCAACATTGGGAGGGTGCTTTGGGGTAGCCCCCCAAAACACCTTGTCCCCATGTTGATGAGAACAAGGGTCTCATCCCCACAACCCTGGCCAGTGGTTGTGGGGGTCTGTGAGCGGGGGGCTTATCGGAATCTTAAAGCCCCCTTTAACAAGGTCCCAGCCCCCCCTGTGTGAAATGGTAAGGGGGTACTTACCCCTACCATTTCACTAAAAAACTGTCAAAAATGTTAAAAATTACAAGAGACCGTTTTTGACAATTCCTTTATTTAAATGCTTCTTCTTTCTTTTTTTTCCTTCATCTTCTTCTTCTGGTTCTTCCTCCGGCGTTCTCGTTCAGCATCTCCTCCGCGGCGTCTTCTATCTTCTTCTCCTCGGGCCGCTCCGCACCCATGGCATGGGGGGAGGCTCCCGCTCTTCTCTTCATCTTCTTCTTCATCTTCTTCTCTTCTTCCTTCTTCTCTTCTTCTCTTCTTCATTTTCTTCTCCGGGCCGCTCCGCAAGCATGCTGGCATGGAGGGAGGCTCCCGCTGTGTGACGGCGTCTCCTCGTCTGACGGTTCTTAAATAACGGGGGGCGGGGACTCTAACACACGGGACTTCCCTGTGGCATTCCCCGTGACGTCACAGGGAAGTCCCGTCAAGTCACCGTGCGTCAGAGGGGGGCGGGGTTCCCCTTAATATCCATACCAGACCTGAAGGGCCTGGTATGGAATTTAGGGGGACTCCCACGTAATTTTTTTTTTAAATTTTGGTTTGGGGTTCCCCTGTGGGGAATTCCCATGCTGTTTTTATCAATGAACTTCTATGTGTATTGTCGGCAATGCAATAGCCGCAAGTAGTTTTAAATGGGTTTTTTCCTTTGAAATGTAATTTTGCTGTCAGACTGTTCTAAACACGGGAAACATGCGCCCCTTTACAGGCATACTATAGACACCCCCCAGCTATGAAATTTAAAGGGATATTACACTTTTACTGTTTGACTTTAAGCATTATTAAAATCACTGCTCCTGAAAAAACGGCCGTTTTTAAAACTTTTTTATGCATTGATCCATGTCCCCTGGGGCAGGACCCAGGTCCGCAAACACTTTTTATGACAATAACTTGCATATAAGCCTTTAAAATTAGCACTTTTGATTATTCATGTTCGTGTCCCATAGACTTTAATGGTGTTCGCGTGTTCGAACGAACTTTTTTCCTGTTCGCATGTTCTGGTGCGAACCGAACAGGGGGGTGTTCGGCTCATCCCTAATAGCAGCTGATGAGGCTGAAAAAGGGGCCTGAAGGTGGGGAAGGCCCATTAGGGAATACAATTAAAGATAGAAAATCTACACTATATTGTCAAAAGTATTTGGACACCCGTGTTTACACACACATGAACTTTAACGGCATCCCAGTCTTAGTCCGTATGGTTCAATATTGAGTTGGCCCACCCTTTGCACCTATAACAGCTTCAACCCTTCTGGGAAGGCTGTCCGCAAGGTTTAGGAGTGTGTCTAAGAGAATGTTTGACCACTCTTCCGGAAGCGCAATTGTTAGGTCAGGCACTGGTGTGGATGAGAAGGCCTGGCTCGCAGTCTCCGCTCTAATTTACCCCAAAGGTGTTCTTTCAGGTTGAGGTCAGAACTCTGTGCAAGCCAGTCAAGTTCCTCCACCCCAAACTCACTCATTCATGTCTTTATGGACCTTGCTTTGTGCACTGGTGCAAATCATTTTGTAGAGGGGGAATTATGGTGTGCGGTTGTTTTTCAGGGGTTAGGCTTGGCCCCTTAGTTCCAGTTTGGGGATGGCCCCTTCCTGTTCCAACATGACTGCACACCAGTGCACAAAGCAAGGTCCATAAAGACATGGATGAGCGAGTTTGTGGTGGAGGAACTTGACTGGCCTGCACAGAGTCCTGAACTCAACCAGATAGAACACCTTTGGGGTGAATTAGAGTGGAGACTATGAGCCAGGCCTTCATTTCCACATCAGTGTCTTACCTCACAAATGCTCTTCTGGAAGAATGGTCAAACATTCCATAGACACACTCCTAAACCTTGTGGACAGCCTTCCCAGAAGAGATGAAGCTGTTATAGCTGCAAAGGGTGGGCCAACTCAATATTGAACCCTACAGACTGGGATGCGATTAAAGTTCATGTGCGTGTAAAGGCAGGCGTACCAATACTTTTGGTAATATAGTTTATATATCGGGTTTGGAAGTGTGGAGATGAAGGTGGTGATGTAAAGGGCTGTACATTATGCTTCTGTCACAGTAAAATCGTTAAGACTTGTTGTTTTACACCTATCCCTTTGGCTGAGGGTGCAGAATTGCAGTGACTCCCACAACCACACGCTGTAAAAACAGGTTGCTGTGTGAAATTGCATGGGGCTGCCATTCATTCTGAATATCACCCACTCCCCACGCATGTAAAATTGCAGTGCAGGAACCGCAGGGAAATCACTCATGTTGGGTACGTTTTGAAAAAAGTGCATGCACCTTTTTCTGCGGGAAATGCAGGCACGGGAGCCCATTGAATAGGCTACCGTGCCTGCGCAAACGCGGCCCTCAGAAACGCTATAATGTGAACCTAGGATAAAAGACTGGACATGTGGTCATTCCTTATTGTGAAGGAGGGCCTCAGGACAGTAAAATGTGAGTGGCCTAAGATGGAGGAATTTCTCCCTGTAACAGGTCTGTGTGTATCCTATCTCATCCCTAGCATGAGAACAATGGAAGGGGCCCTGGGCCACCATGGCCGTTGCTGGTGACCAATTCAGGGGCTGCCAACAAGTTATAAAATGTTGCCATATTGCAAGCCAAACCATTTCCAAACCTACAAAAATAGAAAAAGAAAATGCGATGCTACTCCAAATCAATAAAGTGACTGTAAAGTGTTAGTGCAAGACACTCGATTATACATAAAGTGGGCAAAGGGGCTCAAAATATTATCCATGTGAATAAACTGTGCAAAAAACACACAAACAAAAAAACCTGCCGAGTGAGAATAAAAAAAAAAAAGATGCACACCCTAGGGGTTATTAATACACTGCAAACATGTGTATGTGCACTAATGTAGTCCCCCTCTATGAATACTATAAAGATACAGAGGTATTGTGAGAAAACCCTTAACCCTCTTTCTGCCCAGGCCAATTTTCAACTTTCATCGCTGTCACATTTTGAATGACAATTGCGTGGTCATGCAACACTGTACCCATATGACATTTTTAGAGTTTTTTTCATACAAATAGAGCTTTTTTTTATTTTTTACCAAACAAACGAAAAAGGCTGAAATAAAAAAAAAACATTTTTCATAGTTTGTTATGAAAGGCAAACAGGACATTTTTCTTCTTCACCGATGTGTGCTGATGAGGCTGCACTGATGGGCACTGATAGGCAGCACTAATGGGCTCTGATAGGCGGCACTGATAGGCAGCACTGATAGGTGGCACTGATGTGCACTGATGGGCAGCACTGATAGGTGCAACTGATGAGGAGGCACTGATTGGCAGCACTGGTGGGCACTGTTGGGACTGCACTGATAATCAGGGCTGATGAACCTTTAACACAAGGCAGTTAGTGGCTCTCTTCTCTCCTCACGCTGTCAGCGCGAGGAAAGAAAAGCCGATAAAGGCTTGAGTTTACCACGTGCTCAGCTGCGTCCAATGACAGCTGATCACAGGATGTAAAGGGCAGCTGTGATTGGCCCTTTACCCTGATCTGTGATCAGCCCGATCAGGGGAGGACATCCATGTATTCCCTCCCAGCAAAGTAAGTCGGGCTGTAGCTGTCTTTCGGCTATAGCGCGGGCAGGATGTGGTTAAAAAACAACATTGTGCACAAAAAAAATAATATAACAGTAATGGTGCCTACTAAAATCAACCTTAAAATGCAAATATAATCAGTGTCCATAACTATACCCTATAAATCTGTGCAACCGTTCACATATATATTAAGTGTGTGCTTGATAAAATGCACTTCTCCTGTAAGACGCAGGCAGGGACTGGATTCTGTTTATAATATCATGTGAATGCTTCACCAGTGTGGGTGGCAGCTCAGCTCAAAGATTGTACCTAATAGATATAGGTCTAATGCGCATCACCCTTTTTGAGTGGGACCAACTCATATCCTGATAATCCTCCACTGGATACTTCTCTAGGGTAAGGCTCAGAAGGTCAGCTGGTGTGTTAAACTTCACTCCTTATAGGTTAGGTGCATGTGCTCAAAGGAACAACATAGGAACCATCATCGCACAAGACAACCCTAAAAACTTGCAAAAGATTAATTAAAAGCTTCTTAAAATACACTCACGTTTGAGTGTGCACATATTGGTGCATAGAGATAAAAGCATATGCAGGTGGACTCTGGCTCCTTAAGAAGCATAAAACATTGGCACACACTGTCCTGGATTCTGTCACTTCCGGTGACGTGATGACGTCATTGGCTCCGTCATTGTCTTTTACTATTTTCTGTGATTACATTTTATGTGAGTAGTACACATGTTAATGCTGGCAGCCACTCATTAGATATTAAACTAGGGAGGTCTGCGGGGTGGTTGTTCAGTTATATTGTTTATTTAGTACATTTCCAAATCTGGATGAATTCCCTTTTGCCTCCCGCCTCCATAGCATATACATGAACACTTTGGCAACCCAAGCATTTATGTCTACACTTAAACATGAATCTAAATCGTCAAGCACAATTACAATGTTCTCTGATGTTTCAGCCTTAGGGAGCTGGAAAGCTTGAGGACATTGGAATGTGCAATACTGTCTACTCGCAGTGAAGTCAGTAGCAGGTTGTTGGCAAGTGCATGATGGATTCTTTCCGATATAGACCCATTTTAACCACTTGTCGACTGCACTATAGCCAAATGATAGCTACAGTGTGGACGGACAGTTCTGGTCAGTTCCCGTGATCGTGCACACTGCAACGCACGGGCAGCACGCTATGTGATCACAGAGTCCTCCGGACACTGCTGATCACAGATTGAGGTAAAGAGCCAATCATCAGCCCTTTACCATGTGATCAGCTGTGTCCAATCACAGCTGATCACGATGTAAACAGAAGCTGGTTATCGACTTTCCTTTCCTCGCGCTGACAGGATGGGGAAGGGAGAAGAGAGTCGATAACCGGCTTCTGTAAAAAGAACATGTACCCTGATAATCAGGGCACTTATTATAACTGTCCTGATTATCAGTGCAGTCACAGCAGTGCCCAGCAGTGCTGCCAATCTGTGCCCAGCGGTGCTGCCAATCTGTGCCCAGCAGTGTTGTAAATCAGTGCCCATTAGTGCTGCCAATCTGTGCCCAGTAGTTCTGCCAATCTGTGCCCAGCAGTGCTGTAAATCAGTGCCCATTAGTGCTGCCAATCTGTGCCCAGTAGTGCTGCCAATCTGTGCCCAGCAGTGCTGTCAATCAGTGCCCAGCAGTGCTGCCAATCTGTGCCCATTAGTGCTGCCAATCTGTGCCCATTAGTGCTGCCAATCTGTGCCCAGCAGTGCTGTAAATCAGTGCCCATTAGTGCTGCCAATCTGTGCCCAGTAGTGCTGCCAATCTGTGCCCAGTAGTGCTGTCAATCAGTGCCCAGCAGTGCTGCCAATCTGTGCCCATTAGTGCTGCCAATCAGTGCCCAGCAGTGTCACCAATCATTTCCACCTATCAGTGCCCATCAGTGCCCACCAGTGCCGCCTCATCAGCGCCACCTCATCAGTACCAATCAGTGTCAGGAGAAAAATTACCTGTTTGCAAATTATTATTGTTTGCAAATTAAAAAGTTGTTGTTTTTTCAAAATTTTCGTCTTTTTTCGTTTATTTAGCAAAAAATAAAAAACCCAGTGGTGATTAAATACCACCAAAAGAAAGCTCTATTTGTGTGAAAAGCATAAAAAAAAAATTGAGTTTGGGTACAGCGCATTCAAAGTGTGAGAGCGCTGAAAATTGGCCTCGGCAGGAAGGGGGTAAAAGTTCCCAGTAGGCAAGTGGTTAAATAATATCAAAAAAAGCAAAGCACCGGTACTTCCTTCTTAACCCCACATAAATATTCCACAAGTATTGGGGAAATGTTCAAGAATACATTATTTATTGATTTATTTGGGAAAATATTAAAAGGTATCATATATTTTGACACAATATTTATATTATTATTTTGGATAATACATTTTTGCACTAATTATTTGATATTTGTATGTGGAATAATCAGTTTCAGTTGTACGTCTTTTTTTTTTCTTTTTGCACATTTTTAATTATTATTTTATATGTTTGGTAACACTATCATTTAATATGAATTAACAATGTGTAGGTGAAGTGGGGGTACTAGAGCTTTATTTTTTTTTGATATTGCTAATCCGATTTATCAAATTTGCTTATAAATTGGCAGAGGAACAGGCTCATTCATTTTTCTATGTTGAGGAATTAAGTTGGGGAGTTCTTTTTCCAGTTTTTATTGTCAGATAATTTTAGAAGGAACCTTCAGTGTTAACGCAAAAACATTACTGGGAGTCCTTGCCCTTTATCATACGTTTTTAAGTTTTTTATGATTTTTTTTTCCTATCCCTTCTTTTTGAAAAGTAAAAATATGGTGCACAGAGCACTACTGGAAGTTCCACTGAGCACTGAGCTTCAGAACTTATGACATTTGTGAATGCTGAGCCACAAAGAAATGCTGTAACGGAAGACAGGAACCAGGGAAAAAAACTGATGGTTTGTAGAGAAAGTGTTTACCTTGACCGTGAATATTTTTGCAGACAGAAGAAGGCAGAATGGGACATATAGGACATACTCTGAAAAAAAGTACACTGTTCTGCATAAAAATGGAATAATGCTTTTTGATTATCCTGCATTTATTCCCAGAAAATGTAGGCTTTAGATTCCGCAAGACACTTTAAAGGAAAAGCTATAATGCGCATTGATCTCCCATAAAAGAAAATGTGGTAAACATTTGTGCAAATATAAGCAGTCATACTTTAAAATACAGACCCGAGTTATTGTTGTGTTGTTTGTAATCTAGAATTATCTAAAATATGCGGAAAACAACATTTTATATGCAGTATTGAACCTTTTTTTATGGAAATCATTATCTGGAAAATGTTTAAAATAGTCAGCGACATACCTTATTGGTGTTGCTTAATCATTTCAAAAGTAGAGGAGTGTTTGTGATCTCCTGATGGTTTCATACCCCATTTCTGAATTTGCCGCAACAAAAAATAAAATAAAGCAGGATTAAAGATAACCAATAAAAAACTGCAAGCAGGCAACTGTTTATTGCAAACTGGACATGCAATGTCCCTTCTGCAATAACAAACACTTATCTGCCTGCTCGCATATTGAATTCATTGGATGATGCGTCGGCTTGACGCACCCAGTTGGGGAACCTGGAGTGGACACTCACTAGTGCCCCCAATGGCGAGCTGAGGTTCCCCTCACGTGAAATCATTGTTAAGGCAGCACTCCATCTTAAAAGCGAGGCTTCTCCATGTGTTTATTTAACTCTTTAGACTCCAAAACAGCACATTGTACACAGTTAAGGCACCTGCCTATCCTGCCCACCCCTTGTCCCAGCCCTGCTGGTTGAGAAAGGATGGATCACAGAGTGATGATGGTGATCTAAAGCAAGAAGTGAAGCTGTTCTCCTAGCATCGCATTAGCATGCAGCAGTAATTAGGATCCATCAGTCTTCCCAGCCTCCATCATACAGTTTTGTTTATCTGCTGTCCACTGTAGCCTTTTTTTCCTATTTTTTGCTGAACCCTGTAGGGTTTTCAGATGTGGCAGCTCATCCTGATTGAGAAAAGCTGGACCAGAGTGATGATAGTGAACTAAAACAAGAAGTGAATAAATTCTCCTCCCACCATCAGCATGCCACAGCATTAATTAAGATCCATCAGTCTTTCCAGCCTCCATCATACAGTTTTGGTGATCCGATGTCCACTGTAGATTGGTCTTAGCTGACAGGAACCTGGTATGGTCTTCTGATGTGTCAGATCCTTCTTCTCAAGATTGTATGCTCAGTAATGCTTCTGAAGATCATTGTTGTAAAAATATATTATTTAGAAAGATGTGGGCTTGAATACACATGGCTATTCTTCTCTGAAGTTTTTCATTGCCAAGAGGTTTTTTTCTTCAAAACTGCAGCTAATAAGATGTCTTAATGTTTTTTGCACCAGTCTCTCAAAACCCTAGAGACGAAAGTACATGAGGATCGCAGAAGGTCAATCATTACTGGGATACTGCAACCACCACGTTTGGCATAAAAAAATCATTTCAAAGTAATTTGGACCTCTCGTATTGGTAATACTATCGCAATCCAATGTTTTGTTGCACGTCAATTACATTTGTTGACTTTTTTTTTTTAAAGCTGAATTGCAGTCATATTCACTGTTGAACTATTTGTGTCAACAAGTAGGCGTACCTAATAAATGTGCCACTGAGTGTGCATCAAGTTTAAATTCTTCCTATTCTATCACCCGCTGCATATATTAACACTAATTCCCATCATTAACAACGTTTCAGTTTGACAAATTGTTATAGTATCGATTTCCCAAGAGTCCCAATTAACTTTTTTTACTTTTTGTTTCTTGCACCTTCAAAGGCTGTATTAGCTGTGATTCTCCTGGGACTAATTCACACTGGAAGTGAAATGAGTTGTATCTTATTAACAGGGAGTAAGAATTGAAGGCGAGACACTAGTAGAAAATCAAAAATGGTCTCTGAAACAAACTTGGTTAGACTATAGCTGAAGCGTTTCTATTTTTTGGGGGGTGGCGGTTGTTTTTTTTTTCATTCCTTTTTTGTCCTCTGTTGTCTTTAAAGTGAAGCTATAGTTTATTTAAATGATTTTTAGATGTATACAGTACATGAATGTGACCAGATTATGTAAAGTTTGAAAATATATACCTTGTCATACGGTGATCCCAAGATCACCAGCCAGCCACTTGTATATGTAAATAGTCTTTAATGGCTTGTCACATACCTGGTCAGAAGCCCAAGTGATGAGAGGGCTCCCCTTGTGGTTGGGTGCAGAGCACCTCTGAAGGGGGTGGCATAGAGTGCTGTGCCCAAAGAAGCACCGGTTGCCATCGGTGTAGTTGCCTGATGATCAAGTTGATGAGACACCTGATGGAGACTGCACCATGCAGGAATGCTAGCAAGGCAGATGACACTCTAGGTGTGCAGGTGAATATTGACAGATGAGTACAGCAGGAAGCCGAGTCAGAAGCCAGAGCCAGAATCATACACAGGAGATCAGTCAGAAACAAGGGCAGCTTAATCAAGATTAAACCAGGGTCAAGCACAGGGAAGCAGGCAGTAGCAAAGTCCGTGAGAGCAAGCCAGGGTCAGAGCTAGGAGAGAATCCAGGATAGGTCCAAGGGAAAGCTGGGTCAGCAATGGGTAATCAAAGAATGCAGCAAACACAGGAGCAAAGGCTATAGGGGCCGATGATCATCCAGCAACTTGTGGTCCAGACTGCTATTCTTAAAAAGGCCACTTGACACCAGAACACTTTGCGTGCGCCGTGGTACAAAGATGTGCGCACTTGCATGCGTACGCACACGAGCACGCTCCCAAGCACCAGAACACAACATCTGTGTGCATTTCCGTGTGAATTTGCATGACCATGCTGAGTTTTCTTCAGTTCATCTCCTGACTTGGCCTCTCAAACAAGCAAACACAAATACTGTTCTGCAGCAAAAGTAAAAGCCAATAACAGTCCACAGTCCTAGTATAATTAAGACCACAAAATGGCTCACCACCAAAATAATCATCTCCACACTTGGGTTTAGGGTTCCTGTCTGTTTCGGGATACAAGAAAACCAAAGTCCCTATAATCAGGGTTTGAAGGCTCTTTCCCAACTAGAGTCTTTCGGAGCCTCTGAATTTCAGGTCTCAATAGAGGACTTACTAATGTAGAGAATAGTGTAAATCCGTGCTTTCCTCTAACCAGACTACCCCGAACCCCTTACGTTAGGTGAGAACCCCTGAGTGCAAAAAAATATCTCTTGAACTCTCCCTTAAGGGGACCACAACACAAATAGTGGAGAAGTATAACTACTATCCAGGATCCATCTCTGCCACCCTGTACTATGCACAAAAATGGGAATTGTAGATACCTGAGAATCACACCTACATGAGCATGTTGTATATTCCATACCAAAATTATGGCCTTTGATATGGAGCTGCCCCCCTTCCCTCTTTAGTGGCTATACCACTCTCCTTTGTTCTGGGAAGGCTGTGTGTCTGTTGTAATTTGTGTCCCATTAGCCAGAAGAGCATTTATGAAGCCAGGTCTGATGTTGAACAAGTAGACATGGCCAACTTTAAAGGCGTTGTACACTTTTGAGTGTTTTCAATTTTTTAACTAGGTATTCATGTATTTATATTCCCAGTGTTGTTTGTCTTACCTTGTAATGATGGACTCACATGTTGTAGTATCATGGCCGATCAATGTATCGCTTCATGGCCAAAGGACCAAAGGGATAAAACGACTTTCTGTTCTGGGTTACACAGCATCCAATACATAAATCGCCAACCAAGTGCTAATGTAATAAAAAAAATCTTCTAGATGTGTGGTGAGCTTTCTGTGTGTCTGAATGTTCTCCCTGCTTGTGTCCATGTCTGATCTAATTACAGTGTAGCTCTCACTTGTACCCTCACTAGACTGATAGACTTGGATTGTAGGATATGTAGTTTATTCATAGGAAATGTCAATTCTCACACTGCAGGAAGAGGTCATGCATTGTACAGAGCAACACATGACATCATGAATCTATTAATCAATGCAGATTTTATGCAGGTGAAAAATGCAAGGTGCAGGTAGGAATGTTTACAATGCCTTTAAATTCATTATAAACCTGTTTATTAGGGTTCATGTCAGAGCTCTGTGTAGCCACTTGAGTTCCTTCATACTAAACCTCATATCTGGCTTTGGGCATTGGGGTGCATCATGCTGGACCAGAAAAGGACTTTCTTCAAACTACTGCCACAAGGTTGTAAACACAAAATTGTCTAAAATGTCTTTGTATGCTGTAGCATGAATGCTACCCTTCACTAGAAACAACTCAACTCAATAAATTGAAGGGTCTGTTAGATGTCACTTAACGATAACATGAAGACACTTGAGAAATTAACTCAGACTAGAGTGATAGCATCAGCAGGCTTGATTTATTCTTAGCATATGGAACAGGAGAGAAGCTGTATGGATGGAATTTGCTCCAAAACAAAAACACATTTACACAAAATCCATGACGAACAGAGTTCCTTCTATGGTAAACAATGATCTTAATCAGATCAGAAACTCCTCTCTTTATGGTATAAAGACTAAATATAGATGTGTACCTAAAGCCTTGTCCTTTAAATGCATGTAGAAAGGTTACAACGGTACCTTTATGAATCAAGGTCAGAGGTGCTACAATTCAGTCTTACAATTGCTAACAGGCCCACACATTCTGTAGGTCATATTGTTTATGTAGATGGGGTAGACATATTTGCACTTTACCTATTCTATCTGATTAGATACTGCACTGTGACTACTAATTTCAATCAAGGGAGACTTTATCTACAAATTTACATTTAGACTGAGAGAGAGGCAATTAAGTAATCTTTCTACAGACTATTGAAAAATTTGTTAGAGTTTTCCAGTTTCATTTGTCCTTTATTTTAGAGGGACTCTACTAAATGTTATTTGTCTTTAAAATATCCGCCTAGATGATCCAGGTTATAATTAAAAAAAAAAAAAAAATTACTAACATTTCTAGGAACAAATAGTTATGATGTATCTCTACAACCAACGGCCATTCACACATGTCATAACTAAGACATACCAGAGGTAGTGCATAATGTACCACCGTAGACTGCTATGGCCCCGTGAACCCCACCTGCCACTTATAACTGAAATTATGAGACTGACACACTTTTGGAGTGAAAATTAGCCATAACGGCCATTTATTAACAATCAACAACAAACAAACATTCCTCTGAACAGAAATATAATAACAATAACGATAATGACCAAGTTTGCTGATCCTTGGAGGCACTACTGAATCAACAACAAAATTTGTATCTGCGGAACCACTTAAAGGTTCTCAGCTGCAGAACACTGGTTTGAGGAAAATACCAAATTTCCCGCTGACACCCCATTTCCACAAATTCCCGTTAACTCACTGTTAACTGGGATTGAACAGAGCACGCCATACCATAGACGGGTCCTTACTCTGATGCTACACAGTAAAATTTGGACACCTTCAAGGACCCCAACCGCCATACCACAACAACCACCAACAAGTCCACCATCCACAAGGTGGGAGGGTGGGAAGTTTCCTCATCATCCATTGCCTCGAAGTGCCCTCGGACTTTAAGACCCCACCTCAACATTGTTGTTGCACCTCCCTAGCCATTAATTCTACCAATCAATTTATGTGCCCCTTCTACTAGCCATTAATTCTACCAATCAATTTATGTGCCCCTTCTACTAACTCTTGACCATGCTATTAATTTAAACCTCTGACTCCTGGACTACTCTGCTAGCCCAGTCATGCCTGCCTTTTGACTATTTTTTTATTTTTTTATCTGGATCTAAATTTTAATTCATGCATGTGATGGTTCTCCTATTTTGTAAAAGCTAAGCTTCTCATTTTCTTGGAGTGAATGGGCAGAAAAGAAACTTATGGTATTGAAAATCACGACAATGGAGTCAGTATTTGCCCACATGCCTGGACCAGCACCCGGCTCAGCCTCTCAGTGAGCCGCTGAGAGCCTGAGCTGGCCGCTCCCGCCCCTGGGGGGGGTGTGGTCAGTGGTGTTAAATCACTCGGTTCTCAGTCTTAGAGGCACCGGGTGACAGATTGGACCAATGCTGCATCCACCTAGGTAAGTATGATTATTAAATAAATAAATAAACATACTTCTCGTTTAAGGTCATTGTTGGTGGTGATTAATGGTTTAATGAGCTACACGTGGCTCTTTAGTGTTACAGAAGCTCCTTTCAACTATCCTAGATCTGTCCTTGTGTAAAAAAAAAAAAAAAAACACAAAGGACTTGTTCACAAGGCAGCCAAGTAGCAGTAAAGGCAAGCAGTTGAGCCAGGGTTTTACAGCCCTGACCGCCCACCTAAACAAAGGCATGCCGCTGCTTATCGCTGTACACTTTCTATGCCCGTGATGCATTGCTTTATGGTGTCCCTTCCCCAGCCTGTGGCTGAACAGTGAAAGGAGAAGCACCACACTGCTATCCTAGTGTAGCATGGCCCCCTTATGAACTTCTTGGATTTATCTGTTCATCAGCATCGCCATGACCCTGTGAACATTCTAACCCACCTGACACTCTGGGTTCAGACATCTTTTACAGCACCTTGAAATGACACGTCACACAAGTCAAATAGGTTTATATTATCTCAGCTTTTACTGGAGTTAGCAATGTGGTATTTATATACAAAGGAGTGTAATTGGTCAACCGAGTTCTGGATATTAGCCCAGACACAGGAGAAGAATTTGTGCGCTTGCATTAGATACTTAAATCTATATTCCTGTGTGATTGTCATAAATAGATGAATAAATGAATGAACACTAGCAGAGTTCATTTTAAGTGTAAGTGAATAAAAAGTCGCTATGCGACACAGCAAATAGCGATATGTAAATCAAATACTAATATTAACCATTCCATACAGATAAATATAGAAAACTTGTGTGCAAAAAACAAGGTTATTCCACCCAAATGCAAAGTCATAAGTGAAAGAGTTCAAAATTGCGTCATGAGTCGCAAAAAAAACGCATATCCAAAGTTCATAGGTTGCATTCCTTAGTGTGTATAAAGGAATAAGGGGGCGTGAAGGGACCTCCAACCACCAGTGGATCCAAAGGTTGATAACAGATGTATCCTTACCACACGCGTTGGACCTCTTTTATAGCAAGGTCTTAGAAGCATACAGATTTAGCCCTCTGCAGGGACAGGAGATGACAGCTCACCACACGACCGGAGATGATTCCGACACTTCCGCGTTGATGTAAATACTCCCTCGTTTTAAACTCGTTAATAAAGAAAGGGAGAAAAAGAAACTCCAATAGTGTAGTAGATAAAAAAAGGGAATTTTATTGCCTCAGACAACTAGGCATCATACAAAAACATCCATAATATAAAAGCCGGCAAAATATAAAAACAGCAGAGAGGCCCGTGCTAAATTACATGGGGCTCTATGGCGATCTGGCGTACACTGCGTAGCCCCTTTGAAGACGTGACCTATCACGAAACATGTAGGGCGTGGCTACGCAGTGTACGCCAGATCGCCATAGAGCCCCATGTAATTTATCACGGGCGTCTCTGCTGTTTTTATATTTTTCCGGCCTTTATATTATGGATGTTTTTGTATGATGCCTTCTTTTTCTCCCCTTCTTTATTCACTGTTTTTCGCTCTGTTCTCAGACACTCCATGGGCACTCACTTGGACTAATAGCACACTTTCCACCCCACTCAGTTGTGTGCTCTGCAGTTTTTATTTGTTGTCGCCCCCATAAACCCACCATGTGCAAACGAGAAGATCTGGACAGCCGCACTCCAGGAAGTAATAATCCAAGTTTCTTTATTTTAAAATCAGGAACACATCAGATACAGGACATCATAGACAGAGTGTACAGATGCACTCTGTCTGTACACTCTGTCTATGATGTCCTGTATCTGATGTGTTCCTGATTTTAAAATAAAGAAACTTGGATTATTACTTCCTGGAGTGCGGCTGTCCAGATCTTCTCGTTTGCACATAGTCTCTACTAGCATGAGCCAGCACCTGGAACCTCTCATCTCTGGAGAGCAAGATCAGCTTTACACCTGGTGAGACCTAAACTAGTGCGGGGATAACTTTTGTATATAAACCTGCCATGGTTGCACACGGAATTGTGCATCCCCCCACTGCTGTTTTGATCTGGCGGTTATTAACATTTCCACAAGTTTTGTTTCCCTGGCCAGCTGCCACCCCCCCCGGCCATGGCGGGTGGCTGTTTATGCATCATGCCACGCTGGTCCAGAGATGGCAAAGTTTATAAGTTTTACCTAACATGTTGCTCACATTTGACTTACTGTATGCTTCAATTTAACAGTATATACTTCATACTGTGTCTCGTTTGTTTTGCAATGCCAAGAGTGACACTCTGTGCAACTAGTCATGACGATCCTTTGACCTCAGCCATCTGCTTGCACAGATTCGCTGCACTCCCACGTGTAATGTCTTTTTCTCTATATATTTTGCATTGTTTTATGTTGCATGTTACATGTCTGACCCCTCTGCTGGGTGCTTCCACTGAAGTATCTGACTGCATGCCCAAACCCCCCCAAGACACCTCATGGCCTCGCTTAAGCTAATTACCTGGAATGTTCGAGGGCTATGCGCTAAGCCTAAGCGAGTAGCTGTCCTTTCTCAGCTTAAACATATATGAGCAGATGTTTCTGTCCTAGTTGAAACCCACATTACGAGCCAAACCCAAATGGCCCTCAAGAAACCCTGGGTTGGCTGGCTATATCATGCCCCATACACCTCTAACTCCCGTGGAATAGCCATTCTCATTGCCAAAACAGTGCAATTCCAACGTCACAATTTGCAGTCGGATCCTCAGGGTCGGTTCCTGTTCCTTCATGCTACCATGGGTGGCCTGGAGGTGCTTCTTATGGCATTTTACATCCCACCACCAATCTAGTTCCATGCCCTACAGGAGGGACTTGCTTTCATGGCCAAATACCCCACAGTACCTGCAATGTGGTTGGGTGACTTCAAGATGACGAATAATCCCAGCTTGGATAGACTTAACACGACTGCCCAGATGCCACCCACCCCCCATCTATCACCAGGTTTGGCAGGTTCATATCAGAGTTTGCCATGATAGACTCTTGGAGGCATAAATACCCAACCAAAATAGGTTTCTCATGCTTCACCACCTCACAACTAGCCATGTCCTGTATAGACCTAATTCTGATCTCCCCCGCCCTGTTTCCCAAACTCATAGACGTGGGGTTCGGCACCAGGGTGCTCTTAGACAATGAGGCTTCCCTCAGCTTCCCCCCCATATGTGACGGCTTAACCCATTCTGGCTCACAGTTCTGCCAGACCTGTAAGCCGTCCAGAGAGAGTGGATACACTACTTTCGCACTAACCTGGGCTCAGCGCCTATTGGGTTGGTCTGGGAGGCTTTCAAACTTCTTGCCTGACTGGTCCTGTCTACACGCATAAATAGACACAAAGCCACATTCAAACTCACGCTACAACAATCTGAAGAGCGGCTGAGCTCCCTCAAATAGTTATTTCTTGCAGACCCCTTGGCAGCCAACGCTTACCTTGTCTGCTTACAGTCTAGATTAACTAATCAACTACATTTTGAAAAGGCGAAGCAGGGTATTTTCTTCAGCAAGCAGCATATATTTTAACACTGCAAATATGCGGGAAAACTGCTAGCCTACATGGCTCATCTTGACCACACCCCCACAGTCGTGGTCCAGCTCCAGACAGCTAATGAAGCTGTGATTTCGGACCCCAACTTGGTGGCAGAGGAGTTTAAGTGATTTTACTCTAATCTCTATACGTCCACGGTGTGCCACACACAAACCAAATTATCCCAGTTCCTCCAAAACATTGATTTCCCCACCCCCACCTCACCCACTCCCAAAGGTCCCAATTAGAAGCACCTATCACCTCGGATTGTGTCGCTGAGGCGCTGACACATTTCCTGCCTTCTAAGGCGCCAGGCTCTGATGGCCTCCCCCTAGAATTCTACACACAATTCTAAGAAGTCCTCACTCGCAAACTACAAGCTATATATGCCCACATCTTTGACTACGCCACTCTCCCATCATCCATGGGAGAGGCTCTCATTGTCCTCATCTCTAAACCTGGCAAGGACCCCCTCTTTCCAGAGTCCTATCGCCCCATATCGCTCCTGCAACTAGACGTAAAAATCCTAGCCAAAATTCTTGCCCTATGACTCAACAAAGTAATACTTCGTTTGTTCCACCCTTGGGAATGTCTCCGCAGATTTGGCTTCGGCCCTAAATTTGTCAAATGGCTACAGCTTCTTTACCAGGCCTCCACTGCCCGGATCCAGGTCAATGTCAGGATTTCCGATCCATTCTCACTGTCCAGAGGCACTCTCCAAGGGTGCCCCATATCTCTACTACTGTATACCCTGGCTGTGGAACTTTTGGCTATTGCCATCAGGGAACACCCCCATATCAAAGGTCTCCCCGCATGGGCCAGGTGACTGAGACCCTTAGCCTATACACGGACAATATGCTCCTTTATTTAGAAGACTCGGGTCCCTCCCTTGAGGCTGCCCTGTGGCAATTTGGGGAATATTCCGGCCTGCAAATCAACTGGTCCAAATCCCAAATCCTCCCGCTGGACCTGGATGCCCCATCTGCAGCCTAGGCAGCACTCCCCCTCGTCAGAGCAAGTCAAATTAAGTATCTAGGCATGCAATGTTCAAGAGCCCTAGCAGACTATATAAGCCTGAACCTAGAACCTCTATTTGCTCTCCTTAAAACAAAGACCCAAGTTTGGTCCCGACTCCCTCTTGGAGTTATGGGACGCATAAACTTAGTTAAGATGATTCTCCTCCTCATGCTGCTTTATTTGTTCTGGCACGCTCCCTTCTACATTCCTCCCCGAATTTTTAAGTCCATGGAAGCTATCCTCAACACATTTGTATGGGGCTCATCCCGGCACAAGCTCTCCTGGCGCACTCTGAAGTGTCCTGTTCACCTGAGAGCACTGCCCTTCCCAACCTTGCCCTATATTATATTACTTCCCAATTGTCGCATTTCTACTACTTCAACTAAATAGATAGGGACCGCTACTTATCCCTAGTGTGCTCCCCCTGTATCGGCCAGGTCGCCCACCCATTCCAAGTTCTCCTGCGTGGCACCCACGGGCCCTCGGACATCAGAAATAACATGTTGTCTCATCACTGTAAAATCTGGCAACATGCCATGACCACAGCCAAGGCCCCTACATTTTACACGCCTTTGTGGGACAATTCCCAACTCCCTGAATTACGCACAGTCCTCTGGATAGCCAAAGGAATTCTGTTCCTCTCCCATGTTCTAGATAATGGGACAATCAGATCATTCCAAGCCATTAAAGACGAATTCAACCTATCCAACCAAATGCTCTTTCGCGACCTCCAGCTTCGACATGCCCTCATCTCCCAATTTGGAGAGTCTGTCCCCAGACTTGAGTCGCTGCCACTTGTGAGTGTGGTCCATGGTCAGGACCCCAAAGGACTGATATCCTTTTTTTACAACCACCTCTATTCCTCGCACGAATGCAAATCGCCCGCACCTGGATCAAGGCAACTCCCCCCACCATCCAGCAATGGATGGGGGCGGTTAACATCACCCTTCCTTACAAAAAGGTGGTGTACTTGCATAGAGGCTGCCCAGCCAAGTACAACAAAATTTGAGAAAGGTGGCTGGAAGACATGCCACATATACTGAGTAGGACCAACCCCCAGACCAACCCCCACATTGTGACCTAAACACTTGCTTGATGCCCCATAACCCCATGATTTATTTGTTACTAAGTACAATAATATGTGCCTTCTGTATTCTATATGTCTCCATGGGTGAGAGCTGCGGGTCACCCTCTTGGGTAAACCTACTGATCCCCTCATCCAGGCTCCTGGACATGCTCTAATTGCTGAGATCAATTATGTGTATCGCTTATATGAAAGTAATGTCAAATGTGTCATCCTTTTGTTTAGTGCCTGTTGCACTTGGTACTTGATCATGTATCATTTTTCTTTTATGCTCAATAAATGATTTCTTGATTAAAAAAAAAATAACTCAACACACAGCCATTAATGTCTAAACCGCTGGCAACAAAAATGAGTACACCCCTAAGTGAAAATGTCCAAATTAGCCATTTTCCCTCCCTGGTGTCATGTAACTAGTTAATGTTACAAGGTCTCAGGTGTGAATGGGGAGCAGGTGTGTTAAATTTGGTGTTATCGCTCTCTCTCTCTCTTTCTCTCTCTCTCTCTTTCATACTGGTCACTGGTAATTCAACATAGAACCTCATGGCAAAGAACTCTCTGAGGATCTGAAAAAAAGAATTGTAGCTCTACATAAAGATGGCCTAGGCTATAAGAAGATTGCCAAGACCCTGAAACTGAGCTGCAGCACAGTGGCCAAGACCATACAGGACAGGTTCCACTCAGAACAGGCCTCGCCATGGTCGACAAAAGAAGTTGAGTGCACGTGCTCAGCGTCATATCCAGAGGTTGTCTTTGGGAAATAGAGGTATGAGTGCTGCCAGCATTGCTGCAGAGGTTGAAGGGGTGGGGGGTCAGCCTGTCAGTGCTCAGACCATACGCCGCCCACTGCATCAAATTGGTCTGCATGGCTGTCGTCCAGAAGGAAGCCTCTTCTAAAGATGATGTACAAGAAAGACCACAAACAGTTTGCTGAAGACAAGCAGGCTAAGGACATGGATTACTGGAACCATGTCCCGTGGTCTGAAGAGACCAAGATAAACTTATTTGGTTCATATGGTGTCAAGCACGTGTGGGGCAACCAAGTGAGGAGTACAAAGACAAGTGTGTCTTGTCCACAGTCAAGCATGGTGGTGGGAGTGTCATGGTCTGGGGCTGCATGAGTGCTGCCGGCACTGGGGGCTACAGTTCATTGAGGGAACCATGAATGCCAACCTGTACTGTGACATACTGGAGCAGAGCTTGATCCCCTCCCTTCGGAGACTGGGCAAGAGGGCAGTATTCCAACATAATGACCCCAAACACACCTCCAAGATGGCCACTGTCTTGCTAAAGAATCTGAGGGTAAAGGTGATGGACTGGCCAAGCATGTCTCCCAACCTAAACCCTATTGAGCATCTGTGGGTTATTTTCTTATGGAAGGTGGAGGAGCACAAGGTCTCTAACATCCACCAGCTCTGTGGTGTCATCATGGAGGAGTGGAAGAGGACTCCAGTGGCACCCTGTGAAGCTTTGGTGAACTCCATGCCCAAGAGGGTTAAGGCAGTGCTGGAAAATAATGGTGGCCACACAAAGTATTGACACTTTGGGCCCAAGTGCCAGCGGTTTAGACATTAATGGCTGTGTGTTGAGTTATTTTGAGGGGACAGCAAATTTACAGGGTTATACAAGCTGTACACTCACTACTTTACATTGTAGCAAAGTGTAATTTCTTCAGTGTTGTCACATAAAAAGTTATAATAAAATATTTACAAAAATGTGAGGGGTGTACTCACTTTTGTGAGATACTGTATATAGAACAAACATTTCAAATTAAGCCTAAATAAAAGGTCTTGTTTCGTATGTACAAGAATGTGGCAGGTGGTACCAACACATATGTATTATAAGGGGGGTCCCAGTGTCTCCTTCAGAGGAGTCATTCAGTCATAGTATACATGTCATGCATTTAAAAATGTAACGCTATGCATCTGGCAATATGCCTTGAAGGTATATGTCGTCAGTAGAAATTGGTAAAAGCAAACAAGATGAATAATTACAATTACCCTTACAGTAAATAGGTAGGGAAAGAGATGGAGGGGATGAGGGGTAAGAAAGAAGTGGGAGAGAGCCTGACAGTTAGCCTGGATCAACTTGAGAGTCAAAGTCACAGTATAGATTTTATGAAGAGGCAACTAGGTGGACCCAGTGATCCCACACCCATTTAAAGGTCACAAGAGTAGTAGAGTAGTATTTATTCTTGCTGTAAGAGCTTCCATATGTTTAACCTCTAAACTGCAAGAATATAAATTGGGTATTGGGTGTCCGCCTCCAATATGAGGCAATCAAGCATTTGGCAGCAGTAAGGACATAAAGAAGTAGACTTTTGGCAACCCTGCAAAAGAAGCCACAACAAGTACACAGATGGATGTTGGGTTGGTCTGTGTTATTACTTGGGTTTTTCTCTCATTGAAAAGTACCAGGGTGAAATGAGGATGGAAGGCTGAAAAAGGAAACGATAAGTAACAATAATGCAAAAAGGAACACAATAACAATACTGTTTTAACAGTCAGGGTAACCAAGTCGATTCAGTAGAAGTTGGTGTCTGCGGTGGATATTAGGAAAATCTCTGCAGCATATACAAAAACGTGTGATGGGAGCTGAGTGGTGGGATGCATTGTATAAAATTGTAATTGTGTGCTTACCACTCCACCTAATGGAATAGGCAAGTACAGGATCCTAGCTTGGAAGGGTAACAACGCATGAGAAATAAGCAGTGAGCCTTGAAGTCTTTAAGGCCTGAGAACAGATTGTGTGGTAATTAAATTTTTTAATTAAATTTTTACATCAATCTGTACATATCCCATCTTCCATTTTTAGGTGCGACCTTGCATTCAGATGGAAAGCCAAGGCAGTTGGAGAGAAAGTGGTGTCATCTTCCAAACCAAAGGCATTTTCATACTTAGATGTTAAAGTCCATGTTTGTGGCTACACCAACTTTATCTGAAAGCCAGTGCCTGTGATTTGAAGAACGAGGGGTAGCTTTGGAAAAAAGTGCTGCTATCAATTGCAGATCACTGGCTTCTGGAGCGCTTCCGAGATGGAACTGTCTGACATATTGTAGGTAAAGAGGGAAGATCAGTGAGATAATCCTAACCTTATAATTTGGGACAAGCAAGATCCTGAGTTTTGCAAAAGGGTGGAAGGTCTTCCAGACAAGGTTGAGAGGGAGGGCCTGGAGGTCTGAGAGCTCAGTGCGCTTGATCAAATTTTATGCAATATGAGGGGGGTTTCCCCAGAATGTTATTGCGCCAGCTCAGACTGTTAAGGTCCTCCAAATGGTGCTGTTGTTCTCTATACAGGTGATCATCTGTATTTGAAGGTTGTCCAAATTCTGGAGTTCTTCCTTAATGGCTTCCACCCTTTGAGACAGATGTTTGAAATTGGTACACAGGCTGGCTATCTGTCAGAAACCATGAATCAGACCGAGACAGTACAGTTAATCACACTTGTTTAATAATAATTTAAAAAAAACAGAGTAAGCGTAGTCAATACATAGCCAGAGTTCAGTTACCAGATCGGGTAGTCACCCAATGCCAATGTCAGAGAGCCAGAGATCAACGTAGTAGTACAGCAAGCAGGATCAGGAGCCAGAAGGGACGTCAGCCGAGCAAGTCTTCAACAGGAACGCAGGAGAAAGTCTCTGAGATGTGACCAAAGGCGAAGGCAGAGATGAAGTGAGCTGGACGGCTTTAAGTAGCCAGGACTGATGAGCAGATCATCAACAGCTGAGTCACTGTGGAGAGAAAGGAGCTGGCAATTAGCTAACAGCTGAGCGGCCAGCTCAGAGAAGGATGGGCTGAGCCCAGCCCTGACAGTACGCCCTCCTCAATGACCCCTCCCCCACAGACGACCACCGGGCTTGAGGGGAAAACGTCTATGGAAATCACGGAGGAGGACAGGGGCATGTGCATCTGAGGATGAGACCCAAGAACATTCCACCGGACCGTACCCCTTCCAATGCACCAGGTACTGTATGCGCCCATGGAACCTACGGGAGTCAACACTGGACTGTACTTCATACTCCTCATGGTTCTCAACCTGTATAGGGTGAGGACGTGGCACAGAGGTGGTAAAGCAGTTGTAGACCAAAGGTTTCAAAAAGGAGACATGTAACACATTAGAAATGCGCATACTAGGAGGAAGGTCCAACGCGTAAGCCACTGGGTTAATCCTGCGAAGGATACAGAAAGGCCCAATAAACCGAGGTGTGAACTTCAAAGAAGGAACACGAAGTTGGAGGTTGCGAGATGGCAGCCAGACTCTGTCCCCAACCTGGCAGGAAGGCGCAGGCGTCTGCGGTCAGCATGGAGTCTGTACCTATCTTTAGCATGTCGCAAAGCCTCCTGGACTTATGCCCAAGTGGAACGAAGGCCATGGAGAAGCTCCTCTAACGCATGAATACTCTGCGGAACAAACGAGGCAGGCAACACGGAAGGTTGGAAACCATAGTTCGCCATAAACGGGGACAAATGGGAAGCTGAATTCAAGGCACTATTGTGAGCAAACTCCGCCCACTGTAAGAGGTCTGACCAGTTGTTATGATGATCAGAAATATAGCAACATAGGAATTGCTCCAAGGACTGATTGGCTCGTTCTGTGGCCACCATTAGACTGCGGGTGATACGCAGAGGAGAAAGCAAGCTGAATACCCAACTGTGCACAAAAGGCTCGCCAGAACCGGGACACGAACTGACTATGTAAGCGGAAGATCTCCCGAGCAAAAATAGAAGCCAGTTCCTTAAAAGTAGACAACTTCTTGAGTGGAATACAATGCAACATTTTTGAGAACCGTTCAACCACCATAAGGATAACTGTGTTGCCCTGGGAGTTGGGTAACTCCACAATGAAATCCATTTCACAGGTGGGTCCAGGGCCTCTCTCCATTGGGTATGGGTTTTAGGAGGCCCACTGGAAGGTGTCGTGGAGTCTTACTCTGAGCACACACAGAACAGGCAGCTACGAAGGCGGTTACATTAGCACGTAGACTAGGCCACCAGAATTGTTGGGAAATGGCCCAAAAGAGTTGATTCTTCCCAGGGTGGCCAGCAGCCTTGGGAGAATGGTAAGTCTGGAGCACAGCAGTATGGAGACTCTCCAGAAAAAAGCAGCGGTCACAAGGTTTCTCAGGAGGAGCATCGACCTAAACAGCAAGAATTTTGTCACCCAAAGGAGAAGTAAGACTGGTGCCCACTGTAGCCAGAATACGATCAGGAGGAATCACAGGAACCGGAACCGACTACATCTTGGAAGTGGAGGAAAATTGTCGTGACAAGAAGTCAGCCCTTACATTCTTAGTACCGGGTAAGAATGAGACAATGTAATTAGAACTCGACAAGAAAAGAGCCCATCACGCCCTTCTGGGAGAGAGGCACTTAGCCTCAGACAAGAATGTGAGAGTCTTATGGTCAGTAAGAATGAGAACCGGCACAGTGGTACCTTCAAGGAGATGCCTCCATTCTTTCAGGGCTAAAATGATCGCCAACAGCTCTAGGTCACCGATCTCATAATTGCACTCTGCCGGTGACAATCTCTTGGAAAAGTAGCCACACGGATGCATAACGCACTCAGAGTTAGGACGTTGAGACAGAAGGGCGCCAACTCCAGTCTCAGAAGCATCAACTTCTAGAATAAAAGGCAACGTAGGATCAGGGTGTTCCAACACAGGAGCAGAAAGAATGGCAGCCTTGAGACTCTCAAAGGCCTTAATGGACTCCGGAGACCAACTCTGTGGGTTGTCGCCTTTCCTGGTCATATCAGTCAGGGGCTTGACCAGAGACAAGAAGTAATAAACTCCCGATAATAGTTGGCAAAGCCAAGAAAACGCTGCTGAGGACATAAACCCACGGGTCAAGGCCACTGTAGGACCGCTGTAAGTTTCTCTGGGTCCATCGAAAAAACCAGCAGTGGAAATGACATAGCCCAGGAAGTTAACCTGTTCACAATGGAATTCGCACTTTTCCAATTTACAATAGAGATTGTTCTCTCTTAGAAAGCAAAGATATCACGAAACATACTTTGATTCTGTCTGTGGGAAATGCCTGGGGCCGCATCTCAAAGTATATCTCAACCTGGTTGAGAAACCCTCTGTATTGGACTGCATCGCCCCAAAATCGATGAGGAAGCGGAGCAGAACCAGACATGCCTCTTATAGAGGTAATACTCGAGGCGGGTGCCTGCACAGAGACTGGAGCAGCAGCAGAGATGGCCTGCAACACAGGTTGTACCGGAGCAGCCATAGTGGAAGATTCCAGGTGAGCCGTGCGACTCAGGAGCATTTGTAGCGCCAAGGCAAACTGATCCATACAGTGATCCTGGTGATCCAATCTGGAAAAAATATTACCAACAAGTGGACTGACTGCATTTTCTGAATTCATGGCCTTCGCCTACTGTCAGAAACCATGAATCAGACCGAGATAGAAGTACAGTTAATCACACTTGTTTAATAATAATAAAAAGGTAAACAGAGTAAGCGTAGTCAATACATAGCCAGAGTTCAGTTACCAGATTGGGTAGTCAGCCAATGCCAATGTCAATGTCAGAGAGCCAGAGATCAACGTAGTAGTACAGCAAGCAGGATCAGGAGCCAGAAGGGACATCAGCCGAGCAAGTCTTCAACAGGAACGCAGGAGAAAGTCTCTGAGATGTGACCAAAGGCGAAGGCAGAGATGAAGTGAGCTGGACAGCTTTAAGTAGCCAGGACTGACGAGCAGATCATCAACGGCTGAGTCACTGTGGAGAGAAAGGAGCTGGCAATTAGCCAACAGCTGAGCAGCCAGCTCAGAGAAGGAAAGGCTGGGCCCAGCCCTGACACAATCTCTGAGGGACATATTTCTCTAACCTCATGGTTCAGTAACCGAAAGTCCTTTCTATTTGGGATTTGTTTAATAAAGTCTCTCCAGGAAGCAAAGTCCTCCTTGTTTTCAACTGTCAAGTTGGTTCTGTTTGCCTGATGGGGTGAGGTTGCAGCAGTCCATGGCTGCGTGCATGTTTGTGATGAGGACAGTTGAACTTTTCGTAGTTTAAGAAGCATAGACAAAACCCTTTGATCTGTATGGCAGCACAATGGTGTCATAGACAAAGTAGGTGAACCAGGGTATTCCTCTAAAGGGGCAAGTTGTTGTGGGGATGCTGTTTGTAAAAATGCAGCTTGGTTGTCAGGTGTTGATCACCTGTGGCCTGAGGCGTGGAGTGAGTGTCCAGGAGGTCCTCATCCTGTGTTTGTGTGCATGGAACTTTCCTTACAAGTGGTTTTGGTACACATGTGATGGCTGCTTCTGTGTGGCTTTATGTTGATCAAGGATGTTGCTGTTCCGGAGGTGGATCCTAGTGCACTATGCATGGAAATATGCTAGCAACTTCAGAGCTCCTTTGGCAGTGCCACCTTGGAGCCTCTGCATGTCCCCTTTATTCTGGAAAAACACTTTCAACAAGGGGTTGACAGGCTTTAGCCTTGGATGTAGCGAGCCCCTGGGACCCTTAAAGGGCTTTTAGCTTGTCCATTTTTGAAGACCTGTGTGTAGCTTTATACAACTGAGTGGAACAGGGCTCTAGCCTGTACATGTTACTCTCTCAGCATTCATACAACCCCCACCCCATCCCCCATCCCCCCAAGGTAAAAATGATAGGCTTTATAATATGTACAAAAAGCATATTATCACTCACAAATAAAAGGTAGTAGCACAAGTGTTCATAAAAAAAATGTTAAGTAAAATCAACAATGTGTGTGCATTACCCCATTAGCATGTGGGTACACTTGCAGTTCACCAAGGACTTGTAACTGCTAAAACACTTATCCTCTTGCTGACCATGTAGCCAGTGGCGGCCGCTCCATTAGAGGCGCAGAACTCCAATCCATGTGCCTGGACCCTAATCTACATGCATCTTGCCGGACGCATGGATTTCAATGTTTTGTTTTTTTAAGCACGTATATAGAGCCTGAGGCTCTAATTAGTCTCCAAAAAGGGTGGGCTCGGGGTGCAGAGTACTGCAAATTAATATTCCCTAATGTCTTTCTGCTTCTCCTCCCGGCCAATCAGGAAATGGGTCTTAGGACTCCCGTCCAATCGGGTCTCAGGACCAACTTCCTGTTCGGCTAAGAGGAGAAACAATGCCTGTTCGGCTGGGAGCAAGGAGCAGCCTCCTAAGGTAAGACTGGACTGGTCGCCGCCTTCCCGTCCGATTGTTGCCTTCCCGTCCGTCTCCCGCCGGTTGTGCGAGTAAAGGGGGCAGGTTTGTTTGCTCCCCCCCCCAAATATTGAGCACCAGCCACCACTGCATGTAGCATATATGTGTGGCACCAGGGCGGGTGGACTTTAGTGCCAAGCTCTATGGGACTTCAAAGTTCAGTTCTGAGAGCCCAAAACCTCAGTCACCAATAGCTCCACGTCACTGTTTGCGATTGGAGGGCTCCCATCCATGTGGCTCTTGTGACAGCCAATCACATACTTGGGAATTCACCTCTGCCTTCTGGGGTTAACCCCTTTCCACTGCATCCCAGTGGCCTTTTTAAGTAAATGTTATCTATATACCCATTTCAAAGCGTGTCGCTCAAAACAGCACCTATTCTACTGTATTTCATACCACAGACAGGAACTCAGCTTTTATTTCTGTGTGTAGCCATTCCGACTCTGCTCCTGCACAAGCCACAGCAAGACATAATACAACCACTGCCCTCTACTGACTGGGTTTTGTTACTCTTATCTCTATTACAGCTGGGTCACATATGATGTAGTCTAGGGGCCAAGCACTTTAAAAGTGAAAATTTAGTAGCTGGCTACCATGATATGATCATTTGCATTGTTATTCCCACCCTCCAGGATGTCATCAAAAATTAATTTCCATAAGGCCTGACAACAGAAGCAGAATAAATGAATGATTTCCAAGAATTGGGCTTTTATTTGTCTTATAAAAACGTCTAAATGTATTTTCAAACTCTAATAATAAAAGGCCATGTGCATGGTTTTTTTTTCGTATTAAACCTTGAAATGTCCCTGACTAATTGTGATGAAAATGTTGCAAGACTGAAAAAAATACATCTATTTATTTAGGGCGTAAAATAAACTGAAAAATGAGCATAGTATAGACAATGGCACAACCACTCTGCACAGTTTATTTATTTTACCGTGGTCTAATACTGTGAAATAGTAGACATGTTGTGCTATATTAGTGAAAGATAACAATATGCATATAACAGATGATAATATTATTTTATGTCATGTTTTGCTGTTAATCTACGTTTTGCACATTACATTTTATATGTTACACTACACAAGCATAACAAATGATCACCGTATTGTTTGTAAAACAAGTAAAAGGCCTAGTGCGCAAGGCACAGCGTAACCCCTTAGGATTAATACATTTTATTGAAAAAGTAATTAACAATAGAAACATTAAAACCAGTGTCAGTACAAAATTATATACATAGTAGTAATTGCCCTCTTAATTACTGAGGAGCTGATACACGCAGCTGTTATGGATGACGCCTGACATGTTTCAGACGCATATGTCCTTCTTCATAGGCTTTATGTCATCAAGAGCATACATGTTCTGTGATGTAAAAATATTTAAGCATTAATACATTACTATAACCACATTGGAAATCGTTTTTAAACAGAAATAGGATGATCATTGAACATGATAAACATGACAAAAAGGAAGACAGTATACTCACATGGCTAAGCTGTTCACTACCCAGGATAGAGGGGGACGGCAGTGTGGAAAATGCCTGTGTTAGCTTGCGGTGCAAAACTAAGGATATGTGGCTGAGATGGTAAGCCAAGGTGAGGAAAGACAAGGGCTGGACAGACCCACAATGGTTGCAAGAACTCCCACTGATAGGAGTAACTACTCCACTCAGTATATGGTCGGCCAGCAAAAACAAGGTAAAACTTGTAACTTCCTGTCTGCATAAAGACAGAGAGATGGTAGTGAGTGTAATGATCTGAGTTACAGATTAGTAGTATAAACAAATTTGCAAAAGTAGTTACACTTAAAACTCACCACATCTGAGAGTATGTGTAACAGGTCAGTGGGTCCCAGCAGCAAGCACCAGCAGTGTGAGTACTGCTGGTGACCGAATGTTTTATTAGCCAATAAGGCTATTGCAAACAGCTGAATGCAGGTTGCACTTAAGCAACCAAATCAGTTGTGGCTGATGAGGCAGAGCGTTGTGCCAGATGGCTTTAACGGTCTGCCTCAGAATTCTCTAGCAGAGCAGCGCGTGGCGCAGACCCGCCCGCAAGGGAGGGGCCGGGCTGCGTCCCGCGTCGCCACGTCACTGGCGCACGTGTAGTCCGCCCCTCTGCGCTCCACAGTGGAACGCAAACAGGAAGGAGTGCAGCCCGAAGGGCTGGGCTCCTAAGGGCAAAGAGACTCCGAACCACCGCCACTAAAGCACTTTATTGGAGGGGGTTCGGGGTCTCTTTGCCCTTAGGAGCCCAGCCTTCGGGCTACGCTCCTTCCGGTTTGCGTTCCACTGTGAAGCACAGAGGGGAGGGCTACATGCGTGCCGGTGCCGGACGACGTGGGACACAGCCCAGCCCCTCCCTGGCGGGTGGGCCTGCGCCGCTCTGCCAGAGAACTCTGAGGCAGACCGTTGCAGCCATCTGGCGCAACGCTCTGCCTCATCGGCCACAGCTGATTTGGTTGCTTAACTGCAACCTGCATTCAACTGTTTTCAATAGCCTTATTGGCTATTTAAACATTCCCTCACCAGTAGTACTCACACTGCTGGTGCTTGCTGCTGGGACCCACTGACCAACACATACTCTTAGATGTGGTCAGTTTTAAAGCAGAGTTCCACACAAAAATGGAACTTCCGCTTTTCAGAACCCTCCCCCCCTTCGGTGTCACATTTGGCACCTTTCAGGGGGGAGGGGGGTGCAGATACCTGTCTAAGACAGGTATTGGCACCCACTTCCGGCATAGACTCCCATGGGAGTCTACGCCTCTTCCCGTCCTCACCGCGCTGTCTGCTGGGAACACACAGCTCCCAGGAGAGAGCGGGGACCACTAGGGACGCGCAGCACGACTCGCGCATGCGCAGTAGGGAACCGGGAAGTGAAGCCGCAACGCTTCACTTCCTGATTCCCTCACCTAGGATGGCGGCGGCAGCTGCCGAGAACCGAGCAGGTTCTCGGAGTCCCCTGCCGACATCGCTGGACCCTGGTACAGGTGAGTGGGCATGTATTAAAAGTCAGCAGCTGCAGTATTTGTAGCTGCTGGCTTTTAATATTTTTTTTTGGCGGTGTGGGTGAACCCCCGCTTTAAGTGTAACTACTTTTGTAAATTTGTTTACACTACTAATCTGTAACTCAGATCATTACACTCACTACCATCATCTGTCTCTCTGTCTTTATGTAGACAGGAAGGTACTGTTCTGTCTCTGGGACAGATAGCTAAACCTTCTTATTCTAATAACTTCAGATACCATATTTCTTTGATCTCAGTTTTATTAGAACAAGCCGGGTGAAACTACAAAATAACAGAAATAGACCTCAATAAGTATAATATTGCATACAATACAGCATACATTGCATAAACAATGATATACAGTACAAGATGGGATAGTAAAAACTTACTTTTTAAGTTCTCTAAGGGGTGATGGCGATAGATAGAGAAATACATGTGTTGTTTCCTGAATGTCTTCTCAAAGAATGGTGGCTGTTTCACTTCCTGTGAAGATTCTACCCAGAATTCCCTGCTTGCTGACAACTTCCTTAATTACACATACAGTAAAAGAAATAAACAGAACTGCAGCAATACCAAAAAGGAACGCTAGATGGAGCCTGCACACCATATATGATTGTCTTAAGTAAATTACACATTTTGCATGTAAATTTAACAACACAGGCACAAATAAGGTACAAATAATCAGCAAGACATCTGGTGGACAGAACAGGTACAAGTTTTACCTTGTTTTTGCTGGCCGACCATATACTGAGTGGAGTAGTTACTCCTATCAGTGGGATTTCTTGCAACCATTGTGGGTCTGTCCAGCCCTTGTCTTTCCTCACCTTGGCTTACCATCTCAGCCACATATCCTTAGTTTTGCACCGCAAGCTAACACCTGTACAGGCATTTTCCACACTGCCGCCCCCCTCTATCCTGGGTAGTAAACAGCTCAGCCATGTGAGTATATTGTCTTCCTTTTTTGTCATGTTTATCATGTTCAATGATCATCCTATTTCTGTTTAAAAATGATTTCCAATGTGATTATAGTAATGTATTAATGCTTAAAAATTTTTACATCACAGAACATGTATGCTCTTGATGACATAAAGCCTATGAAGAAGGACATATGAGTCTGAAACATATCAGGCTTCACCAATAACAGCTGCGTGTATCAGCTTCTCAGTAATTAAGAGGGCAATTACTACTACGTATATAATTTTGTACTGATACTGATTTTAATGTTTCTATCATTAATTTGGACATAATTGTGAAGTGAAAGGGAAAAGATAAATGGTTTTCAAAACTTTATTTTGTATTTATTAAAATAAATATGTGAAAAGTGTGTTCAGCCCTCTTTACTCTGATACCCCTAACTAAAAGCTAGTGGAAAAAAATTGTATTCAGAAGCCACCTAATTAGTCCACCTGTGTGTAATTTAATCTCAGTATAAATACAGTTGTTCTGTGAAGCCCTTAGAGGTTTGTTAGAGAACTTTAGTGAACAAACAGCATCATGAATGTCAAGGAACACACCAGACAGGTCAGGGATAAAGTTGTGGAGAAGTTTAAATTGGGGTTATGTTATAAAAAAATATCCCAAGCTTTGAACATGTTACGAAGTACTGTTCAATCCAACATCTGAAAATAGAAAGCATATGGCAGAACTGTAAACCTACCAAGACATGGCCGTCCACCTAAACTGACAGGCCGGGAAAGGAGAGCATTAATCAGAGAAGCACCCAAGAGGCCCATGGTAACTCTGGAGAAGCTGCAGAGATCCACAGCTCAGGTGGGAGAATCTGTCCACAGGACAACTATTAGTCGTGTACTCCACAAATATGGCCTTTATGGAAGAGTGGCAAGAAGAAAGCCATTGTTGAAAGAAAGCCATAAGAAGTCCCATTTGCAGTTTGCGAGAAACCATGTGGGGGACACAGCAAACATGTGGAAGAAGGTGTTCTGGTCAGATGAGACCAAAATTTAACATGTTGTCCTAAAAGCAAAATGCTATCTGTGGGGGAAAACTGCACATCACCCTGAACACACCATCCCCACCCTGAAACATGG
This sequence comes from Lithobates clamitans, assembly GCA_037952925.1. NCBI lineage: Eukaryota > Metazoa > Chordata > Amphibia > Anura > Ranidae > Lithobates > Lithobates clamitans. The sequence continues at coordinate 5,342,599 of JBBGZY010000544.1, forward strand.
TGGTGGCAGCATCCTATTGTGGGGATGCTTTTCTTCAACAGGGAAGCTGGTCAGAGTTGATGGGAAGATGGATGGAGCCAAATACAGGGCAATCTTAGAAGAAAACCTGTTAGAGGCTGCAAAAAACTTGAGACTGGGGCCGAGGTTCACCTTCCAGCAGGACAGCGACCCTAAACATACAGCCAGGGCTACAATGGAATGGTTTAGATCAAACATTATTCATGTGTTAGAATGGCCCAGTTAAAGTCCAGACCTAAATCCAATTGAGAATCTGTGGCAAGACTTGAAAATTGCTGTTCACAGACACTCTCCATCCAATCTGACAGAGCTTGAGCTATTTTGCAAAGAAGAATGGGCAAAAACTTCACTCTCTAGATGTGCAAAGCTGATAGAGACATCCCCAAAAAGACTTGCAGCCGTAATTGTAGAGAAAGGTGGTTCTACAAAGTATTGACTCAGGGGGGGCTGAATACAAATGTAACCCACACTTTTCACATATTTATTTGTAAATAATGTTGAAAACCATTTATCATTTAACTTGTGCCACTTTGTGTCTATCACAATACTGACATATAATCACACACATAGGTTGGACTTGATGGACTTGTGTCTTTTTTCGACCTCACCTACTATGTAACTATATGTAACATAAAATCCCCAAAAAAATACATTTACGTTTTTGGTTGTAATATAACAAAGTGGGTATGAATACTTTCTCAAGGAACTGTACACACAATATGGTGATAATTTGTTGTACTCAAAGACATCTGCATGGCAAATTTTTAATAGGCACCGATGTTACAATATATATGTTATCTTATATTACATTGTTATTTTACGGTACATGATGCGTTCCTATTTTATGTTATCTTAGTTTGTTTTGCTGCATGTCATTTTATTTTATGTTTTTTTTTTTGTAATCACCCACTTAAATATTTGCTGCACATTGGTTTTGAGTACTTCAAAGCTAACAAGGGACATGTCCAGCTGATTTTCCGCTATCCTTTCTTCTATTTCATGCCTGTCAGTAAAAATAATGTTATTTTATAACAGATTGTCTAAAAGCAGCATATATAGGCAAACACAGAATAAAGAATTACACATTTTAAGTTATTTGGATAAAGTTAAATTTTGTGTTATTACTTTTCAGGATAAAGAGGCATTCTCACTTTTAAAATTAATTTTGTTAGCTTTCATTGGATCAAATGATACATGACACTTAAAGTGGTTGTAAAGGGTTTTATTTTATTTTTATTTCTTTTTTAAAGGCATTGTATACTTTAGACATGAAATATGAACAAAACATACCCCTCTATAGTGTATACTTGTCTCAATTAAGAGAACTACTATAGGTGGATCTGTTTCACCTCTGTGTATCACCTGTAAGGGCTTACTACCACTTAAAATGTCTAGTTTGCATTATTGTTACTTACTTTATCTCTTTCTTTTCTCCATGCCCCATTGGGCCTTTCATTTTCATTTCACCTCGATACCTTTTTAATGAGAGGGAACAGACAACCATATTAATCTTTAGATTTTTTTAGAATTTTGTGCACATTGTGGGGGGAAAGACGCAGTGAAATATAGAAACTCACACTTCACGTTCTTACTGCCGCTAGATGCACGATTGAACGTTAGACATGTGCAATTTGTTTAGGTCCGACTTCGTTTTTTAATGAATTTTGACAAATTCATTAATTCCGAAATGTTCCAAACTTCCGAATTTTTTAATTTCCGAAATTATGACTTTCCGAATTTCGAATTTCCGAATTACGAATTTCCGAATTTTCTGATTTTTGGAATTCGAAAATCAGAAATTAAAAAATTGTAAAATCCGAAAATTCTAAAATCTGAAAAAAAGTAAGAAAATCAGTAAAATTTGAAATAATAACTATTAAATTATAGGTATTGGAATTTCCTTTGAAATTTGGCTGTTAGTGAACGTAACGAATACAAATTTATCCAAAGTTACGAATTATCTGAAATAACAAATGCCGAATCTAAACAAATGGAATGTAACGATCTAATAATAATAAATAACAATAATAATAATAAAACCTTTTTATTACTATTATTTATTATTAATTTGTTCCATTACATTTGCTTAGATGCGGCATTCGTTATTTTGGATAATTCGTAACTTCAGATAAATTTGTATTCGTTACGTTCACAAACAGCCAGATTTTTGAATTTTTGAATTTCCGAATTTTCAAATTCCGAAAACTCGGAAATTTAGAAATTTGAAAATTCAGAATTCTGAAAATTGGAAATTTTGAAATCTGAAAATTCGAAAATTCGGAAATTTGAAAATCCAAATTTTAGGATTTCCGAATTTCCGGAAAAAAAAAAAAAAGAATGAAATGAAAACGAACAAATTTTTTGTCAGTGCACATGTCTATAATGTTACACTTACCTGCTCTTTGCAATAGAATTGCTCAGAATGGCCCTCCTGAACCTCCTGTTCTGGGATCCCCTGCCAGCGATCTTGGCACCTCCTGTTCTCCAAATGCCCTCATAGCAAGCTGCTTACTGTGGGGGCATTCATGAGGGCTCGATCCCGAGCCAGGCTGTATGGATCTATAGACACACTTTGTGCTGCTTGGCCCTGCAGCCGCTCCCTACTTACAGAATTGAACTGACAGCAATGGGTACCGCTGCTGCCCGAGTCTCCTTTGAGAAGAGAGAGAGAGGGGAAAAGAGCTCCTGCAGACAGGACAGCCCTAGAGATGTGCATTTAAGGGGGTCTGAGGGGAGTAACTTTTAAAAGGTTTTTCACCTTAATGCAGAGAATGCAGGGAGTAAAGTGGTAAATGACAGCCCACCCCCTCCCTCCTCCTCCATGGCCACTAACCAGCTAAACACAATGGGGGTGGGATATTACATCTTGATTGTAGGAGGCTTCTTCATCTCCCTGTTATTTTAAAACATAGACAGGGGGGGGCGTGACACAGCCTGTGACTGTCAAAAATCCGCCCACACCATGTTATTGGCAAACATAATAAAGATTTGATTTCAAATATATATTTGTATATTGACCTTTGACTATATTCGAAGATTATTGCAAATAGACTTACCCCAATATTACCAGCACATATTCGGCGAGGGTTTAGGCTGGTCACTCCTTGCACAAAGTGTCACGCCGGCAACAAGTGTTTGGCACTTGGACACGGGCACTTCTTCTAAAAAGACCACCTGTCATCTTCACCATCTCCTCACCATGCCTTCTCTGCTCTACTCTTTCAGGTAACTACACTGATCTTCCCTGCAACACAAAAGTCGCTCTACCTGTCTGCGATTTCCCACCTGACTCTTCATAGCCGCTGGTAACTACACTGATCTTCCCTGCAACACAAAAGTCGCTCTACCTGTCTGCGATTTCCCACCTGACTCTTCATAGCCTCTGGTAACTACACTGATCTTCCCTGCATCTAAGGCATCAAAATATCAAAATGTCGATATGTATTCTTCTACATACTTTTGGTAATAAAAATCGCAATAAGTGTACATTGATTGGTTTGCGCAAAAGATATAGCTCCTAAAAAATAGGGTAAAGATTTATGGCATTTTTATTATTTTTTTTTTTACTTGTAATGGCGGTGATCAGCTATTTTTATTGTGACTGCGAAATTATGGCGGACAGATCGAACACTTTTGACACATTTTTGCGACCATTGACATTTATACAGCGATCAGTGCTATGAAAATGCACTGATTACTGTGTAAATGTCACTGGCAGGGAAGGGGTTAACACTAGGGGGCGATCAAGGGGTTAACTGTGTTCCCTAGTGTGTGTTCTAACTGTAGCGGTGGGAGTGACTGGAGGAGATGACAGATCGTGGTTTCTAGCTATTTGGAACTCACTATCTGCCTCTCTTATCCTCACAGAACAGGGATAAGTGTGTTTACACACGTCCCTGTTCTGCTTCTCATGCTCACGATCGAGCGTGGCCAGTGGTCATCATGACTGCCGCTCCTGTGCATCGGCACCCCCGCAGTGTAGCAGGCGTGCGCCTGCCTGCTATCCCGCCTAAAGGGAGCTGATCTGTGGGTACCGCGGACTCGATGTCCGCCAGCGCCTGACAATCATTGGGTGGAGGCACAGACTGTAAACAAGGCAGATCATCGTTCTGTCAGTAAGGAAGGCATTGATCCTCTGCTCCTGCAAAGCAGGGACATGGATCCATGCCTTCCCCTAGCAAAAGCACCTCCTACACAGTACACAAGCACTGGCTAGGCACTCAGTTAACCCTTTGATCACCCCTGATGCCTAACCCCTTCCCAGCCAGTGTCATTAGTACAGTGACAGTGTATATTTTTATCACTGATCACTGTATTAGAGTCACTGGTCCCCAAAAATTGTCAGCTAGTGTTCAATTTGTCTGCCGCAATATCACAGTCTTGCAAATAGGAAGAAGTTCTGGACAGCCACACTCCAAAAATTGCCTTTTATTCAAAAAACAGGATCAAAAATACATGCCAAAGCAGAACGAACAGAAGAGCTGACTCGTTTCACACTATCAAACAGTTCTTAATCATAGCTATGATTAAGTACTGTTCGATAGTGTGAAACGCGTCAGCTCTTTTGTCCGTTCTGCTGTGGCATGTATTTTTGATCCTGTTTTTGAATAAAAGGTCATTTTTGGAGTGCAGCTGTCCAGAACGTTTTCCTATTTTCATTGCTATATGCATTGCCAGCACCTGTGGCTTCTAAACTGGCGAAGAGGTTTTACTTTTGGCTGACCTAACTGGAACCCTTCCCTATCTTGATTCCTGGACTTTGCAAATATCATAGTCTTGCTATAAGTCACTGATCGCCGCCATTACTAGTAAAAAATAAATAAATGAAAAATTCCATAAATATATCCCATAGTTTGTAGAGGCTGTAACTTTTGTGCAAACCAAATCAACTTATGCTTAGTGGGATTTTTGTTTAACCAAAAATATGTAGCAGAATACATATTGGCCTAATTTGATGAAGAAATGCGATTTTAAAAAAAAAAAATTATTGGATATGTTTTATAGCAGAAAGTAAAAAATTTAGTTTTTTGTTCAAAATTGATGGGTTTTTTTTTGTTTATAGCGCAAAAAATAAAAAACCGCAGAGGTGATCAAATACCACCAAAAGAAAGCTCTATTTGTCAAAAAATGAGACATACATTTTGTTTGAGGACGGCGACGTACGACCGCACATTGGCAGTTAAAGCAACGTAGTGCCATATACCAAAAAATAGCCTGGCCATGAAGGAAGGTAAATCTTCTGGAGGTCAAGTGGTTAATTCAACATAAAAAAATGAATGAGCAAAATAAATGAAAACAACAAAAAAAATGAATGGGTTAAAAATAAAAAACAGCAGGGGAGAAAAGGGAAAAAAAAGTTATTTGAGCTGATTTGGTTAAATTAAGGGTTAATAACGGGTTAAATAAGAACAATTTTTACCTTCTAGATTGTAAGCTCTAACGAGCAGGGCCCTCTGATTCCTCCTGTATTGAATTGAATTGTAAGTGTACTGTCTGCCCTTGTGTTGTAAAAGGATGCGCAAACTGTTGGCGCTATATAACTCTTGTATAATAATAATAATAATAATAATAATTTTGAAAGAACTTTTTTTTTCACTTATCGGCTTGTTTTAACTAACATATACAGACCAACGCTCATTCCTTTGATCTGCAGATAGATGAAATTAAAGCTGGATACACACTATACAACTTTTGTTGTTCGATTTCCTTTAGATTTACCTCCAACTATATAGTGCAAGGGCCTGCCTGATTGCATAAAATTGAAAGTGTTTAGATTTTTTTTTTCCTTTAGATTTACTAAAACCATATAATATGAGGTCAAACCTAAAGAAAACTAGGTCAATGCAAAGGTAAATGTATCTCTTTATCTCACATGTAAACAGGTCCCGTTATTTTACATCAGCAGCTGGATGGATCAAAATGGATTTTTATAACCAAAGTTAGTGTGTTATATTTAAAGGTCCAAACAGCTTTCATTAAAAACTATAGAAAAGTTTTCATTTATTCTGGAGATCTCCTTTAATGCTCATGTTCTCTACTTTTGAAAAAAAAAATAATAATCTCCATAATTGTAGCCCTTACCTTAAATGTTCTGATTGACTGTTTTCTCCTTGAACTACTACATTCTAAGGGACTTTTTGTCCCTGCACATTTCTACCTTAGGAATCTACATTTTATAGCGAGCAAGATTTTTCACATCATCCATGCTTTATGAATGCTCCCTGTAGTGAGATTATCAACACCAGTGCAGAATTTGAATGCCTTCCGTGTCTCTATTGCCAGCTTCAGTAGACTAGATCTTAAATGCCAACCCTTACACATTTTCTGAATTTCTGCAGACTATAGTCACTTATATAACTGTATTATGACCTGTCGGTTTCATTGATCCCTTGCAAAAACTGGGGTCCTCAATGGCCTCATAGTCTCCCCACATTTGGGTTCTTGTTCCTTCTCACAAAGTGAATTTGTTTTTGTCAATTTATGCGTTGCTGGTGCATGTGTATGCTTAGTTATATGCATGAAATGTGCAACTGATTGCAATCTTGGTTGCACAGATCCATGAAACATTCAGCCTAAGGTTCTGTTACACATGCTGGCACTATCGAAAGGGCTAAAATACATTCCAACTGTTCTCATTTTGGTAAGAATTGTTCATCTTGGACCCATAAAAAATAAAGGTTTGAAAGAGAGCAGCTTGCCCTAACATAAAAAGGTGATGTTTGGGGCATTCATGACTAGCCTTAAGCCTCATACACGCGATCGGATTGTTGGCCAACAAAACCGTGGACTTTTGTCCGAAGAGCGTTGGCCCAAACTTGTCTTGCTTACTCATGACACACAATTGTTGATCAACAATCATGAACATAGTGACATACTACATGGTTCTTCAGCTCTTTATCCCCACCCTTTGGGCTCCTTCTACTAATTTCGTGTTAGTGGAAGTTTGGTGAGTGTTGATTTGCGCTTTTCATTTCGTGTTTTTCAGTTTGTTTCTGAACGGTCATTCGTCAACCAGACATGTTGCGGAATCGGAGGAGATAACATGTTTTTTATTATTGGCCTTGGAGTTATTACTTTGACATTATTTTTTTGGTTGAATAATGATTTGATTTGGTATATTTTCTATATTTTTGGGTGCATAGAATGCACTTTTTGGTTAGGTTCTATTACACTGTATATTGTTTGTTCCTACTAAGTAGGAACAACCATAGGTCTCCTCTCCTACTCAGTCCTATGAACATACAGTTAGAAGACACAGTGAGAGAATACATTTAACCCCTTGATCACCCCCTAGTGTTAACCCCTTCCCTGCCAGTGACATGCAGATAGCATGTCTAATTTTATTTGTTTTCTTTTTTTAATGCACAATAAAAAAAAATTGTGGAGAATAATACTTGGCTAATGTGTTTTACTTCAAATGACAGTTTGGGAGTAGGCAGTTACATTTAAAATATGTAAAATTGACAAGGGACACCAACATAGTTGTATCTTTGATCTTAAAAACTACGGGATAATGGTGTTGTGATAACTTGCCAAAAAAAAAAATTAAATAAATAAATAAATAATATTATTCTTTATCACTAGAAAAAAAAAGCCTTTGAAAATTTGTTTGCAATAACTCCATCAGTATCACCAGCAAAGCAGCTTCATTATTATCCCATTAAAGAAGAGAATTGTGCGCTGCATTTCGAGATTTAATAATTTGCCACGTCACGAATGTTAATTCTTCATTACGAACGCTAGTTTGCAAGACCAACCGCTTCTGACTCGTCCTTGCTTCTGAGCATGCGTCTTTGTACTTTGGACTTTTGTCCGACGGACTTGTGTACACACGCTTGGGAAATCCGACAACAGACATTTGTCCGCGGAAAATTTTAAAACCTGCCATCCAACATTTGTCCGTGGAAAATCCAACAATTGTCCGATGGAGCATACACACGGTCAGATTTTCCACCAACAGCCTGTCATCACACATTTCCCATTGGAAAATCCAACCGTGTGTACAAGGCTTAAGTCTCATGATCCTTCCAATCTTTACAAGTTAACCTTGCATATGGAAAAAAAAAAAAAAAAAAAAGCTTTCCAAAGATGGAAGTGATTGTTTTCTTCAAATCAGAGATTTTTTTGATAAGAACAATGTCTGACCTATCCACCTGCATCTATACTGCTTCAAGGCCCACAAGTGTAATGCTGGGTGCTGGTGAAATGAATTGATGGACATATCTTGGTTTACCTGTAAGGGAGACATCTGGCACATCTATGGCCAACATTATGGCATAAGTCCAACCAAAGTGATTACCCACTTTTAGGCAGACACCAGCAGATTAAAGTTTAAAAAAGGACAGTGAGCTCCTCCAAAACACCCATGGATTATGGTCAGGAAATGGTCCCATGACATCCTAGCTCTACCTCTTCTTAATATTATACATATTTCTTTATATTTATTGTATATTTCACACATATTTTGCATTCTCATTGAGTAAAGTGAGTACTGTGTCTTTAAAAGAGAATATTTTTAGACAGGATGCAATGTTTTGTTATATTATTTTATGGTAATAGATATGAGAAGCCATTTTGTATTTTAGAAGCAAAACTTGTAGCATGTCCTTATTACCTTTTCAATTGGATTATTTCCTAAATGTACATAATATAACCTGATACTAACATTTATAAGTGAACTTGATCCAGGGAATTTCTGATTGCCTCTTGGGGGATCAGGGAGGATTTTTTTCCACTGCTGGAGCAAATTGGATCATGATTTGCTGGGGTTTTTGCCTTCCTCTGGATCAACTGTGGGTTATAGGATTGTATGATTTTTTCCCCCCTTTTATTGGTTTAACTAGATGTGTCTTTTTTCAAATCAGACTAACTATGTAACTTGTTAACCTAGACCAGCCTTTCTCAACCTTTTCAACACAGAGGAACCCTTGAAATACCCTTCTGGTCTCAGGCAACCTCTGCTAAAAATGACTTTATCCACAACTCATTATACATTAGTATCATGGTCAATGGGAAGCATGCTCCTTACACATGTAGTCATTGGAAATAATTACCCTCTTACTAATAGCTAATAGATCAATGGTGTCAGTGGGAACTTATCTGTCAGGCAGAAATTGCTCATTGCTCAAGGAACCCCTAACAACCTCTGGAGGAACCCTGAACATGAACAACAGCAATGATATTTTCCTGTGCATTGGTGTGATGGTACAAATCAGAAGAGGACTCAGCGGTCACAGGTGGATATTATTGCACAGCCTTGCGGCCCCCTAGAACTGGGGTTGTCCTCAGAACACTGTAGAAAATAGATAAAAACAAAAGGCGCACTGGTCTAGTGCATTATCCAACACAGATTTATTGAAGACAAATAAAATACAACTACTCACAAGTGTATTTAGTAAACTCAAGGGGGGGGTTTCCGGCGCTCCGCAACATGTGATGTCTAAGGTAAATAGTACAATGGTAGCTATAATAGCACATTAAAATAAGGCAGGTAAATTCTAGAATGAGGAGGCAGCCATCCTCAGAGGGTGTCCATTACCTCTGTTGATAATCAATGTTGAAAAAAGGAGGGGTGTGGAGGCGCCAACTGTGGTAGCTTGTTTATGCAAAAATAAAAGTTAGTGTAACAATTACACTTACTAGTTCGCAGGGTGGAGGTGTTTCTTTGAGATGGAAAAGTGTCCTGGGATGTACTTTTCCATCTCAAAGAAACACCTCCACCCTGCGAACCAGTAAGTGTAATTGTTACACTAACTTTTATTTTTGCATAAACAAGCTACCACAGTTGGTGCCTCCACACCCCTCCTTTTTTCAGTATTTAGTAAACTCACTCATCAAGCCACCGCAAGTGGCTACAATCTCCCAACATTGCCACAGCCTCTAGCTCAAGGAGGACCTCACCAGGGTCCCTGCCAGATGACACGTTTCGAAGGTTACCCTTCTTCATCAGAGCCTGATGAAGGGTAACCTTTGAAATTCGTCAGCCAGCAGGGACCCTGGTGAAGTCCTCCTTGAGCTAGAGGCTGTGGCAAATTTAGGAGATTGTAGCCACTTGCAGTGGCTTGATGAGTCAGTTTACTACCTACACTTGTGAGTAGTTATATTTTATTTGTTTTGTCTTCAATAAACCTATGTTGGATAACATAGGTTATAGGCCAGTGCACCCTCTGTTTTTAGCTATTTCCATGGAACCCTGGTTGAGAAATCCTGATCCACACTGTAGTCTGTCTACACTTGTGACATACTTTAAGGTGGATATAATTTAGGAGAGAGTGGAATGTTTTTTCTTCTGTCAAGTAACAGATACAATAGTAGGTAATAGGCATTGGATACAATCTCACAGGCTACACTGCTGCAAATAGTAACCAAAATTATGTTTTTTTAGCTTAATACAGTATTTGAAGGACCAATAATTAGAAAGCCTAGCTTTAAGACCAAGGACACATCTCTGGTATATAACAGGAAGAGTTGCATGTCCATGAGCTGTGCTTATCGCACCTTTCACATAATTAACCAACAACTCTGACTGATAATAATATCCTAGTGAGAAACTGGATTCTTAAAATACTCTGGGATTCTGAAAATATGTTCCACTGAGATCTCAGCTCTAATCCCTTCCATCACAGCCTCATGGATCTCAAAGTGGAACTCTTGCTCCTGGATAGTGGCTCAACCTTTCCCATCACAGCTTTACAACACTCTGGAATCTTGGAGAGGATGTCTTCCTCTGAGATCCTTTCCCTGTTCCCTTCCATCACAGTCAAAACAATACTTGTGGTTTATTGAGAAGATATCTTCCCGTGAGATATAATTTCTGTATATTTTCATCACAAGCATTTTAGGTCAAACACATAACATTTGTCCTTCACCGCTAAATATAAACACATAAATGATGTAATAAAAATATAAACTTTATTAAAATATAATATAATACAAAAGTACAAGAATATTATGTTACAGGTAGCACCGAAGAACATTGTTACAAATATTTAAAACCTAACTCCAAACGTGACCCATGCACCAGTCCATATGCATGAAATGTTACACGAAACTCTGTGCAGACTGGGAAAAGCAGTGTTGCAATGAAGCAGTCAATGAAGTTTATTTGGGGTCTGTGTTATATACGGCTTGGTTTTACAAATAAATGCTTAATACATGACAAAGTATTCTCTATATCTAAAGAGACAAGAGCATGCTTTGCAGTGCCATTTGTCTGGCAGTAACCAACAACTCAGTCTTTAAATAGGGGATGTGATGACTTATCGGAGCTCTGTAAACAACCATCATTTTTTAGCACAGCTAAAAAGCATTTATACTGATGATTTAAAAAGAGACTAGAGCTCCTTCTGCTGGCTGCATATGAGACTGTATGATGGTAAGAAATACTATATATTTACTTAACTAAAAAAAGATCATTTTTATGCATTTCTTTTGTCATGAAATACAATACATATACGCTGCTCAAAAAATTAAAGGAACACTTTTTAAGCAGAGTATAGCATCAAGTCAATTAAACTCATATGGTCAGTTAAGTAGCAGTTTGTTTCTGTTTCAGCTGCTTTGGTGTTCAGGTGCACTAGATGGCCAACAAAGAGACTGCCTCCAAAACAGGAATGGTTTTACAGGTGGAGGCCCCCGAAATTTTTTTCCCTACTCATCTTATCTGACTGTTTTTTACTAATTTTCACTACTGGTAGCATGAGGCGATACCTGGACCCAATCATGGTTGCACAGGCAGTCCAACTCCTCCAGGATGGCACATCAATATATGCCATTGCCATAAGGTTTGCTGTGTCTCCCAACACAGTCTCAAGAGCATGGAGAAGATTCCAGGAGACAGGCAGTTACTCGAGGAGAGCTGGACAGGGCTGTAGAAGGTCCTTAACCCATCAGCAGGTGTGGTATCTGCTCCTTTGTGCAAGAAGGAACAGGATGAGAACTGCCATAGCCCTACAAAATAACCTCCAGCTGGCCACTGGTGTGAATGTCTCTGACCAAACAATCAGAAACAGACTTCATGATGATGGCCTGAGGGCCTGACGGCCTCTAGTGGGCCCTGTGCTCACTGCCCGACACTGTGGAGCTTGATTGGCATTTGTCATTGAGCACGAGAATTGGCAGGTCCGCCCTGTACTTTTCACAGATGAGAGCAGGTTCACCCTGAGCACATGTGACCGAAGTGAAAGGGTCTGGAGAAGCCATGGAGAACATCATGCTGCCTGTAACATCATTCAGCATGACCAGTTTGGTGTGGGTCAGCGATGGTCTGGGGAGGCATCTCCATGGAGGGATGCAAAGACCTCTACAGGCTACACAATGGCAACCTGACTACCATTAGGTATCGGTATAAAATCCTTGGTTCCATTGTCAGACCCTACACTGGTGTACTGAGTCCTGGGTTCCTCCTGGTGCACGACAATGCCCGGCCTCATGCGACAAGAGTATGCAGCCAGTTCTTGGAGAATTAAGGAATTGATACCATTGAATGGCCTCCATGCTCGCCTGACGCAAATCAAATAGAACACCTCTGGGAATTAAGTTTAGGTCCATCCAATGCCAATAGGTTGCACCTCAGTTCATTCAGGAGCTCAGTGATGCCCTGGTCCAGATCTGGGAAGAAATACCCCAGGACACCATCCGTCCTCTCATTGGGAGCATGTCCCAACGTTGTCAGGCATGCATACAGGCATGTGGGGTCCATACAAACTGCTGAATACCATTTTGAGTTGCTGTAATGAAATTTCAGCAAAATGGACTAACCTGCTGCATCATTTTTTCACTTTTTTGATGGAAATGAAAATTATCAACCTACAGAGGGCTGAATTCAAAGACACCCCAAAAATCAAACTATGTGGCATGCTTTCATTCCTAACACATTACCCAGTCCATATCAGTATAGATATCCAACATGATATATTTCCCCATTGAGATTTGATGTGTTTTCAAAGTGTTCCTTTTTTCAAGCAGTGTATATTGTATTTCAGGACAAAAAAATGCATAAAAATATTAGTGTGTATATATACACTGAGCAACACTTTTGTGTTTGCCCCTATTTATCATGAGCTGAACTCAAAGATCTATGACTTTTTCTTTGTGCACAAAAGGTCTATTTCTCTCAAATATTCTTCACAAATCTGTCTAAATCTGTGTTAGTGAGCACTTCTCCTTTGCCGAGATAATCCATCCACCTTACAGGTGTGACATATCAAGATGCTGATTGGACAGCATGATTATTGCACAGGTGTGCCTAAGGCTGGCCACTCTACAGTAAAACGTGCAGTTTTATCACACAGTACAATGCCACAGATGTCACCATGTGGAGGGCATGTGGCCTGGTATGGTCCAGGAAGTGGGGGAGCGCTCGCTCATCCCCTCCCTTATCCTGTCCTGCCGGGCTGCGAGCTCGGATAAGGGTCTGATATGGTTTTGGAGGGGGAACCCATGCCATTTTTTTTTAATTTAGCATGGAGTTCCCCCTAAAGATTCATGCCAGACACAAAGTCCCTGGCATTGTCGGGATTAAAGTCGGATCCCCGTTCATTGAAGTCGGACGGATGTCAGACTTCAAGTTGCAGGGCCATGTCAGATCCACAGTCGTATGACTGTTGTGTCGTACCAGTGTGAACCCGGCCTAACACAGATTTAGACAGATTTGTGAACAATATTTGAGAGAAATAGGCGTTTTGAGTATTTAGAGAAAGTCCTAGATCTTTGAGTTCAGATGAAGTGGAAAGAAAATAATAAATGTTTTTCAATTTTTTTTACAAATAAATATCTGAAAAGTGTGGCGTGCATTTGTTTTCAGCTCCCTTTACCCTGATACCGCTAACGAAAATCTAGTGGAACCAATTGCCTTCAGAAGTCATCTAATTAGTAAATAGAGTCCACCTGTGTGTAATTCAATCTCAGAATAAATACAGCTGTTCTGTGAAGCCCTTGGAGGTTTGATAGAGAACCTTAGTGAACAAACAGCATCATGAAGGCCAAGGAACACACCAGACAGTCCAAGGATAAAGTTGTGGAGAAATTTAAAGCAGGGTTAGGTTGAAAAAAAATATCCCAAGCTTTCAACATCTCACAGAGTACTGTTCAATCCATCATCTGAAAATGGAAAGAATATGGCACAACTGCAAACCTACCAAGACATGGCCGTCCATCTAAACTGACAGGTTCGGGCAAGGAGAGCATTAATCAGAAGAAGGAGCCAAGAGGGCCATGGTAACTCTGGAGGAGCTGCAGAGGTGGGAGAATCTGTCCACAGGACAACTATTAGTTGTGCACTCCACAAAACTGGCCTTTATGGAAGAGTGACAAGTAGAAAGCCATTGTTGAAAGAAAGCCATGAGAAGTACCGTTTTCAGTTTGTGAGAAGCCATGTGGGGGACACAGCAAACATGTGGAAGAAGGTGCTCTGGTCAGATGAAACCAAAATTTTACTTTTTGGCCTAAAAGCAAAACGCTATGTGTGGTGGAAAACTAACACTGCACATCACCCTGAACACACCATCCCCACCGTGAAACATGGTGGTGGTAGCCTCATGTTGTGGGGATGCTTTTCTTCAACAGGGACAGGGAAGCTGGTCAGAGTTGATGGGAAGATGGATGGAGCCAAATACAGGGCAATCTTAGAAGAAAACCTGTTAGAGCCTGCAAAAGACTTGTCCTGCTGGAAGGTGAACCTCTGTCCCAGTATCAAGGACCCTAAACATACAGCCAGAGCTACAATGGAATGGTTTAGATCAAAGCATATTCATGTGTTATAATGGCCCAGTCAAAGTCCAGACCTAAATCCAATTGAGATTCTGTGGCAAGACTTGAAAATTGCTGTTCACAGATGCTCTCCATTCAATCTGACAGAGCTTGAGCAATTTTGCAAAGAAGAATAGGCAAAAAATTCACTCTAGATGTGCAAAGCTGGTAGAGACATCCCCAAAAGACTCATAGCTGAAATTGCAGCGAAGGGTGGTTCTACAAAGTATTGACTCAGGAGGGCTGAATACAAATGCACGCGACACTTTACACATATTTATTTGTAAAAAAAATGTAAAAAACATTTATCATTTTCCTTCCACTTCACAATTATGTGCCACTTCGTGTTGGTCTATCACATAAAATCCCAATAGGCACTGTATATGCAAACCACTATACATTGTCTTTAATGGCAATATTATAAGTAAACCCAACAATGAAAAATAATAAAAGTAGATTATCCTCCAATTATTACAGTTGTGTATTTATTCTCTGATGTAATGAGGCACATTGCACCAGCACTTACAGCCACACAGAGCACAAGACATCATTAGATGTGAAGGTCAACTGTAGCTTATGGGAAAGCATTGAACAAGCTGTTTGTTTTCGTTTCATTCATTTTTTTTTTTCATTTCTCGGGTCGTTCGTTATGATCGCAATTCGTAAATTCAAAAATTGGTAAATTCAAAAATACGAAAATAATAAAGAAAATCCGGGAAAGAACTAAAATCCAAAAATTCTAAAGAAGTAACTAACTAACAATGACTAACTATTAAATTCTAGGTATTGGAATCCTTTCAAATTTGGCTGTTAGTGAACCTGAAGAATACGAATTTATTACGAATTATCCTGAATAACGAATTCTGAATCTAAACAAATGGAACGGCTCGAATTATTAAAAAATAATAATAATAAAAACTTTATTTATTATTATTATTTTTATTGTTATTTATTATTATTAATTCGTTACCTTCCATTCATTTAGATGCGGCATTCCGTTATTTCGGATAAATCGTAACCTCGGATAAATTTGTATTCGTTACATTCACTAAAAGCCAAATTTGAAAGGAAATTCCAATACCTATAATTTAATAGTTAGTTACTATTTCAGATTTTCGAATTTTCAGGTTTTTGAATTTACAATTTTACGAATATTCGGAAAAATTAGTTAAACGGGTTTTTGTTAATTCGGATGTTTCCGAATTAATGAATTTGTCGAAAATTCATTAAAAAACGAATTTGTAACAAAACAAATTGCACATGTCTAGCCTCAGATGATATACAGAAATGAAACAAATCTCCCTACATACGTTTTACTTGTATATCTGCTGTCTTTCCCTTTCTACACTCTTTAGAAAATGCAGATTGTGTTACAAATCTTGCTTCCTGACACAAATTTTCAGCTGCTGTTATCTCATGTGTCAGAGAACTTGTCAGAAATGACTCCGCTGAAAACAGAGGAACTGAGCAACAGAAAGGAGCGGCACTTAGAGCTTTGGAGAGAGATAATTAAACACTACAGATATATGTGCTTTAGTCAGATTTCATGAATGGAGTTTACAATCACTTTAACCTCTTGCCGACAAGCCGCCGTCATTATACTGTGGCAGGTTGGCACAGCTGCGCAAATCGCCGTAGGTGAGGTAAGAGCTCAGGGGTGCCTGCGGTGCGACGCCCGAAACCGATGCGCGATGTCCGCCAGCGACCTGCAATTGCTTCTCAGAGAGCCATAACGGGGATCTGTCAATGTAAACAGACATCCCTGTTCTGTCAGGGAAGTAGAGAGAGATCTGCTGTTGCTAGACATCCTCCCGTGCCCGAGCGCCTGTGCGCTCTGTGATCAGCGAGTCTATGAGACTTCCCCCTTACCAAGTGATCAGCTGTCAGTCAATGACAGCTGATCATGTGATGTAAACAGAGCGGGCAATTGCCTATTTTTTCTCCTCGCGCTGACAGCATGAGGAGAAAAAAAAAAAACTCACCGGCGGCTCTCAAAGGGACATCAGTCCCGGTCAAGGAGAGCTCCCGCCAGCTTATCTGTGCACACCTGTGCCCCCTACCAGTGCCCACCAGTGCCACCCATCAGTGCCCACAGTGCCACCCATCAGTGCCCACAGTTCCACCTATCAGTGTCATCAATCAGTGCCTCATCAACAGTGCTGCCCATGCCCACCTACCAGTGCCCATCAGTGTCATCTACCAGTGCCCATCAGTGCCACCTATCAGTGGTACCCATCAGTAACAGCTATCAGTGCCCATCAGTGCCACCTCATCAGCGCATATCAATGAAGGAGAAAAATTACCTGTTTGCAGCCATCAGTGCCCACAGTGCCACCTATGAGTGTCACCAATCAGTGCCTCATTAACAGCGCTGCCCATGCCCACCTACCAGTGCCCATCAATGTCACCTACCAGTGCCCATCAGTGCCACCTATCAGTGCCCATCAGTGCCATCTATCAGTGGTACCCATCAGTAACAGCTATCAGTGCCCATCAGTGCCATCTATCAGTGGTACCCATCAGTAACAGCTATCGGTGCCCATCAGTGCCACCTCATCAGCGCATATCAATGAAGGAGAAAAATTACCGCAAAATTCTATAACAAAAATATGAAACATGATTTTTTTTTTTTCAAAATTCTCTATCTTTATTTGTTTGTTTAGCGAAAAATAAAAACCCCAGCTGTGATTAAATACCACCAAAAGAAAGCTCCATTTGTGTGAAAAAAAATGACAAAAATTTCATTTGGGTACAGTGTTGTATGACCGCGCAATTGTCATTCAACGTGCGACAGCGGTGAAAGCTGAAAATTGGTCTGGGCAGAGGGGGTTTAAGTGCCCAGTAAGCAAGTGGTTAAATTATGACTTCTGTAGCAATTATACATGTTATATCATTTCTTAATCAGAAGTGGAATTTTCCTTGAATTTACGGTTCTAGGGCAGACCGTCAGGTTCTACTGCAGCTATTGGCCCACCTACCGCTTGAAGATGGAAAATAAAAAAATAAACGGTGCTCATTTCTAAACATTTGCACACAGAGAACAGAAATCCTGGAGACCGAAGAAATCACCCAAATGTGTATTCTTATCTTCTCCCGTCATTAACAATGAGAACACCGAAATCGAAATGCTACAGGCAAGACTTCCGCCGTCCTGTGTGGCTGATTTTATAGACGATTCTAAATATTTTTTTTATTGGAGAGCGGGAAGTGATTGTTATTATCAGTTATATGCAGATGATACTTAAATTTATCTCTCCAGACCCGGTCTAGATTCCCTATTAAATTGTGTGTTCTCACTGCCTAACTGCTGTCTCATCTTTCCTGTCCTCTTGTCTCCTTAAACTTATGGAGAAAACAGATCTTGTAGGCTTTCCGCCATCTGCTTCCCTGCCTGAAATAGCACTTACTGTTGATAACACCCCAATACTTTCAGCTTGTTGCTTCTTAAACTTCTTGCTTAGGGGGAATATTGGATTCAACTCTCGGATTTAAATCTCATTATTCAGAAACTAACTGACTTTTGTCATCTACGGCTTAAAAGGGACACTAGAATGGTTTTTGGTGCAGATTTCTTTTTATTAGGCACGGTTTTATTTGAATTCCTCATTTTAAATGTGTAGTTTGTTATCAATGTTTAGTAGACAAGCAAACTTTTTTGATTAGACAACATATATTTCATACGGAGTATCAAATACAAATGAAGTTGCAACTACGCTCATACGTTCAACAACCAATGAGTTCCCTACGCATCTGGAACCTCTCCATACCACTAATACTGTCCCTGTCAGACGGGTGACCTGCCCCTACACTACCCACACGCAAAAATTTGTGCCAAGCCTGAGAGCCAGGATGTTAAATAGACTCTTCCAGACACAAGATGGCTGCCAGAGTCATATGGGGTGGCAGCATTCAACTGGATAGCTTACCCGGTGACCCAGGAAACCATAGAGGAACCATGTTCCCTTTGACTGCCTCTCCCTCTGCCATGCTGTTGTGGTTGAGTGCCACATGCAGTGGAGAAAGTAGACTGCACCTGCCTACACATGTCTTTTGTTAGACCCCTTTCACACTGAAGTGCTGCTAAAACAGATGCTAAAGCGCTGGTCATTTTTGCTTTAGCGGTGCTTTTCAGGCACTAGCGGGTTGCTTATTTTAACCACTTCCCGCCCAGCCTATAGCACAATGTCGGCCGGGCGGTGATTCGTTATCCTGACTGGGCGCCATATGACGTCTTTCAGGATAACGAGCCGGCGCACGCAGTGCGACGATTGGTGGAGCGTTGTCTCAGTCTGACACACCGCAACTCTGATCTAGGTAAAGAGTCTCTGGTGGAGGCTCTTTACCATGTGATAAGCTGTGTCCAATCACAACTGATCACATCGTAAACAGGAAAACGTTTCCTCTATCGCGTCTGACATATGCGAGTAGAGAAGAGCCAATCAGCTGCTCTCCTGACAGGGAGGGTCTGCGCTGATTGATTATCAGCGCAGCCCCCCCCCCTGCGAGGATGCCCACCCAGGACCACCAGGGGTGCCATTAGGACCACCAGGTATGCCACTCAGTGCCCATAAATGATGCCAATCAGTTCCCATCAGTAATGTCTGCCAGTGCCTCCTTATCAGTGATGCCTATCAGTGTCATCCATCAGTGTTCATCAGTGCCGCCTATCAGTGCCCATCAGTGCCACCCATAAGTACCCATAAGTGCAGCCTTTCAGTGCATATCAGTGCTGCCTATCAATGCCCATCAGTGCTGCATATCAGTGCTACCTATCAGTGCCACCTATCAGTGCCCATCAGAGCTGCATATTAGTGCCCATTAGTGCCGCCTTATCAGTGTCCATCAGTGAAGGAGTAAATGTAGTTATTTACAAAATTTTATAACAGAGACAAAGAAAAACATTTTATTTCTCAAAATTTTCGGTCTTTTTTTATTTGTTTAGCAAAAAATAAAAACCCCAGAGGTGATAAAATACCACCAAAAGAAAGTTCGATTTGTGGAGACAAAATGATAAAAATTTTGTTTGGGTACAGTGTAGCATGACTGCACAATTGTCATTTAAAAAGTGACAGTGCAGAAAGCTGAAAATTGGCCTGGGCAGGAAGGGGGGTAAATGCCCTGTATTGAAGTGGTTAAGGTCACGTGACAACGTGATCTTAAAAAAAAAAAAAAAAAAAAGACCTGTTTTGCAGCACTTGGGAAGCGCTGCCTATTCATTTTAATTGGGCAGGGGTGTTTTTGGAGCGCTTTGTGCAGCGCTCCAAACACGCCCCAAAGATGCTGCTTCCAGGATTTTTTCTACCGCCCCGCAAGCACATGCCCGAATGTGAAAGCACTCATTCAAATGAACGGGAGGCAGTTTTCAGGCGCAATTTTTAGCACTAAAACACCTGAAAACTGCCTCAGTATGAAAGGGGTCTTTGGGCATTTCTTTGTGGCTCAGCATTTACAAATGCCATAGGTTCTAGAACACGGTGCTCAATGAAACACCCAGTAGTTCTCTGTGCACAAACAGTTTTACATTTCAAAAAGGAAACGTTTATAAAGAAAAAAAAGAAAATGTATGATAAAATGTTAGGTTAGGTTAAAGCTTAAAGTGGTAAGCCTTTTACAACCTTTTTACTACAGGTAAGCCTATAATAAGGCTTACCTGTAGCTACCCTGGATATCTCCTAAATCTGCACGGTTTAGGAGATATCCCCTGTATCAGCATGTGCCGACGTCATTGGCACAAGCGCACTGAAGCATGCGCGGGAGTGACGTCCTCGTGGCTACGGCCAATCACAGCGCCGGAGCCCGTGATACCCAGAAGTAACTCCGGGAGCAATGACGCCAGCCAGAGCGGTGTACGAGGACCACTGCGGAGGCTTCGATCAGTGGCGGCTGGTGCTCAAAATTTTTTGGCGGGGGTGCAAACAAACTGAAAAATACTGAACCTCCCCCATCAATTGCAGCCTCACTGTGCCCATCAAATGCAGCCATTGTGCCCATCAAATGCAGCCACTGTGCCTATCAAATGCAGCCATTGGTGCCCATAAATTGCAGCCATTTATGCCCATCAAATGCAGCCACTTGTGCCCATCATATGCAGCCACTTGTGCCCATCATATGCAGCCACTTGTGCCAATCATATGCAGCCACTTGTGCCAATCATATGCAGCCACTTGTGCCCATCATATGCAGTCACTTGTGCCCATCATATGCAGCCACATGTGCCCATCATATGTAGCCACTTGTGCCCGTCATATGCAGCCATTTGTGCCTGTCAAATGCAGCCACTTGTGCCCAGTATATGCAGCCACTTGTGCCAATCAAATGCAGCCACTTCTGCCCAGTATATGCAGCCACTTGTGCCAATCAAATGCAGCCATTTGTGCCAATCATAGGCAGCCACTTGTGCCCGTCATATGCAGCCATTTGTGCCCGTCAAATGCAGCCACTTGTGCCCAGTATATGCAGCCACTTGTGCCCAGTATATGCAGCCACTTGTGCCAATTAAATGCAGCCACTTGTGCCAATTAAATGCAGCCACTTGTGCCCAGGATATGCAGCCACTTGTGCCAATCAAATGCAGCCACTTGTGCCCATCATATGCAGCCACTTGTGCCCATCATATGCAGCCACTTGTGCCAATCATATGCAGCCACTTGTGCCAATCATATGCAGCCACTTGTGCCCATCATATGCAGTCACTTGTGCCCATCATATGCAGCCACATGTGCCCATCATATGTAGCCACTTGTGCCCGTCATATGCAGCCATTTGTGCCTGTCAAATGCAGCCACTTGTGCCCAGTATATGCAGCCACTTGTGCCAATCAAATGCAGCCACTTCTGCCCAGTATATGCAGCCACTTGTGCCAATCAAATGCAGCCATTTGTGCCAATCATAGGCAGCCACTTGTGCCCGTCATATGCAGCCATTTGTGCCCGTCAAATGCAGCCACTTGTGCCCAGTATATGCAGCCACTTGTGCCCAGTATATGCAGCCACTTGTGCCAATTAAATGCAGCCACTTGTGCCAATTAAATGCAGCCACTTGTGCCCAGGATATGCAGCCACTTGTGCCAATCAAATGCAGCCACTTGTGCCCAGTATATGCAGCCACTTGTGCCAATCAAATGCAGCCATTTGTGCCAATCATATGCAGCTACTTGTGCCCGTCATATGCAGCCATTTGTGCCCGTCAAATGCAGCCACTTGTGCCCAGTATATGCAGCCACTTGTGCCCAGTATATGCAGCCACTTGTGCCAATCAAATGCAGCCACTTGTGCCCAGTATATGCAGCCACTTGTGCCAATCAAATGAAGCCACTTGTGCCCAGTATATGCAGCCACTTGTGCCAATCAAATGCAGCCATTTGTGCCAATCATATGCAGCTACTTGTGCCCGTCATATGCAGCCATTTGTGCCCGTCAAATGCAGCCACTTGTGCCCAGTATATGCAGCCACTTGTGCCCAGTATATGCAGCCACTTGTGCCAATCAAATGCAGCCACTTGTGCCCAGTATATGCAGCCACTTGTGCCAATCAAATGAAGCCACTTGTGCCCAGTATATGCAGCCACTTGTGCCAATCAAATGCAGCCACTTGTGCCAATCATATGCAGCCATTTGTGCCCGTCAAATGCAGTCACTTGTGCCCAGTATATGCAGCCACTTGTGCCCAGTATATGCAGCCACTTGTGCCAATCAAATGCAGCAACTTGTGCCAATCATATGCAGCCACTTGTGCCCGTCAAATGCAGCCAGGCGCGTCCCCTGGCACAGCTGTCACTTCACTAAGCCCCGAGCCGATCCTATTTTGAAGCCTATTAGAGCCAGGGGGCTCTAATCACGTGTTTCAAATTACACATCCCCCGTCTATCCCCGCCATAGTATTTCATGCGTCCGGCATCCTGAAAGGGGCCGGCACATGAATTGGGAGGGCGGCGGAGGCCCAGGGGAGGGGGGGAGGCGCCCATGCACCTACAATGCACGGGCAGCCACTGACTTTGATCTAAGGTAAGTAATTCATAATGAGTTAGTATGCTATGCATACTAGCTCATTATACCTTTGTCTTGCAGGTTTTTTTGTTTTTTTTTAGTTAGTGGGTTTACAACCACTTTAAAGTAGAATTAATCTCAAAAGCAAACATTTTATTGCAGCCTAACAATTCTTACATATGATGTTCACATTAGATTCCTTTTTTAGGCTTGCTTTCTTCTATTTGCATCTGGTGATCCAGCTAGTAAGTCTGTTATTGTTTAACAGAACAAACTGTCTTGCAGTTACAGGGATGAATCAAACCATTTAATACTGATAGGGGTGCTTACAATGATCAGCTTTTATTTATGTAAAGCCTGTATCCCAACAGGAAAAAAAAAACCTGTTTGCTGTAACTGATTTATAAAGCATTAGCTGGAGTTGAACTTGAATTTGTTAGTGTATTGAAATCTGCTAGTACATCAAACACTCCCCTTGCCCCAGACTGAAAATCCCAAGGGTTGATCTGTGCTCCTTCATCTACAGTGGGGGCACTCTAACACAAGAGGTGTGTTATTGGCCAGATCACCAGGTGAAAAACAGAGGGGAAAAAAGCTTAAAATAGGAAAACGAATGCAACAACCATATCTGATGATTGAAAAACTGCTGTATATTACATTTTTGGTTGGTTTGGAGTATAATACCACTTTAACCCACCTCTCAACATTGCAAACCACCATTCAGCTGTCACTATCACTTTTCTTGGAAACCAAATCTTGGGCTGCCTCCCGATAACGTGTGTTTTTACAGAGTTTCAGAATTGGGATTGAGTTACTAAAAGCAAATAGACTGTTCACATCGCACGGGAACTTTCCCCGGAGCTTAGTGAATTTTCCTTTACAAAAAATACCCAATCATGTGCAAAAAAAATAAAAAAAAGTACCTTTGCTTGCACATGATTGGGTGATGGGAGTCAACTAGAGCTGCACAATTAATTGTCAATTAATCGAGATTGCGATTTTTCCCCCCTTGCAATCTTAACAAAGCATTTTGCTCAAGTCAGCTGGTAAAAAAAAAAAAAAAAACAAGCAGTCTACCAAGTTTCACAACATTCCTCAGCCATGAAGCTAACTATAAACATTGAAATGTTTTGTTCTTTAGATCAAAGGAATGTTTTTTGGTCTGTAAATGAGGGCAGTTTAACCACTTAAAGACTAAACCTTTTTTCTTATGCCCCGTACACACGGTCGGATTTTCCGATGGAAAATGTCCGATCGGAGCGTGTTGTTGGAAATTCCGACCGTGTGTGGGCTCCATCACACATTTTCCATCGGATTTTCTGACACACAAAGTTTGAGAGCAGGAGATAAAATTTTCCGACAACAAAATCCGTTGTCGGAAATTCAGACCGTGTGTACACAAATCCGACGGACAAAGTGCCACGCATGCTCAGAGTAAATAAAGAGATGAAAGCTATTGGCCACTGCCCCGTTTATAGTCCCGACGTACGTGTTTTACGTCACCGCGTTTAGAACGATCGGATTTTCCGACAACTTTGTGCGACCGTGTGTAGACAAAACAAGTTTGAGCCAATCCTAGGATTTTGTTGTCGGAATGTCCGAACAAAGTCCGACCGTGTGTACGCCCTATTACACTTGTTAGTTTCATGTTAAAATCATTATTTTTTGCTAGAAAATTACTTAGAACCCCAAAACATTATATATTTTTTTAGCAGAGACCCTAGAGAATAAAATGGCGGTTGTTGCAATATTTTATGTCACACTGCATTTGTGCAGCGGTCTTTCAAATGCAATTTTTTGGGGAAAAAAATACACTTTAATGAATTTTTAAAAACTAAACAGTGAAGTTAGCCCAATTTTTTTGTATAATGTGAAATATGATGTTATGTCAAGAGAATCGTGATCTTTATTCTAAGCAGAGTCGTGCAGCTGTAGAGTCAGCAGAGCTTCACCTCTTTCACTAAGCCCTAGGGAAGATTCCCTTGCAAGTGAACCATCTATTTGCCTTTAGTAAATCAACCCCATTGGCTACAACCAATGCAGCAAATAATCCACATATGGTTATTTGTGCCATTTTACAGTCCCTAAGATTACCCAGTATATGATATAAGGGACAATGAGGAACCCCCTACGGGTGGAACTTTAACGGCACTACCACATAAACAAACAATATTTGAAAAATATCAAGTATTTTTTGAAAAACACATATAGATAATTGCACATAAGCGTGAATGTATGAATACAAAAAAATGCAAAGAAAAGATATAGCTTCCTGAACCCAACGCGTTTCAGAGATGAATGCTATCTCCTTCATCAGGGTTTTTCATAGGAAATATAATATATCCTGGTCATTTGCATCCACATTGATTAAAAAAACAAAGGAATGACACTGTTGCGTACAGTCCCCCAAACATCACATCCACATGAACAACAGTGGATAGCAGCGCAGGTTATAGTATAATAATACTCAATGTAAGTTCATACAGTAGTCCTTTGAGCATTAGCAGCTCTGTGTGAGGATGTAAAGTCTATATTGATAGGGCAGCCTTGTGAAGGGAGTTGAAGCCACTCCAAATATGTAAAGAAACAAAGCAACAGGCGCCTCTTAGTAAGACTGTTAAAATTTAATAGCCAAATGCATTAAAACACTCACATGTAAATATCTGTTGAAAAGCACAGGGGAGTCCAGTGTAGTCACATTCGGTTTCTGCAATCAGGATGGAGCTGTGTTATCTTTGTCCATGCAGCCGGAGTCCTGTTCCACAGGATACTTCTGGTATTTGGGCGGGATCCAAAACGAGGCTTGGAGTGTGGCCGGCCAATCACAGAGAGGGCTGGAGTGCAGAGTTCAATGAAGTGACTGTACTGCCGTAAAGCGACGCATTTCTGAGCGTGCGCACCAAGGGGATCCACGAGGTGCGTTCTCCTTTCTTAAGCTTGAGAAGCTTGAGAGATGAGAGAATCCTCTCCACTGAGCCTTTGTAATCTGACAGCGGGGAGGCTTCCCCACCATTCCCTGATCAGTGCTGCCAGCCATAGCCTGCGGTGCTTATCAAGGGGGAAAATTTGACAGAGTGTTTGTACAGAAGTCGATTAGTCAATCAACCAGTGGCGGCTGGTGACCAAAATTTTTGGGGGGAGCGCAAGCAAATTGAAAAAAAAACAACATCAATTGTAGCCTCACTGTGCCATCAAATGCAGCCACTGTGCCATCAAATGCAGCCACTGTGCCATCAAATGCAGCCACTGTGCTCATTAATTGCAGCCACTGTGCTCATCATATGCTGCCACTGTGCCATCAAATGCTCCCAATGCTGTCACTGTGCCATCTTATGCTGCCACTGTGCAATCCAATGCTGCCACTGTGCCATCAAATGCTCCCAATGCTGCCACTGTGCCATCCAATGCTGCCACTGTGCCATCAAATGCTCCCAATGCTGTCACTGTGCCATCCAATGCTGCCACTGTGCCATCAAATGCTCCCAATGCTGTCGCTGTGCCATCCAATGCTGCCTCTGTGCCATCCAATGCTGCCACTGTGCCATCAAATGCTCCCAATGCTGTCACTGTGCCATCCAATGCTGCCACTGTGCCATCAAATGCTCCCAATGCTGTCATTGTGCCATCCAATGCTGCCACTGTGCCATCCAATGCTGCCACTGTAATCCCCCCTGCCGGCTCGCCATCTGCCCGGTACTTACCCTGTCTCGCTGGGGCAGCAGGTGACAGCGAGCGGTGTCTTCCATGCGTCTTCTCCCCTCCATGTGTCTTCTCCCATCCTCTCCTATGATTGGACACCTGATAGGCGTCCAATCATAGCGCCTGATGTTTCAGCCAATCAGGTGACTGGTAACAGACCCGGCAACCTGATTGGCTGAGAGGCAGGTCAATGTTAGCAAAGCGAATTCCTTCGGCTTTGCTAACATTGAGCTAAGTGACAAGGAACGCACAGCGTTGTGCCTGCTTCTCACTTTTTTGGACGCCTATTAGAGCCTAAGGCTCTAATCAGGTGCTTCCAAAAAACACCTCCACCTCTGTAATTCAGGTGCCCGGTGACCAAAAAGGGGCCGGACACCTGAATAGGGGGTGCCAGCAGCGACCATAAATAGATTCATGCAATGCATGAATCTATCTATGGTGATTAGAGAGTGACAGGAGAGGGGGGGCGGCGCTCCTGCGCCCTTATGGACGCACCGCCACTGCGATCAACTACTGTACAACCAGCCTGCCCATACTGTACATGGATCGAAATTTGCTGTACTGGTCAAATTTTAATCCATGTATGGCCAGCTTTACTGACGAAGTCTGCATAGCGCGAAACATGTTGATAGGACAATGAGACAGGTAAAGGACTAATCATTAAAGGGTAACTCCACTTTCGTGGGGGGAAAAAAATAGCAAATAAAGAAAAAAATAATATAGCGTATACAAGTGTGATACAAGTCATATTGTAATTGAGAGGTTAATAAGTTACCTTTCCTTTTCAATCTGCAGCTGTTCTAATTTTCTAATAATGCAATGCAATATGGCTACCTGGAGGTGTTCTGTACATACAGTGTGTACTGACCACTCCCCAGAAACATCATTTCCTGCTTTTATGATTGGCTCACCATTTTTCCCAGAAGTCTGCCTATAATACAAGTCAGATTTCAGGCATCCCTTGCAACAAAAATGTCATTTTTGTTGAGATACTCCCAATAGGAACATGTCTAAAGGGATGCAGGCCCCTCATTAGAGCCCTGCAGCTACACAGTTTATGGATACTTATAAAACCTCTCCCATTAGACCCACTCAGTACAGAGGCACAAAGGAACAAACAGTGATTTCTTCAGAATAACAAAAGGTAGGGATCTGCAAGGAAGGTTGTTATAATCCTTGCAAATGTACATAGATCATAGGATTTTTTTTTTCTCAACAAAAGTGGAGTTACGCTTTATGTTGGATTTTGAATTTAGTTGAAAATTTGATCTGCAGCCCTATTGAGCTCTGTATAATACAAGCTTTTTCCAAAAAGATCAAATTAGGACTCTGAAAAACATGTAAAAAGAAGCAGAGAGCTCCATCTGCTGGCTACACGTGAAAATGTAAAGCATTCATGTGAACTATGTCATACAGTGGAACCTTGGTTTACGAGTAACGCGATTAACGAGCATTTTGAAAGATGAGCAACTTTTTTTTAAAATTCTGACTCGGTTTGCGAGTGTTGTCCCACAAAACGAGCAGAATTCAAGCTAATGGGCGGTGCAGTACCGCATTTGGCCAGAGGTGCGGGGGCGCCAGGGACACTCGGAATGGTTAGGAGCCGTTCGGAAATACTCGGAATGACTCGGAAATACTCGGAAACACTCGGAAATACTCCATTCCCGAGTGTTTCTGAGGCTCTCTGGCGCCTCCCCTCCACCTCTGGCTACATGCGGTATTGCATGTAATAGAAGTCAATGCAGAACGAATTAACTTTGTTTCCATTGACTTCTATGGGGAAACTCGCTTTTATATGCAAGTGCTTTGGATTACAAGCATTCTCCTGGAACGGATTATGCTTGTAATCCAAGGCTCCACTGTATTTACCTTATTTAAAAAATATATATATTTTTAAACATTTTGTTTTCGGCCCTGACCATAAACATGAAGAAAATATTTTTTAAAAATTTAGTCATTCTCTTTAAGAGTATTTTTGTAATCCATCGCTTTATTAAGCATTACACAAGTAAAATGTTAGGGCATCCCCACCTTGGTGGTAACATTCTCCTCTATGCCCTACCAATGAACATCAGGACAAGTTCAATTCATCCGATTTGAGACACTGAACTCTCCTTTCATACCCTAAGTGCTATTCCTCTTTTCCTCCACTGGCTGACAGGTATAAGGCCCCTTTCACACTTATACGACTTCAAAGTCGCGTGATTTTACCGCGATTTAGCCGCGATTTTACTGCGATTTGGGAGCAGTACTACTTTGTACGACTTTGCCACGTTTTTGGCATTAACAAATGAAAACATACAGTAGTTGGTATGAATCATAAGAGGGAACTCCACGCCAAGTTTTAAATAAAAAAACCTGGCGTGGGTTACCCCCCAGAGGCATACCAGGCCCTTAGGTCTGGTATGGATTGTAAGGGGAACCCCCTACGCCGAAAAATCGGCATGGGGCTCCCCCCAAAATCTATACCAGACCCTTATCGAAGAAACGCAGCCCGGCCGGTCAGGAATGGGGGTGGGGACGAGCTAGCGCCCCCCCTCCTGGACCGTACCAGGCCGCATGCCCTCAACATGGGGGGTGGGTGCTTTGGGGCATGGGGGGGCCCTGCGCCCCCCCCACCCCAAAGCACCTTGTCCCCATGTTAATGAGGACAAGGGCCTCTTCCCGACAACCCTGGTCGTTGGTTGTCGGGTCTGCGGGCGGGGGGATTATCGGAATCTGGGAGCCCCCTTTAATAAGGGGGCCCCCAGATCCCGGCCTCCCACCCTATGTGAATGAGTATGGGGTACATGGTACCCCTACCCATTCACCTAGGGGAAAAAAGCGTCAATAAAAAACACAGTACACAGGTTTTTAAAATAATTTATTAGGCAGCTCCGGGATCTTCTTCCGACTTCGGGGGTCCTCTTCCGACTTCGGGGGTCTCTCCGGCGTCTCCTCCCGGTGTCCTGATCTTCTGCCGGCTCCTCCGCTATCTTCTGCAGCTCAGTTGCTAGCGGTGGTCCGGACTTCTGCCTTCTTCTTTTCTTCCAGAGATGTTGACACGACGCTCTCTCCAGCTGGAATGGTCTCTGAACGCTCCGCTATAATAATAAAAAAAAATAATTAATATTTATTTACATAGATATATTTATATATATATACATACATACATACACACTATATATATATATATATATATATATATATATATATATATACTAATGTACATCTAAGTACACTTACACAAAGTCACACAGTTGAAGTCACATTTTGCAGGCATACAGTAAGGTCCAGTGCATTAAACAACTTAACTATAGAGACACTAATGATCATCAAGATAACATGTAGTTTAAAATACAATCATTAAAGTAAATGGAATGAGCTGTGTAGGAGGAAAAAAGCTGGATGAGGATAAACCATGCTCTGCTAACAATCTGAGGTCACTGAAGACAGTTCAATGTAAAATAATCTTACACCATGGCAATACTAAGCGCAGCAACAAAATACAGGATGATCTTACTGCATTAACAAGGTCTCTTGCAGGCAGAACATTTTTAAAGTGGTTGTACAGAGATACACAGAGATGAAACAAACCCTCCTTACATAAGTTGTACCTGTTTATCCGCAGTCTTCTCTACATCCGAGAAGTCCAGAATTTATAAAGTTTGCCAGAGCTGTCAGAACAAAGTGGGTGGAGAGCAGAAATGACAACTAAGTGAGAAGAGCTCACGCCCACCCCCCTTTCACACAGGAACAGAGCTGAGGCTGTCAATCACAGGCTGTGTGCTGGAGATCCCTCCCTGTCACCTTTCTACCCCTTGGTGTCGGGAAAACTTGTCAGAATTGACTCATGCAGATAGCAGAGGAAGGAGGCAGCAGACAGCTATGACACTTAGTGCTCTGCATTGAGACAAGAACACATAAACTACTTAAAGTGGAGTTCCACCCAAAAAAAAATCATTAATTTGCATAAAAAAAGTTAAAAAAAAACATTTGGAGAATTTTTTTTTTTTTTAACTCACCTCTTAATACCTGTTGCTAGGGGGTCCTTCGTAAACTGCCTCCTTCAGCGCCTGGGCTCCTGACATCACTTCCCTCGGCGCAAGAGGGGAGATCAGCTCTCTCCCCTCCCTCTAGGAAATCATCTGGGACACGTCACAGGTCCCAGATGATTGCGCGGCCAGTCATGGTGCACGGCGCAGCTCGCGCATGCGCAGTGGATGCCCGGCTGTGAAGCCACAGCCGGGCACCCACAGTTACAATGCCGGTGCCGCCGAGCGGAGGGGGAGATGAGCGGGGCTTCTATCCCCCGCATCACTGGACCCTGGGACAGGTAAGTGTCCAATTATTAAAAGTCAGCAGCCGCAGTATTTGTAGCTGCTGACTTTTAATTTTTTTTTTTGTTTTTTTAAGAGGAACTCCGCTTTAAGGACCGGGCCTATTTTTCAGACTTGGTGTTTACAAGTTAAAATAATGGGTTTTTTTGCTAGAAATTTTTTTTGAAAAAAATAAATAAATAAATAATGTATATATATATATATATATATATATATATATATATATATATATATATATATATATATATATTTGGGGGTTCTGACACCCTAGAGAATAAAATGGCGGTTGCTGCAATACTTTATGCCACACCATATTTGCGCAGCGGTCTTACAAGCGCATTTTTTGGGGGGAAAAAATACACTTTTTTTAATTAAAAATAAGACAACAGTAAAGTTAGCCCAATTTTTTTTTAATATTGTGAAAGATAGTGTTATGCCGACTAAATTGATACTCAACATGTCACGCCTCAAAATTGGGCCCGCTCGTGGAATGGCGACAAACTTTGACCCTTAAAAATCTCTATAGGCGACATTTAAAAATTTCTACAGGTTGCATGTTACAGAGGCGGACTAGAGCTAGAATTATTACTCGCACTCTAACAATCGCAGCGATACCTCAGGTGTGGTTTAAACACTGTTTTAATAAGCGGGCATAACTTACGTATGCGGGGCGGGCAATTTAATTTTTTTTTTTTTTTTTTTTTTACACAGCCTTTTTAAGAAAAAATTAATTTTGTGTCACTTTCATTCCTATTAACCACTTCAGCCCCGGAAGGTTTTACCCCCTTCCTGACCAGAGCACTTTTTACAATTCGGCACTGCGTCGCTTTAACTGCTAATTGCGCGGTCATGCAATGCTGTACCCAAACGAAATTTGCGTCCTTTTCTTCCCACAAATAGAGCTTTCTTTTGATGGTATTTGACCACCTCTGCCGTTTTTATTTTTTGCGCTATACACGGAAAAAGACCGAAGATTTTGAAAAAAAATGATATTTTCTACTTTTTGTTCTAAAAAAAATCCAATAAACTCAATTTTAGTCATACATTTAGGCCAAAATGTATTCGGCCACATGTCTTTGGTAAAAAAAATGTCAATAAGTGTATATTTATTGGTTTGCGCAAAAGTTATAGCGTCTACAAACTAGGGTACATTTTCTGGAATTTTCACAGCCTTTAATTTATGACTGCCTATGTCGTTTCTTGAGGTGCTAAAATGGCAGGGCAGTACAAAACCCCCCCAAATGACCCCATTTTGGAAAGTAGACACCCCAAGGAATTTGCTGAGAGGCATGTTGAGCCCATTGAATATTCATTTTTTTTGTCCCAAGTGATTGAATAATGACAAAAAAAAAAAAAAAATTACAAAAAGTTGTCACTAAATGATATATTGCTCACACAGGCCATGGGCATATGTGGAATTGCACCCCAAAATACATTTAGCTGCTTCTCCTGAGTACGGGGATACCACATGTGTGGGACTTTTTGGGAGCCTAGCCGCGTACGGGGCCCCGAAAACCAAGCACCGCCTTCAGGATTTCTAAGGGCGTACATTTTTGATTTTACTCCTCACTACCTATCACAGTTTTGAAGGCCATAAAATGCCCAGATGACATAAAACCCCCCCAAATGACCCCATTTTGGAAAGTAGACACCCCAAGCTATTTGCTTTGAGGCATGTTGAGTCCATGGAATGTTTTAAATTTTGACACAAGTTGCGGGAAAAGGACAAATTTTTTTTTTTTTTTTTTTTTTTTGCACAAAGTTGTCACTAAATGATATATTGCTCACACAGGCCATGGGCATATGTGGAATTACACTACAAAATACATTTAGCTGCTTCTCCTGAGTACGGGGATACCACATGTGTGGGACTTTTTAGGAGCCTAGCCGCGTACGGGACCCCGAAAACCAAGCACCGCCTTCAGGATTTCTAAGGGCGTACATTTTTGATTTTACTCCTCACTGCCTATCACAGTTTCGGAGGCCATGGAATGCCCAGGTGGCACAAACCCCCCCCAAATGACCCCATTTTGGAAAGTAGACACCCCAAGCTATTTGCTGAGAGGCATGGTGAGTATTTTGCAGCTCTCATTTGTTTTTGAAAATAAAGAAAGACGAGAAAAAAAATTTATTTTTTTCTTTTTTCAATTTTCAAAACTTTGTGACAAAAAGTGAGGTCTGCAAAATACTCACTATACCTCTCATCAAATAGCTTGGGGTGTCTGCTTTCCAAAATGGGGTCATTTGGGGGGGTTTTGTGCCACCTGGGCATTCCATGGCCTCCGAAACTGTGAAAGGCGGTGAAGAGTGAAATCAAAAATTCACGCCCTTAGAAAGCCTGAAGGCGGTGCTTGGTTTTCGGGGTCCCGTACGCGGCTAGGCTCCCAAAAAGTCCCACACATGTGGTATCCCCGTACTCAGGAGAAGCAACAGAATGTATTTTGGGGTGTAATTTCACATATTCCCATGGCATGTTTGAGCAATATATCATTTAGTGACAACTTTGCGCAAAAAAAAATAAAAAAAATAAAAAATTGTCTCTTTCCCGCAACTTGTGTCACAATATAAATTATTCCATGGACTCAACATGACTCTCAGCAAATAGCTTGGGGTGTCTACTTTCCAAAATGGGGTCATTTGGGGGGGTTTTGAACTGTCCTGGCATTTTATGCACAACATCTAGAAGCTTATGTCACACATCACCCACTCTTCTAACCACTTGAAGACAAAGCCCTTTCTGACACTTATTGTTTACATAAAAAAATAAATTTTTTTTGCAAGAAAATTACTTTGAACCCCCAAACATTATATATTCTTTTTAAAGCAAATGCCCTACAGATTAAAATGGTGGGTGTTTCATTTTTTTTTTTCACACAGTATTT
Organism: Lithobates clamitans; assembly: GCA_037952925.1. Lineage (NCBI taxonomy): Eukaryota > Metazoa > Chordata > Amphibia > Anura > Ranidae > Lithobates > Lithobates clamitans. The sequence continues at coordinate 5,376,250 of JBBGZY010000544.1, forward strand.
GCGCAGCGATTTTTCAAACGCATTTTTTGGGGAAAAAACACACTTTTTTACATTTTAATGCACTAAAACACACTATATTGCCCAAATGTTTGATGAAATAAAAAAGATGATCTTAGGCCGAGTACATGGATACCAAACATGACATGCTTTAAAATTGCGCACAAACGTGCAGTGGCGACAAACTAAATACATTTTTAAAAGCCTTTAAAAGCCTTTACAGGTTACCACTTTAGATTTACAGAGGAGGTCTACTGCTAAACTTACTGCCCTCGATCTGACCTTCGCGGCGATACCTCACATGCATGGTGCAATTGCTGTTTACATTTGACGCCAGACCAACGCTTGCGTTCACCTTAGCGCAAGAGCAGGGGGGACAGGGGTGCTTTTTTTTTTTTTTGTTTTTTTTTTCTTTATTATTATTATTTTTTTATCTTATTTTTAAACTGTTCCTTTCATTTTTTTTTTTTTTTAAATCATTTTTATTGTTATCTCAGGGAATGTAAATATCCCCTATGATAGCAATAGGTAGTGACAGGTACTCTTTTTTGCAAAAATTGGGGTCTATTAGACCCTAGATTTCTCCTCTGCCCTCAAAGCATCTGATCACACCAAGATCGGTGTGATAAAATGCTTTCCCAATTTCCCAATGGCGCTGTTTACATCCAGCGAAATCTACGTCATAAAATGCTCGTAGCTTCCGGTTTCTTAGGTCATAGAGATGTTTGGAGCCACTCTGGTCTCTGATCAGCTCTATGGTCAGCTGGCTGAATCACCGGCTGCATTTTCAGGTTCCCTGTTGAGACAGGAGAGCCAGAGAAAAACACGGAAGATGTTGGGGGGGGGGGCATTCCCTCCCACTGCTTGTAAAAGCAGTCTAGAGGCTAATTAGCCACTAGGATTGCTTTTACATGAAAGCCGACCGCTGGCTGAAAAGAATGATACCAAGATGATACCTAAACCTGCAGGCATCATTCTGGTATAACCACTCAAAGTCGTGAATGGCATACCTGAAGACAAAAAAATGGTTAACAATAAAGCACAGTAAACGGTAAGGTATAAAAAATTGCATACCTGAAAAACAAACATGATAAAACATAATAACAATAAAACATTGCAGAATAGAATACAGTAAAAAAGAGCAGAACAATAGAGAGAGAATAAAGAGAGAGAGAACAATAAAACGACAACTATTTTTATTTTATATTTTTGTTTGTGTTTTTTTTTTTTTTACACTTTTTTTTGTAACTAACTTTTATAACTATAACCGGTTCCAGGTTCGGTCTCTCAAAATGCGATGGCATCTCGGGAGACCCTGTGAAAGTGTGCCTAGTCTGTGCAATGCTGTACCCTATGCTAATACTCAACTAGTGTATGGTAGCGTTCAAAACATTCACCAATGCAAAGACCAGGATTGTCAGGACAGGAGGGACAATAATAGCGGGTGTCACGCCTATATCCACGCTAGCTGCAGACACAACATCTTTTTTGGGGGGTTCGTTGGGTAGGGGTACTCGGGAGGACATAAAGAAAATGCCTCTCATGCAGCCGACTGCATTTGGTTGGGGATGTGAATGGGGGAAGTACGGGCGCTGCAGAAGCGGTGGGTTCCCAATTAGGATTGGCGAATGCAGCAGGAAGGGCACTATGGGCACGACGGGCCTGTGTTTGTCTTTTTGGTGGCAGCGGGACACTACTTGTGCTTGCCACCTCACCAGCTTGAACTGCACTTATGTGACTCGCCACGTCACCACGTGTTACTGCAGTGCTGGTTTGACTACGACCGGGGTGTACTAGGCCGCTGGCGCTTGCCAGTTCACCAAAACGCTACAAAAAAAACTGTTAGCGATCGCAGGGATCCGGCCTGACTCTGCGAACGCTGCAGTTATGCGTTTAGTGTTTTGTAAGTGACAGTGATCGATCGATACTGCACTTGGGTGGGCTGGGCCGGGCCGGGCGGAGGGGCAAAACGCAGGTGCTAGCAGGTATCTGGGCTGATCCCGCTAACACTGCGTTTTTGGGAACCCTAAACTGCTGGGGACGCTAGTATAGATCTAATCGGATCAGATATTGATCCGATCAGATACTATACCACTAAGGGAGGCGTATGCTGCGTGCGTGGGTGTTAGCGGTACTGGCGCTAATCTGACGCTGCCTGGGGCTGGTGCTTGCCAGTTCACCAAAACGCTACCAAAAAAACTGTTAGCGATCGCAGGGATCAGGCCTGACTCTGCGAACGCTGCAGTTATGCATTTAGTGTTTTGTAAGTGACAGTGATCGATCGATACTGCACTTGGGTGGGCTGGGCCGGGCGGAGGGGCAAAACGCAGGTGCTAGCAGGTATCTGGGCTGATTCCGCTAACACTGCGTTTTTGGGAACCCTAAACTGCTGGGGACGCTAGTATAGATCTGATCGGATCAGATATTGATCCGATCAGATACTATACCACTAAGGGAGGTATACGGTGCGTGCGTGGGTGTTAGCGGTACTGGCGCTAACCTGACGCTGCCTGGGGCTGGTGCTTGCCAGTTCACCAAAACGCTACCAAAAAAACTGTTAGCGATCGCAGGGATCAGGCCTGACTCTGCGAACGCTGCAGTTATGCGTTTAGTGTTTTGTAAGTGACAGTGATCGATCGATACTGCACTTGGGTGGGCTGGGCTGGGCTGGGCGGAGGGGCAAAACGCAGGTGCTAGCAGGTATCTGGGCTGATCCCGCTAACACTGCGTTTTCGGGAACCCTAAACTGCTGGGGACGCTAGTATAGATTTGATCGGATCAGATATTGATGCGATCAGATACTATACCACTAAGGGAGGCATATGCTGCGTGTGTGGGTGTTCGCGGTACTGGCGCTAATCTGACGCTGCCTGGGGCGACGCATATCACCGCCGGGCGATCAGGGGGCTAAACCTTTATTCGGTAATAAACGGCGGGTGCCCTGACACTATAAAAAATAAACGAACTAACCAGCGTCACCCGTAACAGTTATACGGTGATCAGTGGTGAAAGGGTTAACTAGGGGGCAATCAAGGGGTTAAAACATTTATTAGATAGTATATGGGGGTCCCTGTCGCTATAAAACACTGACGGCGAACCTAAATATTTACGTTCCTAACTAGCGTCACCAGCGACACTAATACAGCGATCAGAAAAATGATCGCTTAGCGACACTGGTGAGGGGGGGTGATCAAGGGGTTAAAACTTTATTAGGGGGGGTTAGGGGGGTATCCTAGACCTAAAGGGGGGTAACACTCACTGCCCTAACACTAACTGTCACAAACTGACACTATGCAGTAATCAGAAAAAAAAAAAAAATACTGCTAATGTCAGTTTGTGACAGGGGGGGGGGTGATTGGGGGGGGATCGGGGGGCGATCGGGGGGGGATCGGGGGTGTAAGGTATGCCTGGCATGTTCTACTGTGTGTGTGTGTGTGTTGTGCACTCACTTGTCTTCTCTCCTCGGCGCTGGAACGGAAACTGCCAGACCGAGGAGAGATGACATCACATCCTCTGCCTGTGTGAAACGACACACAGGCAGAGGAGGATTCCCATTGGCTGGGAGCGATCGCGAGGGGGGGGCCACGATCGGATGGTCTCCCCCTCGCCTCCCGACGCTCCCAGTCAAATGCCGACCGCCGATGGCACCGGGGGGGGGTCCGATCGGACCCCCCGCCCGCGGGAGGCAGATCACGTACGGGTACGTGATTCTGCCTGCCCGTGCCATTCTGCCGCAGTATATATGCGGTAGGTGGTCGGCAAGTGGTTAAACATCCCTTGTAATAGAAAAAAAGCTTAAAAGGACCTCTTTAATGTCAGATCTGGGGTCAAAAAGACCTCATCTCATATTTACACTTAAATGCAATAAAAAAGTAAAAGTCTCCTCTAAGACCATTGGGCGCAAGTGACGTTTGACATCGCTTCTGTCATCCAATGGTATGGAGCCGAGCGGGGACCATCTTTCCCTCACTTGGCTCCAGGCTGTTGAGGGGAGAGGACCCGATCGTCTCCACCACTACCAACGGATCCGGTAAGCAGCGGAGACCACTAGAGTGTAGCAGGAAGGGGGGCCCTCCCTCGCTCCCAATTAAAATGATCTTGGGACAAGATGATGGGACAAGGTCACCTAGATCCCAGGGAGAACATGCCAAACTTTGCCACCCCACTAAGATGTATGAGCATTATGTGTCAGCAAAAATCCTCCTCACCCCCAAAAATTGGGCACTAATCTGCATAATTATCCCCTAAACATAAATTCTACCTCCTCCCAGTACAAACCTCTGCCCCTCAAATTTCCTCTCCGAGCACACATCCTCACCCCCTCTACTCCAAATCCCCGTCCTGGCACAAACACCCCCCAATCATCCCTACTAGAACAAACCCCCCTCCCCGTCTACCATATCATCTCCTCTAGCATAAACCTCCCAAATCCCCCCTCCTAGCACAAATCCTCTTCCCCCATCCCCACTCCCAACACTAAGCTCCCTGAATCACCACTCCCAGCACACACAAAATTCCCGTCCTAGAACAATTCTTGCCCCCCAAATTCCTCCTACCAACACAAATCCCCTCCCAACTCAATCTCCTTGCGGTGCCCCCCCCAACCTCACATGATACCACAGTACCCAGGGCAGCCGCCCCTCCTGCCCACCCTTTGTCCCGGCCCTGCATACCCATGTCTACAGTGTGGTCCACTAAGAGTTGAAGCCTGGGGCTTTGTCTGGACAACACATTTCAGAGGAGGATCCCCCTTTCCCAAGCCTGATGGTCTGTTGAACCTTCAGGGTAAAGCCAGACCTGGAAGACAAAACTTTCACGTTTGGTGGAATTGGGCCTAATAGGGCCTAAGGCGTCCTACAGAGGTGGCTTTTCCCTCTATAGTTATTGGCTAAACATTTTCTTTCCATAACCATTGTCAGCTGGAATAGTCCTCTTATATGAGGTTATATTCATATTGTTATAATATTATAAACCAGGTTTGGACCAGGAGAACAAGTTTTTTTTTTTCTTTGTTTATAAAGGAAATAATTATAGCAGAGGGATGGTAATTGATATGTCAAGGAGGAGAGTGGGAGGGATTCAGTAGTATAGCAAAATATAACAGGGCGGGGCTGACACCATCCAGCCTATAAAAAAATGTGCTTTTTCAGCCAACATAAAGAAATTAGAAACGGAGTACATTTCTAGACTATAAGCAGGTATTTTTCTGTACTTGTAGGCTCTTTAACCTTCTTTTAGACCCTGCATGTCCATGAAAGAGAACCTGTCACCTAAAAATTGCCACATGGGGACTTTTTGTCCCCTATGTAATAAAAAAAAAGTTAAGCAAAAAAAAAAAAGTTACATCCAAGCACATAAAATCCCCCCCCCCAAAAAATGTTAACCCCCCCCCACCCCCCACATATATCTATGTATAAAAATAAACTCACGCGTTGGGGCGTCTACACGTGGAAACATCAATTACAATACATGTTACATATCGCCATGCGCGCCAGAGTGAGAGCAATGATTCTAGCACCTCCTCTGTAACACTAAACTGATGACCTATAGGGGGATTTTGAAGCGTCGCCTATAGAAAATATAGGGTACTGAAGTTTATCGCCATTTCACGGGAGCACACAAATTTAACGTTTGACATGTTGGGTATCTATTTACTCAGTGCAACCTCATCTTTTATATTTCACTAAAACTTCAGTAGTTTATTGCGGGGGGTTTTTTTTGCCCTAAAATTCACTTTAGTGTGTTTTTTACTGAAATTTTTTCCTAGACCTTTGCAGTAATATCAAGAGACATAAAAAAATTGTAACTACCACTATTTTATTCTCTAATGCCACGTTCACATGGTCGGACTTTTCGACCGGACTGGTCTGATGGACGCCGACGGACCAAATCCAGCGAACAATACGATCGTGTGTGGGCTTCACCGGACCTTCAGCGGACTTTTCCAGTCGCAAATCTGACGGACTTTAGATTTGGAACTTGCCTCAAATCTTTACGTTGTAACTCCGCCAGACCCAGAAATCCGTTCGTCTGTATGCTAGTCCGACGGACAAAAAAACTACGCTAGGGCAGCTATTGGCTACTGGCTATCAACTTCCTTATTTTAGTCCGGTGTACGTCATCACGTACGAATCCGTCGGACTTTGGTGTGATCGTGTGTAGGCAAGTCCGGTCGTTAGAAAGTCAGTTGAAAGTCTGTCGGACAGGCTGTCGGACTTTTGTAGCTGAAAAGTCCAACCGTGTGTACGCGGCATAAGGGTGTCTGCTTTCAGATAATATTTCATGTTTTGGGGTTTTATGTAATCTTCAGGCCTAAATTGATTTTTTTAAACATGTGTGCAAAAAAAAGCAAAAATGGCTGTGGCAGCGAAAGGGTTCAAGCAATAAAACACAAAAAAGTTTATTGCAGACATGTACTGCATATGTTTTTTTTTGCCCTTACTTATGCTACTTATGCTTTAGGCCTGCCCTGACAAAAAAAAAAACAGAATCAAACATACCATATAAAGCCTGATAATACACATATCTTGCGGTCTCCTGCATTTGTGTGCTGTCAAAACCAGATGAAAAAAATGGTACATACCCACAGTGCTGGGACAAGGTCACCTAGATCCCAGGGAGAACCTGCCAAACTTTGCCACCCCACTAAGATGTATGAGCATTATGTGTCAGCAAAAATCATCCTCCACCCAAAAAATTGGGCACTAATCTGCATGATTACCCCCTAAACATAAATTCCCAGTCCTCCCAGTACAAATCTCTGCCTCCTACATCCCCCCAGCACAAATGCCCCCCCCCCCCCAAAAAAAAAAATCACCCCTCCTGGCACAAGTCCTACAAATAACTGAATTCACATCAGTAGGCACAGGAGTAACTAATCCCATTAAGTCTTTCAATTTTTGTAAGACTAAATGTGCCGTATATCTCCATAGATGCCCCTGTGGCTTGGAATATGTAGGGCATACTGTACGAATGCTACATATTAGATTGGCGGAACATATAGTCAATATTTGAAAGGATTTTGATTTCTAAACATTATGATTTAAAACACAACAGGGATCCCAAGGGCACTTTCATTGCCCTTGAAAAATATGTTCCCCATTGGCGAGGCAGTAACGGAAAGTGGAATATTTCCAGAGCTGAAACTAATCAAGGCTTCTTAATACTGCATCCTGTATCCTGAATTGGTGTGAACATCCCGATGTATTCCATCCATGGCCATAGGAGAGGAACATCTGGATTTCTTTCTCAGTGGATCAGAGATCAAACCAAGCGCTGTGTGACCTCTCTGAGTAAGAGGTGTCGCTGGCTTTCCGGTAAGCCTCCATTTTTGATTATGGTGATGAGTGTCACGCCGTCAGGTGCATTATCGTCATTTCCAAACACTCTTTTCTCCCATGGGACTTTCCTTGATGGAATCCAGCTTTATATGAACTTTTTGTTTGCACTATTACACTTTATTCACATGTGATGTCATTTTGCATATGTCTTCAGACTTTATTCACAGTTATTATTGTTTGTATACAATTAATTGTCTGCATATTCGTTTGTGGTCGCACAAATGCATTTTTTTTTTTTTTTAAGCGCTGCACTCTTTTTACATATATTATCTGTGCCTGGTGTCTGGGTTATAGTGCACAGCTGCTTATTAAATTTCAGTTCCTAGCGCTTATATACCCTTTACATTTACCTTGACAGTATGATCACTTGCTGACTTGACACCATCCACAGGCAGCTTAAAGTGACACTAAAGGTTTGTTTTTGTTTTTTTAAATAACAAACATATCATACTTACCTCCACTGTGCAGCTCGTTTTGCACAGAGGGGCCCTGATCCTGCTTTTCTGGGGTCCCTCGGCGGCTCTCTCAGCTCCTCCCCACATCAGATAACCCCCTAGGAGAAGCGCTCTCCCAGGGGGTTACTTTGCGGGCGCGCTCCCGGGTCCAGCATTCGGTGTCCATAGAGATCGAATGCAGGACTTGGCCCAGCCCCCCGGGTCATTGGATTTGATTGACAGCAGCGGGAGCCAATGGCTGTGCTGCTATCAATCTATCCAATCAAGAGCCGAGACCCCCGGGCAGAGAGAGAGCGTGTCCCCATGGGACAAGTTGGAGGGTTCAGGTAAGTAAAACGGGGGGGACTGGGGGGGCGGTCACTGACAGGTGTTTTTTCACCTTAATGCATAGGATGCATTAAGGTGAAAAAACACGAACCTTTACAACCCCTTTAACTCTTAATAAGAAAGATAAGTTGAATGCATTGCAATTTTACTGCAACTAATTGCAGTACAGAGGATGCTTTTCCAGTCTTTTGAAATTTACAAAGACAATGGGGTGGATTTACTAAAACTGGAGAGTGCAAAAATCTGGTGCATCTCCAATTTGCATATATGTGAACCCAGTCTGATTGAGCAAACTGAAGTTAGAAGGTGATTGACTACCATGCACAGCTGCACCAGATTTTGCACTCTCCAGTTTTAGTTAATCAACCCCACAGACTATACTAAGACCCATCTCTGTGAACAACTAACACCGACTGAGGAAATATGGAAGAAGTGGGGAAGGTCTATGTTGTAGCTAGGACTAGACCAACTATCACTAAACAGGAGGGGATGGCAAAGAAAGATACCAAAATCATATTAGTAAGCAAGTTGTAGTAGCCCAAAACCTCCAGTAGATGGTATACTGTGGAAAAATGATAACCTCATGCAGTTCAATAAAAGACATAAAGAGTACACGAAAGTGGGGCAGAACACATAGAGAAGCACAGAGACATAGTAATGATGCCACTGGTCAGTGGCGGCTGGTGGTATATTTGGGGGGGGGCAGCAAACAATGCACCCACATAAACGGCTCCCCCCCACCTCGGTCGGGTTACCCCACACCCCTGACCCCCTTGGATCTGTCGGTCGGGTCCACACACAACCACAAACCTCCCCACACTTACCCACAAGCAGCGCTTCCCTTCGGGCGACGGCTTCGTCCCCTGTGTCTTCTCCAGTGGCCCCCACATCTCCTCCCCTCTCCTCGTCATGGTCCAATAGGATCGCTTTTTGTTTTGGCCATTGGGAAATGGGTTTTACGACCCGCTTCCTGATTGGCGGGGAGGAGATTATCACATAACTGGGTGGGCTCGGAGCACAATGCTATGCGCCCTGAGCCCACCCTTTTTTTTTAAGCCTATGAGAGCCTCTGGCTCTAATCACGTGCTTAACGCCCCCCCCCCTCCCAATTGGAATCCATGCATCCGGCACCCTGAATGTAGATTAGGGAGCCAGGCACATGGATAGGGGGGGTGGCGCCCCTGTGCCCCTAATGGATGGGCCGCCACTGCCACTGGTTATTAAAAAAGGTATTATTCTGAAATGGAAAAATGTTTATTTAATTTATTATTTATTATAAGTTAAGGGGGTGGGGGGGGGGGGGTAGAAGGGAGGAACCAGGAAAAGCAAAATTGAACAAATTAAACTTAAATTATAATTCTACACTGGAAATGTGTGTTGCTGATCTGAACAGATCCTTTAAAAATTGTTTTAACTTTATTCTATTTTGAGAACATTTTTTATTAATTTCAACTCATTTGCCTAGAGTTAATTCTTTGAAACTGTTTAATTTTGCAGTCTGTCGGGAAGGCACCTGACATGCTGTGACCCACGTTTTTTTTCCCTGCTGATGGATTTAAATTTCACTATCAATACAATTGCTATTTGGAGTTCAATGTGGCTTAGTAAATTGCATGCAAATTTCTGCAGCTATACATGTATAAGGGTGAAAAATTTGACATGATATTTGCACTGTGACCTGCAGTTTGCATGGCAATCGCTTATGGATTGCACCACTGTTTTACATGATAAGTGTGGTGGTCATAGAAGAGAAGCCGTGGTGGCCTTCTGCTAGAATAAGAAAACTGGTTCAAATAGTCTCATTTAACCACTTGTAGACCAGCCACTGCATGTACATGAATGGTCCTCTCCCTTAATTTTTCAGGAACTATGCTCCTGTGCACATACAGTCCGGTGATTGGTCACAGCGGATTACAGGTAAAGGGCATAGAGCCTACAAGAGTGGCTCTGTACCACGTGATCGCTGTAACCAATCACACATATATTTAAAAAAATGGCTGTGACTGGCAGACATTCCCCCCCTTCCTCTCACACGGTTATCAGCCATAAGAGGAAATTAATGTTATACAGTGATTGCCAGCCTGCACCACATAAGTACCCTGATCACCAGTAAGCATCAGTAAAGTGTTCTAATATCACTGTCAGGTGCAAGCAGTGTCCTGATCAGCAGCCAGCAACAGTATAGTGTTCTATATCAGTGTCATTCAGCAACAGTGTCTGAGCCTGAAGGTACTCTTTGGATTTGGGATCTCTCTATGTGACTAGGCTGCAAAAAAGTCTCAATAGGAGTAGCAGAATGTGATTTCGAAGTGTGATTCAAAGAATGCCCATGCTGTATAATAAGCTTGTGTACAAAAAATACATTTTATTTATGAAAAAATTGTGGAAAAAAGACATCTGTAAAATATTCAACATTTCTTCCACTGATACAAGCCACTATTCCTCCCAATGACACCGACGATGGGACACACTATCTTCCATTGACACCAACAATGAAGCATTCTTCCTTCCACTGACAATAATGGGGCATTCTTCCTCCCACTGACACCAACAATGGGGTATTCTTCCTCCCACTGACACCAACAATGGGGTATTCTTCCTCCCACTGACACCAACAATGGGGCATTCTTCCTCCCACTGACGCCAACAATGGGGCATTCTTCCTCACACTGACACCAACAATGGGGCATTCTTACTCCCACTGACACCAACAATGAGGTATTCTTCCTCCCACTGACGCCAACAATGGGGCATTCTTCCTCCCACTGACACCAATGATGGGGCACTAATTCTCCCACTGATACAACTTACTATTCCCCCCCACTGACACCAACAATAAAGCATTCGTTATATCCATTGACATTGGGCCATTTTGTACTCCTACTGGGCTAATTTTGCCCCCCCTGAAGTCTGACCCCCCCCCTGCAGACTCATAAAAGTTATATAGGGAGGTGAAGAGAGGAGTGGGGGAACTAGGCAAACAGGTTAAATAAACATATAGATAAAGAAAGGGCCAAGGGGGTACCACATCCCTATGAAATTGCTAATGAAAAAAGGGGAACGTTGGAGCGGACTTTATGGGTACTAGAAAAGGAATACAAAATATTATAAGAAAAATAATTAATTTATTATACAAAGATATAAACAATTGACAATATAACATTAAAAACAAATGTTGCCTGCTTGAATGTGCTTGCTTGGTGTCAGGCATATAGGTCCTGAGGAAGCGAAAGCGAAACGTCGACCTGCCATAGTCAAGCAGCAATAGGGAGCAATATACATACTATGTGTGGCTTATTTTAATGGAAGCCTACGCTATTTGTTTTTAATGTTATATTGTCAATTGTTTATATTTTTGTATAATAAATTATTTTTCTCTAATAATATTTTGTATTTCTTTTCTGGTACCTATAAAGTTCGCTCCAACGTTCCCCTTTTTTCATTAGGGTTAAATATACACTTCCAGAAGAGAAGAGGGCTATGACGTACAACGAAGGAGGCGGCTGTTCTATGGAAATTGACTTTTTTTGGAGTTGACACATTGCAAGTGAATAAAAATAATTTATAACATAGAAAAGCACTGCAATTAAGCATTTTAAACACTTTTTTTTTTAACGTAGGTGACCGTGTCTTTCTAAAAACGGGGATTTAGTAAAACATCAAAGACAGCAATGACTGTAGTTTGTGAGTAATGGACTCAGTAATGACTCTGCACATCATTACTGAATGTTGGCTTCTCCTTCTGAAGTTGAACACACCTCCTATGGGGATTTGTGTTTAGAAAGGCAGGAGATGAGCATTGCAGCCCATGCTGTTTTGAAACCTCCTCAGTGGTAAAAGGGAAAAAAAATCCTGCAGTTGGGTTTTATTTGTATGTGAACTTTAAAAATGAAAATTGGTTGTCTTGTAACTTACATTCTGATAGTTATGGCCTGTCTACTTTTTCTGAACCTTCTCTGTAACTTTATTTTTTATGGTGACAAGTTCAACACTGCCCCATTGCCTGTCTATGCAAGAGCAGTGTTGTGCACACACACAACCCCAACACATCAGCTCCATTTTTTTGAATGGGAACTTACATTGCTGAGTTTGCTTAGTGACTACAACACCCCAATGAGATCCGGTCATTAGGAATGTGCACCGGCCCTCCAATACCTGGTCTGATGAGTCTCGATTTCAGCTGCGAAATTTAAATGGTAGGGTCAGAATTTGGTGTAAGCAACATGAAATCATGTATCCATCTTGCTACGTATCAACAGTTCAGGCTTGTGGTGGGGTTGTGTAATGGTGTGGGGGATATTTTCTTGGCACACTTTGGGCCCCTTAGTAGCAATTAAGCATTGTTTAAAAGCCATGGCCTACCTGAGTATTGTTGCTGACCACGTCCATCCTTTTATGACTACAGTGTACCCATCTTCTGATGGCTACTTCCAACAGGATAATGCACCATGTCACAAAGCTCCAATCATCTCACCACTGGTTTCTGGAGCATGACAATGTTTACTGTACTCCAATGCCCTCCACAGTCACCAGATATCAATCCAATAGAGCACCTTTGGAATGTGGTGGAACTGGAGATTCGCATCATGGGTGTGGAGCCGACAAATCTGCAACTGCGTGATACTATCATGTCACTATGGACCATAATCTCTGAGGAATGTTTCCAACACCTTGTTGAATCTATGCCATGAAGAATTAAGGCAGTTCTGAAGGCAAAAGGGGGTCCAACCCGGTACTAGCAAGGTGTACCTAATAAAGTGGCTGGTGAGTGTATAAGTAGATAGGGCAGTTATTTTCCAGCAAGGGCATTTGAAAAGCCAAAACTTTTTTTTCTTCTTCTTGGATTGTGTATGAAAGAGTTATAACCCCTAGAAGTTTGCCATTGGTATCCCACCTATTGTAGGAGATTTCCCTTCACTTCCTGTCCTATAGAAGTGAAGAAAATGCCCTCTAAGACATCTTAGACCAGAACAAGTGTCTCCACTGAAAAATTTCAGCTCAAAATGTAGTTTTTCTCAGTCTCAGGAAGAGTGGTGAGTCTACCTAAGATAGGGGACACAGAAAGCAATAAAAACCTGATTGTTGTTTGAACCCTTCACCACTGTACCCAAAATTAAAAAAATCTTTTTAAAATTAAAACTCAAGGCAAACTTTAAAAACCATCAGGTAGTCATACAAAAATCATTACATTAATTTAATTTTAATTGCTGCTAATATTATTATCTCCGTCCATACTTATAATGACTACGTATAATACACTGATTACATTATGTCCACCAGGAATCAGGCAAAGAATAGGAGTCCCAGTACCATGAACCAATCAGGGTCTATAAAAGTACAGAATTTTGTAATGATAGTGCATTTTAGGTATTGGAGATTGGAGAAGTAGATGGACAAAGGTTCTGATCTCTTTACAGCTTTAAAAAATAAGAATGACTCTGCCTTGAGAAAGGGAACTCATAGGTCTTGAAACATATAGTAATATGTCTTTTTTTCTATTATTGTATGGTGGTGCAATCCACTAATTCACCCTATATAAGGTGTGAGCAAGCCTATGTAGCATCTTATATAGCTACGGTTGGTTATATTTCATTTTTGGCCTCCCTGTAATCAGGGAAAGCAGTATTTGACTAGTTAGGTCTGCTCTGGGCTCTATAAGTATTGGCTCAAATAGCCCCCCTGTCTTGAGAATATGATCTCGGCCTGCATGTTAACATCTCCCCAGCCAATCCCTGGTCAATTTGACAGGTGACCAGCAGGGGGATAAGGGGGTATAAATGGGCTAGAGTCCAGAGTTCCTGGGGGAGTAAGACCCAGCCTGAGGGGGGGAAATCTGCCCAGAATAGACAGCACCTTTTGTGGGATCCCAGCTGCTGCTTGGCTGGGGGACCTCTGTTCTACCCACCCAGAGTATTTAAAAAAAGCCCTTACCCTGAAGTCTTATTGTATATTTAGTGTTCTCATTCTCAAGTTTATTGTCATCGGAGGATCCCTAGGCTCATCCTCACCCTATCCAAGTTCTACCCAAAAATAAAAACCACAAAAAAGACATACACAGCCAATTCTCTGACTCGAGTGATTGGCAAATGGTGTGTGCCTGGCTGCTGTGAAACTATCAGGGAATGGAACCCGGGATCAAACTGCCAGACCAATCCAGTCTGTGCACTACACCTGTAATGTAAGCGATGGACACAACACAACTTCTCTTTACAGCTCTGGTTCTTGACTGTTATCTAGACCAGTGGTTCCCAACCCTGTCCTCAAGTACCCCCAACAGGCCATGTTTTGGGAATTTCTGTAGCAAAAAATAGCTTTCCAAAATACGAAGCCATTGACTCTGATTTACCTGTAAAGGAAAACCTGCAAACATGGCCTGTTGGGAGTAATTGAGGATAGGGTTGAGAACCACTGATCTAGACCACTATAATCAGTTGTTGCTATCAATTCACAGTTTTGTGGAGGAGAAAGGATTAGGACGTGCTGTATTGGGTGTAAATTTCCTCTAGCTAACTAAACCATAATAACCAATCCGATATTGGTTTTCAGATAAAGAAAGCTTATCCATGGTTGGTTGCTTGACGTTACTGGCAGAACACAACAGCAATAACCACTGACTCCAAATAAAAAGGAAAAAAAATACATATACAGTATATATATATATATATAAATAAAGAAAAACATTGGGGGCAGACTCCATGGCCTAAGTTGTCTTTTTCTCTTTTTCTGTGTAATAAATAACTTGTAAATGTTGACAACATCCGGTTTCTGATAGCAATTTTAAATGACTAAAACTATTTGTAAAATCATCCTAATTCTTCCTCTCACAACTAGACGGGGAGGTTGCTGAAAATGTCATATGCGTTACAGACACAGTTAAACATGAAGGACATGGCTAATGAGCATAAACGTGAAAGCCTGTCGACCTGTGAACAAGAGTAAATTAGAATGGTGGCTTAGCATGAAGATATGTTTACCGGCTTAAAAAAAATATTATTTCATATATAATAATATGATATATAGAACATTATTTTAATATATTGTATATATACACCTGGAAACATATACAATAAAAATATAATTAATATATATATATATAACATAGTAAATGTTGCTCAGCAGCTAAAAACTTCAAATGATTTCTGGTATAAGAGACTAATTTAAATTCACTTTCAGTGATAACGGTAAACAGGATAAATAGAGAGGGTGAATCTCCTTAACAGGGGCACAGACAGCAATAAAACTGACAAGTGTTCCAAATCCTCTCCTCTCTATCGAAAACTTAAAAAAAAAAAAAAAAAAGTTTTGTCTTCAGTTATACTTTAACCCACTTTCATAGGTATAGCAGCCATAATTTCAGGTACTGGTTTTAGAGAATATTGCCACCTTCCCTCACAACAACCTGGCACAGCGCATATGATGTTTCACACAGTTCCCCTATACAGAGATTTATGCCACGTACACACGATCGGAAATTCCGCCAGCAAAAGTCCGATGTGAGCTTTTGGTCAGAAATTCCGACCGTGTGTATGCTTTATCTGACTTTTGCTGGTGGAATCTCCTCCAGCAAAAGAATGAGAGCAGGTCCTCTATTTTTCCGTCGGAAAAAACATGGATTTTGTTGTCGGAATGTCTGATCGTGTGTAAGTGGCATAATGCTGTACACACAATAGGATTTTCCGACAACAAATGTTGAATGTGAGCTTGTTGTCAGAAAGTCCGACCGTGTGTATGCTCCATAGAACATTTGTCGGAATTTCCGCCAACAAGTGTTTGAGAGCTGGTTCTCAAATTTTTCCCGACAACAAAACTTGTCGGAAATTCCGAGTGTGTGTACACAATTCTGACGCACAAAAGTCCATGCATGCTCGGAATGAAGCAGAAGAGCCGCACTGGTTATTGAACTTCATTTTTCTCGGCTCGTCGTACGTGTTGTACGTCACCGCGTTCTTGACGTTCAGAATTTCCGACAACATTTGTGTGACCGTGTGTATGCAAGACAAGTTTGAGCCAACATCCTTCGGAAAAGAATCCACGGTTTTGTTGTCGGAAAATCCTAACGCGTGTACTGGGCATTACTGACTCCTTAGCATTGGGGGCTGCTTTGAGAGGGGTTCCCCAAAGAAATGACTACCCCTTCCAATGAATTGATGCCCATTGCTGATCAGCACCAGTAGTTTCAGCACTGCCAGTGGCCAAGAAAAAGTGCTGGCAGGCAGGGTGTTATGTGTTACCTACATGTTCTCCTTTAGAGGACTAGTTTTAGTTACCCACTTCTCAATAAACTAGTCTTAAGGTTTGTTTGAACCCCTAACTTGGTAACTGCTAATTTAGATCAGCAGAATTAAAAAGTATATACCGTATATAATTAATGTTGCTAATTTTTCTAAAGCGCACCTTTAGGTTTAAGTGGTGTCCTCCAGTGGGTTCTCCTCTGGTGCCAGAATTTTAAAAATGGATAGTAAAGCTCCCCTCTTCCACATTTCTAAACCTTTTATTGAGAAGTAAGGTACATCTTGGCACTAAGATGGTTTTATGAATGTAGCCCACTCTACTAGAAGGTTTACTAAAACCTTGTGCCAATACTCTAAATCAGGGGTAGGCAACCTCGGCCCTCCAGCTGTTTTGAAACTACAAGTCCCATGAGACATTGCAAGACCCTGACAATCTCAGGCATGACTCCTAGAGGCAGAGGCATAGTGGGATTTGTAGTTTCACCACAGCTGGAGTGCCGAGGTTGCCCACCCCTGCCCTAAATGTTATATAATGTAAAACATGGGCTAAATTCACAATAAATATATATTAAAAGAAAGTATATTCTAAAAACAAGTATATTCCCGGAGGTTAGGAAAATCAGTTGCATATATAGAAAAAGTCTCTGGCTAGCACTGAGAGTACGTGCGAGGCTGCCTTCTTACAATGGACTGGGGATCCAAAAACTGCAAGAGAAGAGGGGAAGGACAGAGAGGCACCAGGCAGGCATGCCTTAGCCTCTAGGTTGATGGAGGCTTGCCTCCGAAACGCGTCCCTATTGGCTACTGCGTTTGTCGGGCTGACAGCACATCTATGACAGCTGAAGATACTCTCCCTGGACATCCATCCCTGCTCTGCACACACCACTACGGCGGTCCCTGGTCTCTCCGGCATTAGCTCACCCCAGATGGATTCCTTGCTGCAGGCTCTCCCTGGGTTACTGGACAACACATCTCTGGATATCTGACCGTAGCTCTCTTGGACTGTCCAGGAACATATATCACTGGCCCATGTCTGTCTTCCCCTCTATCATGTGAGTGCAATGGTTGTTTATACAATTATATTTGAACAAACTGTGCTATACCATACCTGCTGGTGCCTCCCTGTCCTTCCCCTCTTCTCTAACCCTCCAACACTCTATTCAAGCCAAGATGTAAAATGCTTTGACTGGAGCTGGGACTTTACTGCAGTAAGCATGAGGATTTGTACTGTTATCTTAACAGCAAACACTAATTTGATGCACAGCATCTGAGTAACCTAATAGATGGCAACTATGATAATAATGTATTTCACCTTCAATTTATCATGCTCCTTTGATTAGGGTAGAGTATATCTGTACTGGGCACAGTCAATGCAGAGCGTAGGCTGGCTGCAATTATAGCTTACAGTAAGTCCTGTTTATTAATCTTGTTACATACTACACACATAGGCCACCACTTAACATTTGTGATTTCAGCTTTAATGATATTTTTACGAATCTGGTCTCCTATATGTAATAAACAACACAGTTTTTTCCCTGTATTTTCATGATCCTTTATTGCTAATTAAGTAACTAAATAATTTAAGAGCAAACTATAAGCTTTTTAGTATTTTCTAGAAATAAGAGTAAATGTTTAGATCTACTCTTGTGACACAAGTGTTTTAATTGCGCATTTCTGCAACATCAAGGCACATGTCCTACTGTGTTGTGTGTTGGCCGGCTGCACGGGAAATGGAGCGAGTACAAAGAAGGGCAACAAAGCTAATAAAGGATCTGGAGGATATTAGTTATGAAGAAAGTTTGCGAGCACTGAACTTATTCTCTCTGGAGAAGAGACGCTTGAGAGGAGATATGATTTCAATATATAAATACCGTACTGGTGACCCCACAATAGGGATAAAACGTTTTCGCGGAAGGGAGTTTAACAAGACACGAGGCCACTCATTAAAATGAGAAGAAAAGAGGTTTAACCTTAAATTACGTAGAGGGTTGCTTACAGTAAGGATGTGGAACTCCCTTCCACAGGCGGTGGTCTCAGAGGGGAGCATCGATAGTTTCAAGAAACATACAGGGATATACAATGTTATACTGACATATAATCACACACCAGTGGCAGCCCGTCCATAAGGGGCGCACGGGCGCCACCCCCCCCCCCCCCCCCAAGAAGTCACAAAAAAATTAAAAAATAAATAAATCATTTTTAAAACTGGCCCTTTAAAAAAAAAAAAAAAGGTCCTTAAGTGCACTGTGTTCAGACGCTGGACACAGTGCCTTATGGGAAGCGCCACATCTATATGTCACATCCTGTTTTCTCTCTTCCATTGCTCCCGAGAGAGAAAACTGGAAGTATGAGGAGCGGACTCCTCCATCGCCGCTGCCAGTGGAAGGAGACACCGCAGGAGAGGACAACACAGCAAGGTAAGTACCGCTGTACTCCCGCGGAGAAGGGGGGGTGGGGTTTTATGGGACACAGGCAGGCTGCATTTAATGGGACACAGAATGCATTTAATGGGACACACGGCTGCATTTAATGGGACACACCACTGCATTTAATGGGACAAGGATGCATTTTATGTGACACAGGATGCATTTAATGTGACACACCACTGCATTTGATGGGACACAGGATGCATTTTATGTGACACAAGCTGCATTTGATGGGACACAAGCTGCATTTGATGGGACACAGGCTGCATTTGACAGGACACAGGCTGCATTTGACGGGACACAGGCTGCATTTGATGGGACACAGGCTGCATTTGACGGGACAAAGGCTGCATTTGATGGGACACAGGCTGCATTTTATGTGACATAGGCTGCATTTGATGGGACACAGGCTGCATGTAAGGAGGGACTCCCCTGGGAGCACCTGATGTAAGGACGGACTCTGCTGGGGTCACCTGATGGCATCTGGTGGCAGGCGACATGGCTAGTGACACGCTCAGGGCTCCCACTGATTCTGCATTATGGTGAGTTGAATGATTTCATTTTATATTACAATGTAATAATAGAAATAATGCGCTTCAATTATCCTGACACCATAACAACCATGGTGCCGGGATGATTGAAGTGATAACATCAGGTGTTTGGAGTATTTTTATCTGCTGATTGTTAAACTTTCTAGATTACACATATTTATATATTATTGTTGTGTAGAATCTGGGCCTGCTGTCCCTCCATCCCTCTCTCCCTCTTCCTCCATCCCTCGTTCATCTCAGACGCTAACCATACCACCTTAGAGCCACACCCACTATTTTGCTGAAACCACGCCCATTTTAACCAAGTGAGAGGGGTCAAAAAAAGGAAGAAGGATGGGGTCTGCCCCCCCCCTCATCCTAAAACTTCACCAGCCGCCACTGTCACACAAATAGGTTGGACTTGATGGACTTGTGTCTTTTTTTAACCTCAAAAATCTTCATAGGCTACACTTTATAAGTCTTTGCAGGTTACCAGTTAATCAATACATTGGAGGAAGTTTTTAGGGGAATAGGGACTTTCAGGAAGCCATGGCCTGGTAAGGTCATGTATTTCCATCCCTAGAGACTTTGTGTGATATCAAGACCTGGCAAGGTCGTGAGTATTCATTTCATTTGCATAAAGAGAGAAAAGGGGTTTATTTGTAGGGAGGACGGGACTTTATGTGAAGCACGTGGCAGCAAAAAGATAATTAGATGAATGTAAAGGAATTTTATTTGAAAACGAATTTGTAAGCATGTATGTAGTATACTCTGCGCTCAGGATAGTGGTGGGTTGCAGCCCCCCTATTGTGTTCCCAAGGGAACTTACAAGAGATAGGTAAAAGATGGGGTGAGTGGCACTACCCTATAAGATAAGGGGATAGTAGACTGTATACCCAACCTATAAATAGGAGGGGGAACTTATGCCAATGGGGCTAGGTGTATATATGTGTGCACGTCAATGTGAATATAAAAAATGTGCTAGTGCATATATACCTAAAGTAAACCCAAATAATTGTTATAAGTGGTCAGACAAATCTGATCGTGTGTCCATCTCAACACATATTGCAAATTATACATATATGTCTATTGAACCAATAATGTAAACTTAAAAGACCATAATGACAGTGTTATATAAATGAAATAGCCAAAGATATCCAAAACTGTAATTAAAAGTGAAAGTAAAAAAACAATACTAGATGTTGAAGTCCCATACACAAATGTGTAAATTAAAAAACCTATAAAAATATATATAGTCCCACACACAATGTGTATGTAAAAAATCAGCATATAAGTCCCAAAAAGTGATATATAAAACGTGAGTATAATAATGAAGAATAAAGTTCCAGAGTGGCCAATTCCAGCTCTTCCAGGTGACTTCAGTGCTCAACAAATCAAGTGACTTGTAGTGCTCCCCTCGTTGGGTCCCCACTTACCAGAAATTGTTACCCCTGCAGGGGTAATAAGCATATGTGGGTACCGTGGATAGACTTTTTCCTCAGCTCTCCCAGCGTTCCCAATGTTGGTCCAGTGGGCTGCTACAACTGTTTCCACACAATTGGTGGTGGTTTGCACCGATCAGCACCTCCTAGGAGTCACTCCACAACTTCTCAGGTCTTTTGTAAATCATTTCCCCATACTAAAATTCCCTCATCAACCTCAAGGAAAATGATATATAGCAATAATTCGGAGGGTAATGCCTGCAGGACCTATGGCCCCACTGGACCTGGGGGGTGGGGGAGTTAAAAATTACATAATAACTTGAAAAGTCTTGATGGGATTGGTAAAGACACGGCAAGCTCTACATGTTTCATGGCTTTAATGCTACTCGTCAGGAGCAAGCGCGTGTGAGATCTATAAAAACATATTGTAAAAATAAGAGTAGAAATAAAATATATGAATGGAAAGACAAGGTTAGGGGTAGAGTAAAAACCACCATAACCAGGGCTTACTTACTGAGGTTGATTGTATTGATGGTGTGGTGGTGGGACCCTGCAAGCGGTCCAGGAAATGGCTCCAACCGGGAGCTGAGGTGGACAGCCCTGCGGGTCTGGAAGGGGCGACACCCAGGGTAGGCACGTAATGTGAGGACATTCTGGGGAGGGAGGAACGAATTGTGAACAAGGGGAATGAAAAGTGGGGGAGCGAAAGGGGGGGAGAAAGAGGGGAAATGGGAGGAAGGGGAGGGAAGAGGGAGGGGAAAAAGGGAAGGGAGGGGAAAAGAGGGGGGAAGGGGGGGTGGAAGGGGGGAGAAAAAAGGGAAAAAAGGGGTGGAGGAGGGAGAAAATAGGGAAAGAAAGAAGGGGGGGAAGGGGGGGTAGGTGAAGGGGTGGTGTTGGGAATGAAGGTAAAAGTGGCTAAGGTTTGAGTTGGAAGGGAGTGATCAGAAGGGAGGAGGCCATGAGTTGTGAAGGTGATAAAGCCAAAGTAGTGGTAATGAGTGTAGCACCTTGTGAAGGTGAGGAACCCAATGGGAGGGAACCAGAAGAGTCAGGCACAGCCAAACAATGTGACGGTTTGTGTATAAAAAGGCTTGCGTGCCGGGACCACCCGGGGAACGCCCCTAAATAGACCCGCCGCGGGAAGGTCCACCAATGCCACGCCGGGTAGCGGGACCTCCAGCCAACCGACACACAGCCAGCTCCCCCATTGCCCACGAGCATGGTAACAAACAGCCTGTGCATAGCGGCGTCAGAAGGACGCCACACGCACAGCATAAGGTGCATGACATTGACGCGCATTGACGGCGCATCCACCCTCCCCGCCAGTGAGAAGGGCGAGGGAGAGGGGGGAGGTCCACAAGGCGTGTCGCAGCTGCCAGAGCAGGAGAAGAGCCAGACAGCAATGCAGCCCAGAATATACCACCATCAGCAGTGGACTTTCAGGAAGCCATGGCCTGGTAAGGTCATGTATTTCCATCCCTAGGGACTTTGTATGATATCAAGACCTGGTAAGGTTGTGAGTATCCATAGTATTTGCATAAAGAGAGAAAAGGGGGGGGGGAATAGAAAAAAAAGGGGGGGGGGGAAAATAGGGAAGGAAAGAAAGAAAGAAGGGGGGAAGGGGGGGTTAGGTGAAGGGGTGGTGTTGGGAATGAAGGTGGAGGTGGCTAAGGTGTGAGTTGGAAGGGAGTGTTCGGGAAGGAAGGAGGCCATGAGTTGTGAAGGTGATAAAGCCAAAGTAGTGGTAATGAGTGTAGCAAATTTACCTTGTGAAGGTGAGGAACCCAATGGGAGGGAACCAGAAGAGTCAGGCACAGCCAATGTGACTGTCAGGGTAAGGAAAGCCTTGCGTGCCAGGACCACCCGTGGAACGCCCCTAAATAGACTATATATGATTTTCCTTGAGGTAAATGAGGGAATTGTATGTGTTCATACCACAAGAGATTACCATCAATTTTTTTGTTATTATTTTGTTCATTGCATACCATTGATATCATCACATGTTTATATGGACTGTGTTTAATGGCCTAATTATTATATGTATGTTACCTTGTACCAATGTTACCGAAAATCAGGGGCATCACTAGGGGGTGGCTTTTGGGGCTATAGCCCTGAATATGGGGCCAATAGCCCTGAGTCTCTGCAGGGGCCCCCCAAAAGGGGAGGGGGGCTCTCTGGGGACCCTTATGTAAGTGGGGGGCTCTCTGGGGACCCTAATGCAAGGGAGAGGCTCTCTGGGACCTTGATTTTAAGGCAGAGGCTCTCTAAGGACCCAGATTTAAGGGGGAGGCTCTCTGGGGACCCTAATGTAAGGGGGGCTCTCTGGGAACCCTGATGTAAATGGGGGGCCCTCTGGGTACCCTGATGAAAGGGGGAGGCTCTCTGAGGACTCTGATGCAAGGAGGAGGCTCTCTGGGGACCCTGATGTAAGGGTGGCTCTCTGGGGACCCTGATGTAAGGGGGACTCCCTGGGGACCCTGATGTAAGGGGGCTCTCTGGGGACCCTGATGTAAGTGGGGGGCTCTCTGGGGATATATATACATACACACATATATTACTTTATATACATGTGTATGCCTGCTCAAGCGTATGACTTTCTTTACTATGCTGCTATGGGCTCTAGCCCCAGATCGTTTGTAGACCTAGCAACGCCCCTGCCGACAATTGTATGTTTACAAATTAGTTTTCAAATAAAATTCCTTTACATTCATCCAATTATCTTTTTGCTTCCACATGCTTCACATAAAGTCCCACCCTCCCTATAAATAAACCCCTTTTCTCTCAGGTTACCAGTTAAGAGTTGCACAGGAGTTTGGGTGCTACAATCATTGCTGTCACTACAATGTTCCTGGCAATACCCTACATGTGTGGTGCGAACACCTTTTATATATGTGTGTGCGCTAGGGATGTGTAGTCAAGGGAGGCAGGAGAGGCAGAGCCATGAACATAAAAAAAAAGGATCGACTTCGAGGGTCCTAGCTCGGCGACCTGGGATCACAAAGACCCCAAATTTGGGGGTTAGGTAGCACTGGTCAAATTTTGGGGCTCCTATCATTTATGGTTGCAGAGATACAGGGCTCCTTGCGCAGCCTGTCAGAAGCTAAATATAGAGCTGCCAGTTTAAATACAAGCTGGCACACTCTGTTTGCAGCAGAATGAGTGGATGAGCTCACAGTGCCTCTCACTTCTTGTCAGAGGCAATGAGCTCGATAGACAGCTTGGAGTCCCTATACCAATAGTAAAGCACCATTGGCCCAAGCTGTACAATAAAAATGCTGCAGTGGAGGCACGCCTCTCACTGCAGTGTCACAGAAGGGGGCATGTGTCTAAAAGACACATGCTCCTTTCCAGCCCAGCCCTCCTAACTACAATGAAAAAGCATGGGTTTTTGGGTATAAGATTTACCCACAATCCCATGTTTTTCTCACACAGTTAAGAGGGAGAATGAGAATCTGCTGCTGAAAAGGTACTGTTATAATCAAGCTAAATCATATATTATTATGCTATATGTTACAAGATAATTTATTATTTATCCATTTACTGTGAAATTACTGGTTGGAAGTTATAACTTCAAACTTCAGTAATTTGTCAATAAGCCACCTGCTTGAGTATTTTGAAAATATAGTAAATTATCTTAAAAATAATATATAATAATTTGTATATTACTTATGGTAATTAACCCCTTGCCACCCAGGCCAATTCTGACACTTCTCTCCTACATGTAAAAATCATTTTATGCTAGAAAATGACTCAGAACCCCCAAACATTATATATATTGTTTTAGCAGACACCCTAGGGAATAAAATGATGGTCATTGCAACTTTTTGTGTTACACGGTATTTGCTCAGCAATTTTTCAAACGTATTTTTTTGGGAAAGAAAAAAATGAATAAAAAAAAAAAAAAAAAACACTAAAGTTAACCCGCTTTTTTTGTATACTATGAAAGATGATCATACACCGAGTAAATAGATACTCAACATGTCGCGCTTTAAAATTGCACACACTTCTGGAATGGTGCCAAGCTTTAGTACTTAAAAATTTCCATCGGCGACGCTTTCAAATTTTTTACAAGTTACATGTTTAGAGTTACAGAGGAGATCTAGTGCTAGAATTATTGTTCTCGCTCTAACATTCGTGGCGTATGTAACCCGTGTGTAACTGGCTCTGATACTAGCCAGTGCCCCACCAGTCACTGACCTCACTGCACGTCCCTGGTGTGCGTGACCTACAGTATGTATATACATTTTTTTTTTTACACCGTCTCTTTAAATTCTTTTTTTTGATCAACTTTATTTCTATCACAAGGCATGAACAACATCTCTTGTGATAGCATGGGCATTGAAAGGTACTTTATAAAGACATCTGGGTTCTATTAGACCCCAGATCTCTCATTTGCCCTTAAAAGCATCTGGTCAAACAGAGATTGGTTTGATCAGATGCTTTCACAGGCTGGTAATGGCCTGTTTCCATTAGACAAAAACTAGAACTGAGTAAATACCCGTTTCCTATGGTTTCTTGGACCATAGAGATGATCAAGGATGCTCCAGTCCTCGGTCATCTCTACGGTAAGCCAGCAGAACCGCCGGCTTCAGTCCCGGGCTCCCTGGTGAGACTGGAGAGCCCAGGAAGGCGGCAAGATGGAGTGGACCCCTTTTCACTGCATGTAAAAGCAATCCATTGGCTTTTAGTCTTTAGGATTACTTTTTACATAGAAGAGCGTAGCCAGGAGAAAAAATGATGCAGCTGCAGTCATGGCCCCGGTATAACAACTTTAACTAGAGGACTTTTTGAAGTGGTTAAAGTGTAAGTTTACCTTTTCAGTAACAATAAAAAGGTGAACACTGTACACCCTCACCACCATAGCTTCCACCCCCCCCAGTCTCTGTTGTGTCTACCTCCATGAGTGATGAGCTGTCAGTGCACATGCAGCTCGTGCAGCAATCTGGGAGGTTAAAATCCCTGCTCCTCTCCCCTTTCTTTCTGCAGGGCTTCCAGGACGGAATGATTCTCTGTGCTGGTGCTGATTCATCCCTGAACTAACCCTTTAAGCACTTGCCGACCAGCCGCCGCAGTTGTACTGCGCCAGAATGCCACGGCTGGGCTAAACGATGTTATGTTACGTCGCTTTGCCCTATGTCCACTAGGCAAACAAGATATTTGGGGGGCACACCCTAAAAGATGCATTAAAGATGGTGCAACCATAAGACCATACAACAGAACAAAATTTTACAGCGCACATATGCAAAAAAGACATTTACCTCCAGCAAGGCTTATTTAATACACCTAGACATTTTCAAAAACATTATCAAAAAATGATGGGGATTTGGTCACACTATATTGCTATATGGTGCTTAAGCCCACTTACTGCGACTAAGTACACCATTATTAGTGGGTCCTACACTATCCATAGATTGGGAGATCCTGCTTCTCTGAACCATGGGAGCAATACACTCCTCTATATGGGAGAACTTTGAGGTCTCCACCTATGACACAAGTGGACACTAATGAGAGGTACTTAATGAGGGAGTAGGGTGCTCCTCACCCAAAGGGATTTGGTCAGAATCCATACAATAGACAAACAAGATATTTGGGGGGCACACCCTAAAAGATGCATTAAAGATGGTGCAGCCATAAGACCATACAACAGAACAAAATATTACAGCGCACATGCAAAGAAGACATTTACCTCCAGCAAGGGTTATTTAAAACACCTAGACTTTTTCAAAAACATTATCAAAAATGATGGGGATTTGGTCACACCATATTGATAATGTTTTTTGAAAATGTCTAGGTGTTTTAACCACTTAGCGACCGGCTCATGTACATATACGTCGGTAGTTTAAAGATGGATATCTCGGTAATGGCAGCAGCTGCTGCCACAACCGAGGTATCCATCTTTAGAGCCGGCGGTTCTGTTTACGAGCATGGTGGTCTCTGCGGCGGATTCACCGCGAGATCACCATTATCGGCGGCGAGAGAGGTGCCGCCCCCCTCCCGCCGCTCTCCCGCACCCTCCGCCGCTTACAGGAGCGGTTGGTAGTGGCGGAGGCGATTGGGTCCTTTCACATCTGTGGTATGGAGATGAGTGAGGGGGAAGATGGCCCCCACCCATCTCCATACCATAGGAGGGCGGAAGCGACGTCAAAACGTCACTTCCGCCCATACGTCTTAAAGGCACATTTTTCTGTTGTAATTTTTTTCAAATGACACTTTTTATTTTTTTTTTCGGCATTCTAGTCCCAATCTGAGATCTGAGGACTTTTTGACCCCAGATCTCATATTTAAGAGGCCCTGTTATGCTTTTTTTCTATTACAAGGGATGTTTACATTCCTTGTAATAGGAATAAAAGTGACCCATTTTTTTTTTTTACACAGTGAAAAAATAAAATAAAATAAAGTAAAATAAATAAGAATTTTTATTTTTTTTTAACGCGCCCCATCCCGACGACCTCGTGTGCAGAAGCGAATGCATACGTGAGTAGCGCCCGCATATGAAAATGGTGGTCAAACCACACATGTAAGGTATCGCCGCAATCGGTAGAGTGAGAACAATAATTCTAGCCCTAGACCTCCTCTGTAATGCAAAACATGCAACCTGTAGAATTTTTTAAACATCGCCTATGGAGATTTTTGAGGGTAAAAGTTTGACGCCATTCCACAAGTGGGCGCAATTTTGAAGCGTGACATGTTGGGTACCAATTTACTCAGCGTAACATTATCTAAATAAATAAATATAAAAAAAAAAATTGGACTAACTTTACTGTATTTTTTCCAATGACCGCCATTTTATTCTCTAGGGTGTTAGGAAAAAAAACAATATATAATGTTTGGGGGTTCTAAGTAATTTTCTAGCAAAAAAAAACGTGTTTTAAACTTGTAAACACCAAAATCTCAAAACAAGGCTAGTCCTTAAGTGGTTTTAAATAAGCCTTGCTGGAGGTAAATGTCTTTTTTGCATGTGTGCGCTGTAATATTTTGTTCTGTTGTATGGTCTTATGGCTGCACCGTCTTTAATGCATCTTTTAGGGTGTGCCCCCCAAATATCTTGTTTGTCTATTGGATGGATTCTGACCAAATCCTTTTGGGTGCAGAGCACCCCACTCCCTCATTAAGTACCTCTCATTAGTGTCCCGCTGTGTCATGGGTGGAGACCTCAAGTTCTCCCATATAGAAGAGTGTATTTCTCCCATGGTTCAGAGAAGCAGGATCTCCCAATCTATGGATAGTGTAGGACCCACTAATCATGGGGTACTTTGTCGCAGTAAGTGGGCTTAGCACCATATAGCAATATGGTGTGACCAAATCCCCATATTTTTTATAATGTTTTTTGAAAATAGAAGGTGTTTTAAATAAGCCTTGCTGGAGGTAAATGTCTTTTTTGCATGTGTGCGCTGTAATATTTTGTTCTATGTCCACTAGGGGCGCACGCCCGCTGCTCGCCCCCGGAGCCGATGCGAGTGCCTGGCGGTCACCATCACTGCCGGGCTCCCGTGATCGCTGCTGACACACGGAGAACCGGGATCTGTGTGTGCGTAAACACCCAGTTTCCGGTTCTCTGAGGGGAGAACAGACAGATCGTCTGTTCATACAGAGTATGAACAGCGATCTGTCATTTCCCCTACACAGTCCCCTCCCCCTTCAGTTAGAACACACACTAGGGAACACAATTAACCCCTTGATCGCCCCCTAGTGTTAACCCCTTCCCTGTCAGTGACATTTTTACAGTAATCAATGCATTTTTATAGCACTGATCGCTGTATTAATGCCAATGGTCCTAAAAATGTGTCAAAATTGTCCGACGTGTCCGCCATAATGTCGCAGTCCCGATAAAAATTGCAGATCGCTGCCATTACTAGTAAAAAAAAAAAAAAATTAATAATAAAAATGCCATAAAACTATCCCCTATTTTGTAAACGCTATAACTTTTGCGCAAACCAATCAATATATGCTTATTGCGTTTTTTTTTTTTTACTAAAAATATGTAGAAGAAGACATATCGGCCTAAACTGAGGAAAAAAATAGTTTTTTTTATATATTTTTTGGGGATATTTATTATAGCAAAAAGTAAAAAACACTGTGTTTTTTTCAAAATTGTCGCTATTTTTTTGTTTATAGCGCAAAAAATAAAAAAACGCAGAAGTGATCAAATACCACCAAAAGAAAGTTCTATTTGTGGGAAAAAAAGGACTTCAATTTTGTTTGGGTGTAACGTCGCAGGACCGCGTAATTGTCAGTTAGAGTGACGCAGTGCTGAATCGCAAAAAGTGCTCTGGTCAGGAAGGGGGTAAAATCTTCCCGGGGCTGAAGCGGCTAAAAACAAAATATTTGTATATTACAATAATCCCTCAATGTGTTGTCTGCATTCATTTTAGGCTTTTTCCTTAATTTTCACCTGTTGATCCTGCCAGCAACATATGTCCTGTGTTATGCCAACAACACTCTCCGTACTGTATCTATGGAGGAGCAGCGCTGTCCTCATAGATGGCTCTCCTGATCTGGACTGCTCCTCTCTACTACATAGGGAGGTTGGGTTGTGTAGTTCAGCAAAAGATAGCTTAGAAAACTGATAGCATTGTTGGAGATATCAGTGATGTACACAGAAGTTGCAAGCACACTAAATTTCTATTAGGATCAACAGATATTTACTGTGCTTGGAGGAAAATGTACTTAAATTGCAAAAAAACGAATACAGCCAGCACAGCCAGTGGTAAGCTGCAGTATATTACATTTTCGTTTGTGGGTTTAGATACACTTTAACTAGCAAGTTGTTCAGCAGGGTAATTAGGAGAATCTGAATACAGATAACCATTACAATTATTATCCATAAATTACGGTATGTAATACAATGATAGAAATATTGCACAGCATGCATGTAAAACCATAGATGTCACATCAAAAATAAAGTAAGCATTACCAAAAAAACCCTTCAATCATTGTAAAATTACAATATTGTTTGCCTTCAATAGTCTCCTGAGCCACAGTCAGGCCTTTTGATTTCGGTTACCTTATTATTATTTTTCTTTTTAAATCTGAACAAACACATTTCTATTTAATCCCTCTAGCCCTAGATTTGTCCTTCAAGGTCTGATGTTCAATAGCGTAGATATTAATAAACAAGTGTACGTGAGCAATGAAAGAATTTGGCATCAGCCACAAGGAACACGCTTGAACATCTTCACCCATTATGGACTATTCCCCTCTTCCCAACTGATGAGCATCCAGCAGAAGATTCCCTCAAGTCCTGTAAGAAGATCAGAGCCGGTATGGCAGCTCAAGGTAATTTAGATAACAAGCAGTGATTTGGCTGCCATACACAGGCAAATCTCTCATATCAAACAAAGGATGGTCCTTGTATAAACCACATGTAGCCAAGACCTTCTGTAGCTTTTCCTTTTTGGCACAACCAATGTATAGATGTAGAATGTGTGGTCAACATGTGTGGTCAACACAATGGGATGGTTCACTCTGTCCCCTTTTATCTCCCAATTCTACCCCTTATAAGAAGATAGACAAGGCTTTATAGCAAAAATTTGGGGGATATAGTAAACAATTTTCACACATAACATACTACTAAACCGAGGCCTGTCTGCACTCAGAGTCCCAGCCATCTTCAGCGAGGAAGAGAGATCGCCAACAATTAGGGTTGCCACCTTTTCTTCAAGCCAAACCCGAACACTTTAGCGGCCTGGGACACCTTTGGGTGCCCCAAGGAGAGTAGTAATGTGGTGTGCATAGTGTGTAGCAGCGAACAATGGGTGTGGCCAAATTGCTCTTTCTGACATCATCACCCTGCCACCCAGTGATGTCGAACTTGCCCCAAGACAGCCGCCTCTAGCTCTCAGATGGCAACAGATTTGTGTGACTATCTTGGTTACTTGAGGAGCCACTGCCCGATTTGAAAAATGTGTCTGGGCTTCAGTTTGCCTGAAACCTGGACACATGATTCAAAACCCTGGCTGTCCGGGTGAATCCTGGACAGGAGGCAACCCTACCAACAATGGCTACAGAGCCTATGCAGTGATATTACCCATTGGCTTACTATGGGGCATTCATTGTTGGCTGTCCCTCCTCTACATTGATCTGGCACTGGAAGCCGATCATGTGACCGGACTGTAGTGCCCTAGGCATAGGTAAGTATAGATATTTTTACTTTCACAGGGTAATTAGAATAGGATTAGAATATTGGTAGGAGAAGATTTAAAGTTGTTGTAAACCTCAGTCATGGAATCTGAGCATATCCCTCTATACTGTGTGCTTGTCTTAATCCAGAGTACTAAATGTCATTTCTGTCTGCTGCCTCATTCCTTTGTTATCACCACGAGTCACTTCTGACAAGTTTTCCTGACACCAAGAGAAAAATGGTGACAGGGGAGGGCATACTCTGTGATTGACAGCCTCAGCTCAGTTCCTGTGTGCTGTGTGAGAGGGGGCTGTCCTTTCCCTCCAATCAGCTCTTGGAGCTCTTCTCAGTGATGTAACGTCAGCTCCCCACCCCCTGCTTTTCACAGCTGAGGGATCCTGTGTAAATTCTGCACTTTAAATAGATGTAGGGGAAAGACTTCTGTAGATAAACAGGTTTACCTTATGTATGAGGATTTGTTTAATCTCTGTGTATTACCTGAGGCCAGTCACTTCACTGGGTATATGTAAGGGTTTACAACTACTTTAAGGGAAAATCGTAACTCTAGATGCACCTATAATAAATTGCTCCAGCACAAACTGTACATTTTTTAATGGGGGGCCATAGTTTTACTTTACATGTACAAGGTTTTTATTAATATAATTGGACTGGCGACAGAGTCTCTGGATGGGTTCACTAATTCAGGTCACGTGACAGAGTCTCTTGATAGTCTCTCCTCAACCCAAATATACTCATCTTCATCTGGCTCTTTCAAATCACAACCACCGCTTTGTTCCTCTGCCAGAGGCGGGAGTCGAGCCCTGTAAAGGTTCCATGTCAGATAATGTCTTAGCTTACATTGGGTTGATAGCTTCCTTCTCTTTATGTGATTGAGTTCTAGCCTTGTAATTGGCTGTTCATGCGAGCGCACTACATTATAGAAGAACTCTAGGTCACACCTGGTATTTGCAATGGTCCCAACAGAGGACATGGGGAAAGTGGGTCTGGAGGGGGGCTAACAAGAGACTCATTCATGGAAAAGTGACAGAGCCTTAAATGTTAAGTGTATAGGACATTTTCACTGACTTCTTTTCACCATCAGTGATGGATTGCAATTATTGGGACATTTGGGCAGTATATGGTGATCCTCAATCTACTACTTTTTAGAATTATCTCCCTGAAAACAGTGCTGATTTTTAATGTATTTTACACTTGTTTTTCTGCTTACTGAAATTTTGGAGAATAGATGTATTTTATTTGACTCATTTATTTAGTACTGACACTTTTCTGCAGCACTTTACAGGGAGCATTGAACCGATCACATTAGTATGAAGAATGTCTCTACTGCAGTATGATGCTTCACTAAATCTTTAGCTTCTCCATAACTGCCCAGAGTAAAGCCACATTAAGAAAAAAACACTTATGTCTACATATAAAGAATATAAATATACCAGAGGGCCAACAGTGTTCTCCGTACAGGTGTGTATGGCCATAAAGGGGGGGGGGGGTCGAGACTCCATTGAACTCAGGAGCCGAGTAGGGCTCTTAATGGTGCAGCAGAAGAACGTGCAGGATGGTGGTGGTGGTGGAGATCAATGTGAGAGTTGCTGTTGGGGTAAGAAAAGAAATAAAGGCCGTACATCATAGATCCGATTTAACCCTTTTAATTAAAGCATAGTTCCAGTCCCCCAATTATATATAATTTTAAAATACACCGCTTTAATTGTGCTCAGTTCCAGTGCAACTGTCAGAGAGGTTACCTGGTTGGGCGCCGGTGCGCGCCGGGGCGCGTTGGTGCTCGTGTCCCTGTGCGTGCTGGGGCGCGTGTCCCTGGGGACGCTGGCATGTCTGGGCTGACCGGCCGTGGTGTGCGGGGTGGCGTCCGTGCGTACGCGCGTTCGCGCTAGCGCGCGTCCGTCTGTGGGCATTACCTTTGACATGCCCGGTAGTGTGGGCGTGCACGCCGGTGTCGGGGGCACGCTCGGGCGCGTGCGGGGGCGCGGCGTGCCTTGGCGAATCGGCGCGTGCAGGAGCACGGCGTTTTGGCACCAATCAGCCTATTTAAGCCTGCCTCTACACTGATTCGGTGCTGCCTGATCAAACAGCTCTGTGTCTTGTTCCGTGATCATCCTGTGTTCCTGTATCTCCGTAGTGTTGACCCGTTGTGACCCGGCTTGCCTTTGGACCTCCCTTGATTGCTGCCTGAACCCGACCCCGGCTTGTTTGACCTTGTTTCTGCCTTCTCCTTTGTACCGTTGCCGCCAGCCCGTTGCCGACCTCTGCCTGTGTGTGACCAGCCTGATTAGCTCCTGCTCAGCATCTGCTCCATCAAGCCCTGAAGCTCTACCGGTTGCTTGCCAGACCACCTTGCTCCAGGACCCTAACTTCAGGCCCTCATACCATTCCGCATTCGTGGGCCTCCTGTCTACTCTACCAGGGGCCCCGAATCGGATACGTAAGGGAGCCTACCCTCTGGCCAAGCGGACTCATCTGTCTGGTAAGTGTGGGACCTGACAGCAACATTTACTGTAGATACTGTCATTAATGTCGTTGTTTTAGTTTACGTTTAAATCATTTAAAACTGACCAGATCTCAGAAACAGACAGGGCCAATCTTTGCTGTGGGCATCTGTAGCCCTCTTGTCTTAATTTCCGGGGTTCAGCACAGCTGGCTACCCAGCATGCACCTCCTGATCTCGCGCCCGCACAGTAATGCCACTGCGTGGCGCTTGTTCTTCCTGACAGGTTGCCATAGCAATGGCGGTGTCGGGGGAAGTTCGACCGCTTTTGCTATATCAACCTGTCTAGAAGAGGACACCCCAGAAAGAAACAACGCAAGATTTCATTGCTAGGCGATACCCGTGGACTCCTGGGATAAATGACGGCGATATCCCAGGAGTCCATGCAAATCGGTTAGAATTGCTGTAGAAAATAAGTGAAAAAAAAAAGGTATTTACAAAGAAAAAAAATAAATTGTTGCCATCTATTATAGCATTCAGGATGGGCATGACAATAATTGGACTTTTAAAAAATGGGTGGAACTCCGCTTTAACTAAAAGAAGAATAAATGTATATGTTAGCAACCAATATTTGTCAAATCCTCTTTATCAAGATGACATGGACCACCATGGGCTCTCAAGGCTTATACAAGGGCTGTCTTTTCTTGTTTCCTGTGCTGGGGACCAAAAGAAAGGTGCAGGTTTGAAGCTGGGAACGAGGGCAAAGCAACATGCTGACTTTAAAGCCCACCTAAGAGCAAATCCACAAGGGATAGAGGTTCTATGTCCTATATGCCCACATCCTAAAATGCATATGAAACAAAAGAATCCGTGCAGTAATGGATTTTTTCTAGGCATATAGACGATAGTAAAAATATGAAGCCCTAAGGCTAACGCTGCACTATAACTAATAATTGAGAAAACTTGTTCAATTACAAAATAATAAATAAGCTGCTGGCATCAAAAAGTCCAGTAAAGAAGCTCCAACTAAAGTGCAATATCAAAAAAGATGCAGCGCTAACTAAACTCATAAATAATATTTAAATAAATGTGTAAATATAAGTATACATGAAAAAAATTCCAAGAAAAAAAAAGAAAAAAGTGAAAAAAAGAAAACTAAAACAAAGTCCCATCACAGAAAAAAATCCATAAATCCTTATATAACAGTGTCCATGCAGATAAACAGAAATAAATTGCAAGAAGAAAATCGTGACAGAGTCTTCAAAGCAAACAAAGTGCATCCAGATCGCCACCCAAAGTGTATGAATAACCTGCCTACCAGAAAGCGATGACCGCTGCATCAGTCTCGCCCAGCCTAGGGAAGTAAGGTCTCCCTCAACCTTTAAGGAATGTCCAAAACATAATGGTACTCAAAAACATAAAGCGAAAAAGACTTCCATGGTGTAGTATGTTGGTAAAATAAGGTTTAATAGAAAAATAAGTTTGCACTTACTGTCATCTATCAGCAAAGAAACGGTACAGATTTGATTTGCCAGAGTTGCGGTATTGCCATTAGCCTCACTATACTTCCTATATTGCGTGCCCATCCACCGTCTCGGAATGAACAAACGTGATGACGTCACCGTCAGAGGTTCCACCCTACGCGCTTTGTCAGCAATAGAACGTCCTATTGTTGACAAAATGCGTAGGGTGGAGCTGCGCGGTGGATGGGCGTGCAATATAGGAAGTATAGCGAGTATACCGATCTTTTGCTTAAAAATTATGATAGGTGTTACATTTAACCGGATAAAATCTGAAACCGAATTAGTAATGGTAAGCCCCAGATATGTGACCTTAGATACCCACTGGAGAGGTGTGGATACAATAGCCAATTGGCAGACATCCTTACCCAGGGGAAGAATTATGCCAGTTGACACGCAGCCCAGAAAAAGTGGCAATATGGTCTAAAATGGACAAGGCCTGAGGCAAAGACGTGGCAGGGTCATCCAAAAATAACACCACATCATTAGCATATAGAGCCGTCTTCTCTAACAAGGTACCCACTCTTACACCCTTCACTAAGGAGGAGGGACGCAGGGCCACAGCAATCAGCTCCATTTTAAGCGCAAACAGCCCAGGCGATAGGGGGCAACCTTGCCTAGTCCCACGGCCAACTGGGAAGGACTCAAATAGTCTACCATTTAATTTAATGGCAGCCATTGGATAATCACACAATAAACTAATCCATTTTAAAAATACCTCACCAAAGCCCATGCATTGTAAAACTGCCTGCATATATTTTCAATCAACTGAATCAAATGCTTTATCCATATCTAGGAAAACCAGCACTCGTTCATCTAGGCCCTCTGGACGTAACACATTTTTTGTTTTTTATTTCTTCATTTTCCCAAAAATATGACAAAAATTACAACTTCAAAAAACCACCATGCCTCTTAATAAATACCTTACACTAAATACACACACTGCCAATCACTGCCTTATTCATTTAATTTTCCATTGGGTTTACCGCCCACAAATCCCCTCAAACGAGTTATTGGCGATGTGTGTTTACAGTATCAATTAAACAATTAGTTTTTATATGTTTGTATATCTTATTGTATTCAGCGTTAAAGATTTGCCTCATGCACAGACCTAGGGTAATCTTTGGGACATATAAATCTTCCCTATACGGTGACCCTGCCCTTTGGATTCTAGTTGTATCAAACTTGCATCATGGCAGAATACTTGGGTGAAGACTGGGATTCTTTAATGTCTAAAACCATCAAAGAATTTGACACCAATGAGCTTTTAGAATCTGAGATCAAATTTTCCTTTCTCAACCTTACCCACTTAGTTGAGAAAAAGGCAGCCCTATTTTGGCATATCAAATCTTTTGAAGATTACCAAAGGGAAAACATCAACCCTTTTGGACTCTGTGTCCAAATCTTCCCATCTTTTGAGAAGACTGAACCGGACTTCAAAACTGCCTGGGAAAAAGTTCTTAAACAAAGTTCTCTTGACCTGATGATATTAATTCAAGAATATCAGAAGAGAATTTCAGAGCTCAACGTCAAAATCGATGCCCTGAATACTCAGCTGATAAAATGTAAAACACACTTTATATGATCAATTCGAGAAACAACTCAAAGAACATTTTATAAAATATACCAAGGAAATACTAATCAAGAAAGATAAAAAAATTTTTAGGGACAAAAAAACATTTCAGGAAGAGCGTGCATATAGATGGACCGATGGTCAAAAATGATATACCGTATATACTCGAGTATAAGTCGAATTTTTCAGCACATTTTTTTGTGCTGAAAGTGCCACCCTCGACTTATACTTGAGTCAAGCACTTTTCTGCAGCAAAAAATGTCATTTTCCGAACCGAATTTGGAGCCCCGTATCTCAGAGCCACTTGGTGCTAGGAACCCCAAATTTGGTGTGCAAACCCAGTGGAACTGTTACCATAACATATCCAAAGCTGGGGTTCCTAGCACCAAGTGGCCCTGAGATACGAGGCCCCAAACCCGGTTCGGAAAATGTCATTCTCTGCTGCAGAAAAGTGCTTGACATTTTCTGAACTGATTTTTGGGGCCCTGTATCTCGAGGCCACTTGGTGCTAGAAACCCCAACTGTGTCCATCTGCAGCAATGTCATTTCAGGACCCTTTGGGTTCAGAGACCCCAAATTTTGGCTGCAGCTAGGGGGCATCTAGGAACCCTTAACTACCGAGTTTGAAGTTCAGGGGACCTATGGCTGCAAATGGGCACAGTGAGGCATGCAAATGGGCACAGTGATGCTGAAAATGGGCATTGTTGACCCTCTTTTCCACTTACAGTAGCTGTGCATTTCTCACCCTCGTCTTATACTCGGGTCAATAAGTTTTTCCCATTTTTTTTGTAGTAAATTAGGGCCTCGACTTATACTCGGAACGACTTATACTCGAGTATATACGGTAATAAAAACAATACTTATATCACTGCACCTTATCGTGTATACACTAAATCTAACAGGTCGAAATCCTCCTCAATGTCGTCTACTGTCCTTCAATCTGTGCCGACACAGTTGAATGGACGAAGACTTCAAAAACATCGTTGTCATGGTAACATCTCCAACGACGATGTTTCTGATATAGAAGGCTCAACATCTTCACACATTAGATATTATTCTAATGACTCTCAGAAACACCAATCATCCCATGCCAACACTAGAGCATCACAGCAACCTAGCACTCCTACACCTAGTTCACAAACAGGCACATCCCGTCAGGACAATTGTTTAGACCGCATGCGGGCACAAACCAAAAAGCACCAGGAAAGTATCAACAATCATACTCAAAAATCCAACAAAAGTCACTTACCCAAGAACCATTGAATATTATTAATTTGTCGAGTCACTCTTTGTCAGAAGATGAGATCAGAATCCTTGAAAAGGGACTCACTTTTTGCCTAGTCACACAAATTGACAAGTTCGAAGTTATAAAAGACGTACATTTATTAGTGCGGAAATTCTACTAAAAAGTTTATACATCAAAAAGGAAGATGTTGCAGGCCCTACCCATACACAAACAGAGTTAGAGGCCATTGACAATCTTACCACACTATTAGAAGAAAACGAACCAGAAGATTTGATTGACTCTCTTGATCCTGAAGCCATTTTAGCCGAATTTGACGGCATGACTTCTGCACTCTTACTACCTAAATCAAATAAGGGTGTTCTAAAAAAGAAATTAAGCCTTTATCCAGCACCCAGTTCTAATCCCAATGCCGCAGCATTTTTAAAGATACTTTCCAAAGACATACAAAATCTTAAATATTCCCCCTCTGGACAGTGGAACCTTACAAACAGGGAATATAGGGCACTACAGTTACTATCACACAACCAATCTATCACAATTAAACCAGCCGACAAAGGTGGTAATATTGTGATACAGAATAATACAGATTATGTCGATATGTGCAATGATATTTTGGACAATCCTGAGTGGTATAGGCGTATACCGAGATCCCTGATTGACGGCTATGTGAAGGAATTCTACATACTTGTCGATCAGGCCAATTACCATAACATCATTGATAAAAATACTTGGGAGTACGTTAGAACTGGCTTCCCCCGTGAGGCCACTTTCTATGTGCTCCCAAAAATACACAAGAACATAACAAAACCACCAGTAAGACCAATTATGTCTGGTAGGGGAAGTCTGACAGACAGTCTCAGTAAATTTATTGACAGACAACTTCAGCCTATAGTGGAGTCGCTTCCATCATATACCAAGGATACTATCCATCTTTTGCAGATCTTGGATGGCCTCCACGTCGGCGGCGACACTATCTTGGTCGCGATCAACGTGGAGGCTCTGTATAGTTCTATTCCACATGAACTGGGTCTGTCTACCATACGACATGCATTACTACGACAAAACAGTGATGCCCTTCCCTTGGTGGAATTTCTTGCAGCATCCCTTGAATTTATTTTAAAGCACAACTATTTTTCTTTCAATGGTTCCCGCTACCTCCAGGTACAGGGCGTGGCCATGGGCACGTGTTGTGCCCCAGCCTACGCCAATCTGTACCTGGGGGAGTGGGAAAGATTCATGTTTTCTGATGGCACAGCATGTAGATATACCAGCCATGTGACAGCCTGGTATCACTACATTGATGATATAATGATACTATGGAATGGTTCCACTACACTCCATCAGGAGTTTTTGGAATACATCAATTTGGAAAATACATATAATCTTACATTTACCATGACCTATACTTTATCTGCAATTACATTTTTGGATTTGACAATTAACAAACATGCTGATGGCTCTCTTCAGACTAAGCTCTTTAGGAAGCCTACAGTGGGTAACACCATCTTGGAGGCATCTAGCTTCCACCCTGAACCACTACTGGCATCCATTCCTTTTGGACTATATATTAGAGCGATACGGAATTGTTTGAGCGATGCACTTTTTCATAAAGAAGCTTCAATATTAAAGGACCAGACTCCGGGCCAGGGGATACTCGAATGGTATCCTCAAGAAAGCCTATAAGAAAGCTAAGAATAAAACAAGGAAAGACTTACTTTTCTCACAGAAACAAGACAAAGAACCCATGACCACACGAC
Source organism: Lithobates clamitans (assembly GCA_037952925.1). Lineage (NCBI taxonomy): Eukaryota > Metazoa > Chordata > Amphibia > Anura > Ranidae > Lithobates > Lithobates clamitans. Next base: position 5,415,672 of record JBBGZY010000544.1, read on the forward strand.
CCATGACCACACAGACAAATAAACCAAATTTTACATAAATACTGGCACTTACTGAGTATGAATACTACACTAGCATCCTTAGTTTCCGACCAACTACACATTACATTCAGAAGAGCTCCCTCCTTGCGGGATAAACTTGTTCACACTGAATATAAAACAAAGAAACCTGATCACATAAAACTAACAGGGGCGTTTATATGTGGAAATTGCAACTACTGTCAGTATATGGATACTAGGAAAAATGTCAATTTACCTAACAGAGAAAAGTTCAAATCTAGACATTTTGTAAACTGCAGCACTGCAGGTGTAGTGTATCTACTGCTGTGCGAATGTGGCTGTTACTATGTGGGGAAAACCAAGCTTGCATTGTGGCGAACAATATATAGACATATTATCAGTAGAAATAAAAAAGATCTGGGTCTACCCCTTGGAAGACATAGTCATGCGACACATGGAGATTGCACTCCTAAAGTGCGTTTTCTTGCATTGGATCACATCCCTGATAACCCAAGGGGTGGAGGTCCAAATAAATTGCTTTTACAAAGTGAATTGAGGTGGATTTTCCACCTCAAGGCCACTTCACCACCTGACCTCAATGAGGCCTTTAATTTTAAACCATATTTAGAGGGATTTCAGTCAGGTGTCTGCGAACTGCATCTATAGGTTTTTATGTCCATTGTAAGGACGTGTCTGCATGTTTATTGATATGCACACGTGACGCATGTGTAGTGCCCAGGGATACAAGTCTATTCTATATTCCATCATATCTATCTGTATATGTAAACTACCCTGATTGGCATTTGCTATAACTGGTGTATTGTGTTTCTTTGACATAGAACAATGGAACTGTTTTCTAAATGTAGTATTACATATCATGAGTCTTTTACTGTTATATCTAGTGTTTTATATGTATCTCTTTTTCTCCTAGACTAGGACTGCCTAACAAGAGTCTGTGGGATGAACTTGTTGGCTGCAGATTTCAATTCTAGGGCTGGACATGCGGATTAGGGCTAGGGCTAGGGCTGGGCGCGTGTGGGGTCCCATGTCCGGACATTGCCTATGTCCGTGCTTTGGACATCCCTGCCCATTGGAGCCTGTCTCTGTGACGGGTTCCTTCCGGCTTGCGCTTCATTGTGAAGCGCAGACGGTAGGGTTACTGTGCGTGTCGGTGGCGCAATGATGCGGGATGCAATTCGGCTCCTCGGGGCGGGCTTGCGCTGCACATCATCGCACCAAGGGACTTCCTGACGGATCGAGGCTGCTATTGGTCAGGCACCTCGACCTGTCCACTGACCACCAGCTGATCTCGCTTGCACTAAGTGTAATCGATTTCAGCTGGCTATACCTGGGGTATAGTAACACACACCCCAGACAGTGGAGGTAACAAGGCAACACAGTGTATGGGATATCAGGCAGAGGCATGTGAGTATTACACATATATAAAAAAAAATCTTTTATCTGGAAACTATAACATATTTTACTATTATCTTTACTGTTTCACTTGACCTTGCATATTTATGCTAGGGGCAATTGTCCCACAATTGTCCCACTACTGTCATGCCTTTGGTGTCTATATCCCTACCATTTTTCATTCTTTGAACATCCTATAAGTACCCTCCCTTCTCATACCTCTTTTTTTGTTTGTTCTTTTTTTCTCTTTTGCACACATATAGAGAACCATATACAGCAATTTACTGCAGCGTATATCCAGATTTCATCTATCTTTGGTCGGGATTTTGGCCGGAGTTTTTTTTACGCCACAAGCCTAAAGTCCTTGCAGTAGGGATGGGTGCCGCTTCTCTGCTTTCTTGCCCTTTCTGTACACGCCCGTATTTTTGTCATCCGGCATATTTTTGAGGCCTTGGTTTTACGTTTGTTCCGTGGGAATCAAGCCTGGGCCCACTGGTTGCTTTTATCAGCGATTTGTCCATCTCTGTAAGTATAGTCTCTTTAGCTGTTATGCTGATATTGAATATGATTGGAGGTGCATGTCTGTTTGACTAAAAAGCACTCTCTTTTCCTGTTTAACTATCATAGATTCAACTGTTATATCAATTTATTGCACTACTAATGCATTATTGTATCTATATTCTAGAATACTCATGATTCCTATATAAAAATGACATAAGCCTCTGAAGAAGGACTACAAGGTCCGAAACATATCAGGCGTCATTTGCAGTATGTGCTCTTGCTAGCCCATTTTTGTCTAGAGGACAGCTGAGTTTCATACTAATGTTTACCTGAGTATATTTGTTACACACTTTTTTATGCAATTGTATATATTTTTCTCTTGCTATTTGCACCTTTATTGTATGTTTATAATAAAATACTGTTTTTTACTACGTTACCTGGTCTGCCTATAAAATTCAGAGGGGTATTACCGTGCTTTACAGCACTAGGTTTTCCTTTTTTGTCTTTTATTGGATTAGACGGACCAGGAGTTTATACACACACTGCCAATCCCTGCCTTATTAAACCAACTTACTAAATTCCTGGGAATGTCTACTTTCCAAAAAGGGGTAATTTGGGGGGTATTTCTACTGTCCTGGTATTTTAGGTCCTCAAGAAAAAGAGATAGGCCACCAGTATATCAGGACTGATCAATTTTCAGATATATACCATAGTTTGTGGACTCAATAACTTTCACACAGACTAAATAATATACACCAGTGGCGGAAGTATAGGCATAGCTCCCAACTGTCCCTGATTTTGAGGGACTGTCCCTGATTTGGAGCAATGTCCCTCTGTCCCTCTTTCCCCCTCATTTGTCCCTCATTTTGGTCTGATCTATATAGATGTATAAAAAAGGCACTTTTTATCTTTCAAAAAGTGTTTCCCAGTGCCAAATCTTTCATTCAATTTCTAAATTACTGCATTTGTAAATTCCATAAGCCAATATAAAGGAATAGTAGTGGTAAAAAAAAGCACTAGTGAGTTTAACTAATCATTTTTTTTGTATAATTCTACTTTAAGGGGGCGTGGCTAGGGCTGTGTCCTATACCTAGATACTTTTGCTAATAGGTGTCCCTCATTCCCATCTCAAAAAGTTAGGAGGTATGATAGGGGTCGCTGAGGTCGCCATGGTGACTGGGCCCCATGATGCAGGGGGCCCTTGAGGGCCCCCTGTATACCTCGATAGGAGGAGTGGCAAGGGCAGCTGAGACCGAGCTCCCCGATCCTCAGCCGAACTGTAATCGGCACTGTGCAGGAAGCTCGTGTTTACATGTATGTATGCGCGTTTATTCCTGACCCCCTATATGTGTACAATTAGAACTGATTTTTTTTCTTGCTTGTTCATATTACCAGCAAAAAACATGCTGTTCCTCTGAAAAGCGATCCATGCTCAGATCGCTTTTCAGAGGCATTTGACAGCCGGTAAAGAGGCAATATGTTTCCTCCTGACCGCCTGTTTTAACCCCCTTAATTGCATCATCACTATGCTGCAACTGCATGCAATGCACACAGTTGCAGGGTGGTTGCAGTGCAGCCCCATTCACCTAGGGGTATACTTAAGGGTGCCCTGACTGCAAAAAGATTGAGAAACACTCGCATAGAGGAACCGATCTCTCCATTTTCCTCCTGCAGCCGCTGAATGCCTGCGGGAGGGAGAGGAGGAGAGGCGGGGGAAAGGGAGAAATCGGTTCTTTTATATGCAGCCACCCACTTGCGACTGGCCCTGTTCCGCCACCGGGCTCGGGGGAAAGGGCCCTGTCCGGGGGTCAGGGGGGGCCCTTCATGGTTTCTTGCATCGGGGCCCTGAAGGTTCTAGTTACGCCACTGATATACACTGATTCGGGTTATTTTCACCAAAGAAATGTAGCAGAATACATTTTGGGCTAAATTTATGAAAAACAATTATCTATTTGCAAAATGTTATAACAGAAACAAAAAAAAAAGGTTTTTTTTTTATATTTAAATACAACCAAAAAAAGCTCTATTTGTGTGAACAATTTGTGGCCGTACAATTGTCAAAGTGTGACAGCGCTGAACGCTTATGGCTGAAAATTGGCCTGGGCAGGAAGGAGGTTAAAATGCCCGATATTGAAGTGGTTAAGTCTGGTCTAGAGTTGATCCAACCATCCATAAGGGGGATGCATCAGCACACCCAAATCCCTAGCCCAAGAGGCAATGTAATCCAAATATATAATAAATAAAATTTCGCGCAATATTTAAGAAATAAAGTTCAACCTCTCATGGCTGCTGAATAATGAATTCCTTTTCCAGGCATACAATGGTTAATGCGATTAATTGAAAGGTGTGGAAAAAAATGTAGTAATTATACCACCCTGTAACTAGCATGTGCATAAGCCTGTTACATAATCTGGTGATGATATAGCCACACAATCTTCTATAAATCATAAACGCTGATCCACATTTAGATAAAAATTCATATATCAATTGTAATCTTCTATGGTTCCACTGACATAAAACCGTGCATTTAAAACAAGCGTGAAATCCAAAATTGCATAATATAAATGTGCAATCTAAATAATAAATAACAAATTCATAAAAAAATCTTAAAAAATCAATTTTGTTCGTGCGATTCCGTGCAACTTTCTGTGCTGTGAAAGTGAATTTAATATAGGTGAGTGAATTTTTAGGGAATTGTGAAAAGTTCTTAAAAGTTCTTTAGTGATAAGAAAATCCTTTTGCTGTGGGTGTCTCACAGTGTGGTCTCCCAGAACTCTCACCTTATATAGGAGATAATCAAGCATTCAGTAGTGTGTCTTTGTATAGAAGTGGTGTTCTGGCAGCTTCTTCTTTCTTATGCTATATCTCCTCCAGCGTTCCTTTCCCTGCAGCTCCGCTCTAGTAAACTCAGTGTTGGTGAGATAAAATAGGTGGGGGAGAAGAGAAAGGAGGCTCCACTAGTGCATTAACGTTTTTAAAACCAAAGGGGTAGCATTTATTAAGTGTTGCTCTTACATTTAATATGATAAAAACAGGCAAAAGTAATTAAAAGAACGATCTGGCGTTGTCAGCGCCCTCTCACTTGTGCTTCAGATACTGTGTGTCGCTCCAGCCAATCCCTACGCGTTACGACACGGTCACATTCTCCCCCACCTATTTTATCTCACCAACACTGAGTTTACTAGAGCGGAGCTGCAGGGAAAGGAACGCTGGAGGAGATATAGCATAAGAAAGAAGAAGCTGCCAGAACACCACTTCTATACAAAGACACACTACTGAATGCTTGATTATCTCCTATATAAGGTGAGAGTTCTGGGAGACCACACTGTGAGACACCCACAGCAAAAGGATTTTCTTATCACTAAAGAACTTTTAAGAACTTTTCACAATTCCCTAAAAATTCACTCACCTATATTAAATTCACTTTCACAGCACAGAAAGTTGCACGGAATCGCACGAACAAAATTGATTTTTTAAGATTTTTTTATGAATTTGTTATTTATTATTTAGATTGCACATTTATATTATGCAATTTTGGATTTCACGCTTGTTTTAAATGCACGGTTTTATGTCAGTGGAACCATAGAAGATTACAATTGATATATGAATTTTTATCTAAATGTGGATCAGCGTTTATGATTTATAGAAGATTGTGTGGCTATATCATCACCAGATTATGTAACAGGCTTATGCACATGCTAGTTACAGGGTGGTATAATTACTACATTTTTTTCCACACCTTTCAATTAATCGCATTAACCATTGTATGCCTGGAAAAGGAATTCATTATTCAGCAGCCATGAGAGGTTGAACTTTATTTCTTAAATATTGCGCGAAATTTTATTTATTATATATTTTCATTAGTGTTTTGTGTGAACACCCCCATTTTGCGGCAATATTAGTATTTATGCACAGCAGTTTATTTAAATAGAGCACTCCTTATTTTGATCACTTTTATAGTAGCACATCCACTAGCGCGAAGGAAAACATTTACACAATGTAATCCAAATGGTCTAATAATCAACAGATCAAAGTACTCCTAACATTTTCCCTCAAGTGTATCCCATCAACCTAAACCTCAGGGCAAATATGGCCTCCAAGCCCATTCACCCACTCTTATCATATTCTTTTTTTTTTTACATGATTTTTTTACTGAACCCGAGTCTGCCGTCCGTGACCGTTGCTTCTTGTAGGATTGGAAACTGATGATACAGCTCTAGAGTTGTGCCCCAACACTGACTGTCCTGCCTTGTTGCTGCCCCTCGACTGTGACATCATCATGCCACAGAACTTCAAGTGTCTGAGAAGACCCCACCACTAGACAGCCAAAGAGAAGTGCTCACGTCACCCAGGCATTGATGTGGGCAACTGAATGCAGTCTAGAAAAAAAGGTCTGATGGGCCATGTGACTATTGACTTAGGCTTTTTGTTTTTTTATAGTGGTAGGAGGTGTTGAATTGGCCAAACACTAGTATCGTTTTTTTGTTCTTGGAACATTCATTGTTTTTCTAGTGAAGTCAAATCGGCATTTGTTTTCAACTAGTAAGGATTGGAAGGAAGGATGGAAAAATTTTCTTGAATGAATAAATTAGTAAGTGTTTTTTTGTTAAGGAAATTACATTAATTCCAAAAAATCGAATGCTAAAAGCAAGCAAAATTTTGAAGAACTTTCAAACAACATTTGTCATGTCTCTGTAGGCAATATTGAATGCACTGATGAGTTTTTTTGTATGAGCATTTGTACAAAAATCTATCAATGTATGGCCAGCTTTAGTGTGGCCCAGAGATCATCTTTATGTTCAGTTGGAGAGATTACAAACAGAGCAATTTAAACTGTCACAAATTTAAAACCTGAAAAGTGGCCATAGGGTAAGGTCACCTTGCTGGACACTGAAAGCTTAAAATTGAAATAGCTCACAACAATTAATACTGCATTTTCAAGTATCCTTTTATGGCCTTGAGGATCATTTTTAAGTATTTTAAATGATCACTATGAGTTTTTCAAAGGCAAAGCCAGTTGAAGTCTTGGTGTACTACTGATGCACACAAGGTGAACTAGCTATAGACCGACATTTACTGATTTGGTTGTCTAGACACCATAATTGCTAGCTGTCAGTACATTTACTGACAGTACAAAATAAAGTCAACTGTTTGGCTGTCATTGATGTTCATCTATCACCAAACCTCAGGCAGATAGAACAGACCATAATTTAATCCAGTTATGTATTCCTCAAAAAAAACACACAGCAAATGCATTTTAAACACAGCTAGTATAATTATCTGAATCTGTCTTTATCTTGTCTTTCTGGAAGCTCCTGAAGTGCAGGGCTCAGGCTCTAATGTATTGTGCAGGGCTGCAAGTTTAATATGGTCAGCTAGGCACTGGCATACAGGCTCCTTTAAAAAAAGAGCCAAGATGAACTTCAGAAGACTTATTGTGGGACACCATGTGCCAGCATGTTCATTTGCTATGTCCCTATTGACTTGCTGGACAGATTGACAGATTTTATCTTCCCAGGCTCCAAGATCACGGCAGACGGTGACTGTAGCCATGAAAGTAGCTTGAAGTAGCTTGTTTCTTGTGAGGAAAGCAATGGCAAACCTAGACAACATTATAAGAAGCAAAGACATCAACCTACCGACAAAGTGCTGTATAGTCAAAGCCATGGTATTTCCAGTAGTAACCTATGGCTGCGAAAGTTGGACCATAAGGAAGGCTGAACGTCGAAGAATTGATGCTTTTGAACTATGGTGTTGGAGAAGACTCTTGAAAGTCCCTTGGACGGAAAGAAGATTAAACCAGTCAATCTTAAAAGGGGGTCAACCATGAATATTTATTGGAAGGCCAGATCCTGAAGCTGAAAATCGAATACTTTGGCCACCTAATGTGAAGAGAGGACTCAATGAAAAAGACCCTGATGCTGGGAACCATAGAAGGGAAGAGGATGACAGAAAACAAGATGGATAGACAGCATCATCGAAACAACGGGAGGCAGTGGAGGACAGAAAAGCTCCGGGAGGCAGTGGAGGACAGAAAAGCCTGGCGTGCTATGGTCCATGAGGTCACAAACAGTGGACATGATTAAATGACTGAACAACAACAGCATTGACTTTCTAGGTCCTTATTGGATTGGTCGACATTGGAAACTGAGGAAGAGATAAAGGGGTGGTGATGTATATCACCATCTATGCAGGAGAGAAGTTTTCTGGAATTTTCACCTGAAAACTTGTATAACATATGGTTTAAACCATGAATGGGATATCACACACTTTTATGAGTGATCAGTGGGGACATTCGTAGATGCTACTCTCCTGCATAGTTTGCGCTTCAGTTCCTTTTATTTTATATAATATTATATTATTGTTCCCCGTTTTTTATATGCGTGTCTCTGGTACAGGAGTTCCCCTTTAACCCTGAGTCTTCCCTCATCCCTCTCTCCTCTTTTTAAAAACATTTTTTGGTTGTGTTTTGCTGGCTGGGCTTCCAGCAAGTTCAGTTGTCTGCTAGGGTGGTTTTAACAATACATTTTTTCCTTTTGAGTATTTCCATGTTGTCTTTTGTCAATTCTTTTTTCGGTTTACCTATATTTGTATTTGTTGCTCATTGCTTTTAAATTAGTCTTGCTAAGGTGTTTGTCCAGAGGTAGTCAGAAGCACTAATTGGCACAGATGATGCCGTTTGTGGCAGTGGATATAAAGTCAGGAGCTCCCGACAACCTCTTATGATAAAGCACATAATTGTGTGAAACGAGTCAACAGCTTTTCTTTTCTGTGTGCTGTATACTCTGACATTGGAAAAAAAGATTTATTGGATCAAGTCCAGTGGCAGTGTGCGGCCATATCTTCTCTTTCCTCAACTGAGGAAGAGATGCTATTGAGGGGAGGATTATGGGAGGTGTAGTTTCATCATGTATAGGTGGAACCACTCCACAGCTAGGATGAAACTACAGTTCCTAGGTGTCTGGGTGGCCTGAGAGGAAAAGAGGAAGTCTTTGCAAACTGCTTGGGGAGATTCGAGGCACTTGGCGCCAAATCGGAGGAGGACGTAGACATACAGGGTAGAGTGCTGAACTCTCCGAGCACTTGCCTACCAGCGCACCCTAATAAACAGCATTCCAACAGCACAAAGCGGATTCACTGGTCTCCATTCTGCATCTCCAGTAATACAGGGTGGGTTTGCCGAAGCTCAAGGCATTATTCCACAAGGGGCCCCTCCATTACAGACACCTATGGCTGAGGCGCAGGATTGGTGATACGGTTGTCAATTTATTGCAAGCACTGTACAGCAGAAACTCCTGCTCCCTTCTGAATCACCTAGCCTATTCAGTCTACCCCCAGCACTACTATATTAATCATCCAGAACTGCACCATTAATGCGGAGTTACCTTTTACCCTCCCCCTGAACTTGTTGTATCTTTACTACTGTTTGAGTTCTTTTGCAAGTTAACTCCACCAGACACCTCCCCTCTAGTTCTCCTAACTGAAAGCAGGCAGAAATCACCAAGTTTCACCAATAGTGCACCACCTTAAGGGCCCCAACAAAGCCGGAAAAGATAACCCTTTTGGGACTACCCTATTCTGTCTCACAAAAGTTTGCATAGACCTTAACATCCAAATCCATACCCTTCCTCTTGAGGATTTCTTCATTTATTACACAGTAAAGTCCTGCAGGCAGACTTGAACCTAGCCGGGTCACTTCAGCGCAGCTTCCAGGGGTTTTTTACTATCCTTTGTCAAGCTGCCCTTACTGCACTCCTTGTGATCCCGTTACAGTTTAAGCAGATCGGGGTGTATGGTAAAACCTGGACCCAGGTACCCTTTTTATTTGTTTCTCTTGGCACGCAGCTTTAGTAGAGAAGGTCTCTGTATAGAAACAGGGGTTAATGCATCTTTTTCCCAGTTTGTGCTACTCTGCCTTTGTTTGATCAGTTTGGTTCTATTATATATGCGGTGTCCTACTCACTTGTTTTTTTTTTTTTATATCTTATTTAATATGGGTGTGTCAGAGCAGTAAAGGTGGTATATCAAATAACCTGGGAAATAAAACAGTCTCAGAGGGCTTATAGATTTTGTGGCTCTTTCGGGGGTGCGCTACAGAGAAAGGTTAGGTCAAGGACCTGGCTATGTTAGAGTCACTGATAGTATTACAAATGTTTTGGCACATGGTGAAAAAGGTTAGGGACTCTGTCCTAATCTCTATCTGCAGCAAACAGAGCAGACTTGGGGTCTAGTTAGATCTCTGATATCTGCATTCACTTAAAGATGAATTCCAGATATGGCAGTTTTTACAGTTACATTGGTCCAGCTTGAGTAAGTATTCATGTATCAAACTTGTGGGATCCCCTGGATGCTGGAAACCACTGTAGTAGACACCGCTCCTTACAGTCATTACCACTGGCTCCTGCGTCCCACACCAAAGAGCTTCAATGCTATATATAGAACACAGGAGGTTGGCCGCTCAGCATGTGAGCAATTCAGGGAACACTTTCCATTTTCTCAACAAATCCAAAATGTTATCTGATTTGGACGAGGTGGAAATTGTGGAGCCATCACAACATCTTTCCACCTTATCCAATCAGAGAATGCTTTGCATTCAATGAGAAAATGTAAAGTGTTCCCTGAATGGTGCCTGGGCTAAGCAAGAGGCCTACTATGTTCACAATGCAGTAGGGAAGCTGCTTAGCACGGGACCCGGAAGTGAGTGGAGATCACTGAAGTAGCAGTGCTTATTACAGTGATTTCCAGCTTTCACGAGAGTCTCACAGATATGGCTAATACATCAGGGGCGGCCCGTCCATTGTGGGCGCATTGGCGCATTGGCTATCCAAGCCGCCGCCCTTTCTATCCTTTCAGGACGTGGGGCCCATTAATTCCTATGGTGGTGGCGGGCGGGGGGGGGTGTTTTTTGAAGCACTGATTAGAGCCAGAGGCTCTAATAGGCTTCAAAATAGGATGGGCTCAGGGCGCAGAGCATTGTGTCCGTAGCCCACCCAGGTGTGTTGCAACAGCGAATAGATATTCACTGTTGCAACACTGATCCTCCTCCTGGTCAATGGGGAAGTGGATCTGATGCCCGTCACCCGATTGGCTGAAAGGACAGGCGATCCTATTGAACGCCTAGGAGAAAAAGAGAGGAGCCACACAGAAGACACAGGAGCCATCCAGAGAAGCCTGCCTGTCGGAGCGAGAAGCCTGCTGGGGTAAGTGCAGGGGGGGCTGCTGAGATGCCACCAATGGGGGGAGGAGGAGAAGCAGTTGCCACTCCTGTCGCCAGGTGCAAGTAATGATCAAGGCCAGAGGTAAAGGGAGGAATAGTCGCCAGCAAGGGACAACCATTCATATTATCAGAGGCCAGTGTATGGAAGTCTGAAGAAGTACGAGAGCAGACGTTTCACCAGCCGGGGACGGTGAAGAAGTGTATAGATCTCTATTGACTGTTCAAAGTTCAGTTGCCACAGGAGACAACAGTTCTATAAATACATAAAATGCACACATAGGCTGTTATCAACTGTTTTTAGCTGTAAAAAAAAACTCCAAAACTAGTGGGTTCTGAGAGGTGTTTTTCAGCTGTAAAAAAGTCAAATGTGAAAAAAAAAAACCAAAGAAAAAAAAAAAAAATGCCTAAAAATGCAGATAAATGCTCAAAAACACGGCTCACCAGCGTTTTAACGTTTTTTATATATTGGAAAAAAAAACACACACTATAAAACGCTAATGTTAAAAACCCTATTGCAAAAACGTTGAAAAACTCACTGCAAAGCTACTGGCGTTTTTATAACGTTATTATAACATCCAGTGTGCATGAGACCTGAGGCCTCAATGAAAGGCAGGCTGAAACTCACCAGGGATCACAAAGATTTCGGAGGTCACAAAAAATATTATCAGGAAGCCAGGACCATTAGGAAACACAGGGATCCCTAAGCATCTGCTTGGGGAACCAACATTGGGAACAGTAGCTGTTGCTCAGGCAAACCCTATGGGAGGGAGCTCAGCTTAAAAAGAATGAGCTGGGCTGGCTGGGCCGGGTGCGTAGATAACCGAATCAGCAGCAGGTGGATAACCAGTCTTGAACACAAGTCTATTGGCATACCTCCCAACATTTTGAGTTGGGAATGAGGGACACCTACTTTCAAACGTATGTAGGCACAGGACACGCCCCCTGACACACCCCCTTAAAAGGAGAATTAACAAAAAAAAGGTTAATTAAATGCACAAGGACTTTTTCTTACCACTACTATTCCTTTATATTGGCTTTTAAAATTTACAAATGCAGCAATTTAGAAATTGGATGAAAGGTTTAGCGCAGGAAAACACTTTTTGAAAGATAAAAAGTGCATTTTATATACAACTATATAGATTAGACCAAAATGAGGGGCAAATGAGGAGGAAAGAGGGACAGAGGGTCATTGCTCCAAATCAGGGACAGTTGGGAGCTATGCTAACAGCAGAATCTTACAAGTGAGACCCCTTTCACACTGGGGGCGCGGCAGCGCTAAAGCGCCACTCGTTTTAGTGACGCTTTAGCGCTGTTTAAGTGTCGCTTTTCAGCCGCTAGCGGGGCGCTTTTAACCCCAAAAAAGGGGTTGCAAACTCCCGTGTTGCGGCACTTCTGAAGCACTTTTCAGTCGCTTCAGGAGCGCTGCCCATTCATTGCAATGGGCAGGGGCGTTTTGGAAGCGCTGTATACACCGCACCCAAACCGCCCCAAAAATGCTGCTTGCAGGTCTTTTCTGAACGACCCGAAAACGCACCCCCAGGGTGTGAAATTAGGTTTGACTTGAAAAAAAGGTGGCAACCCTAACACTAGCGGTGCACAGCAATCTTTTTCTATAGTATGAACTATACGTATATTAATCATATGAAGTTAATCACAAGAGTCCCCCTTTACATCAGAGTTTAAGGGACTCACAGAGTTCCCTTAAACTGTAAGGGGGACTTTGCAGAACTCTGGGGACTCTAACATAAGGGATGCTCTGGGAACCCTGATTTAAGGGGTGAACACTGAGAACTCTTATGTACAGAGAGGACTCTGATATAAGGGGGTACACACTGTGGCCTCTGGTGTAAAGGGGAACTCTGAAAACTCTGATTTACCTTAGTGTACTCACTCAGAGGCAGAAGAGAGAAGGGGGGAGACTTCAGTCACAGACAGGGATGGATGGTGAGTTCATTCACCCCTTGGCTGTCAGCACCTCTTATCCAGATGTAGCTAAGGCTGCTGGAGTGTGGGCAGACAGAGTTGTAGTGGAGCAGATCAAGCCCTTTCTCCTCTCCCGTCTTTGTGGGGGGAGGGGTAATTGTTGGTGCTGGCTTTGGGCAGTGTGAAAGAGAGTGTAAGGCCCCTTTCACACGGAGCTGTCCGTATTTAGCCATCCGCTTGCTCAGAGAGGGATCGAGGGATCACTCCATTGATCCCCGCTGAGCCGGCAGATGATAAGTTTGTCTCTGCACACTGTGCAGGGACAGACCTGTCAGAGAGTCCGCTCTCCCCTATGGGGGGATCAGATGATTATGGACCGCCTGTCCGTTTTCATCTGATCCGCCAGACGGATGGAAAATAGGACACTCTCGGCTTCGACAACTGCAGCCAGCAACCCAGCTGGAGAGCCATAGTCTGGTCTGAATAATGTGTCCGGGTTTCAGGCGGTCTGAATGCAGGATGCCCCACAGATGCTCAATAGGGTTCAGGTCTGGAGACATGCTTGGCCAGTCCATCACCTTTACCCTCAGCTTCTTTAGCAGGCAGTGGTCATCTTGGAGGTGTGTTTGAGGTCGTTATCATGTTGGAATACTGCCCTGCAGCCCAGTCTCCGAAGGGAGGGGATCATGTTCTGCTTCAGTATGTCACAGTACATGTTGGCATTCATGGTTCCCTCAATGAACTGTAGCTCCCCAGTGCCAGCAGCACTAATTCAGCCCCAGATCATGACACTCCCACCACCACGCTTTACTGTAGGCAAGACACACTTGTCTTTGCACTCCTCACCTAGTTGCCACCATACATGCTTGACACCATCTGAACCAAATAAGTTTATCTTGGTCTCATCAGACCACAGGACATGGTTCCAGTAATCCATGTCCTTAGTCTGCTTGTCTTCAGCGAACTGTTTGCTGGCTTTCTTGTACATCATCTTTAGAAGGGGCTTCCTTCTGGGATGACAGCCATGCAGCCCAATTTGATGCAGTGTGCGGCGTATGGTCTGAGCACTGACAGGCTGACACCCCCACCGCTTCAACCTCTGCAGCAATGCTGGCAGCACTCATACGTCTATTTCCCAAAGAGAACCTCTGGATATGACTCTGAGCACGTGCACTCAACTTCTTTGGTGACCATGGCGAGGCCTGTTCTGAGTGGAACCTGTCCTGTTAAACCGCTGTATGGTCTTGGCCACCGTGCTGCAGCTCAGTTTCAGGGTCTTAGCAATCTTCTTATAGCCTAGGACATCTTTATGTAGTCATAAAGGGATGGACATGGTCAGCAATGATACTCAGGTAGGCCGTGGAGTTTAAACAATGCTCAGTTGTTACTAAGGGGCCCAAAGTGTGCCCACACCATTACACCACCACAACCAGCCTGAACCATTGATATGAGGCAGGATGGACCCATGATTTCTTGTTGTTTACGCCCAGGGCTTTTTTTCTCAAACAATAGGTGTTGGAACTTAACCACGGCCCCACAAAACCCCTCCCCCTACACACACCCTCCAAATCCCATCAAATAGTGGGTGTGTTCAGTCAAATTTCACAAAAACAGTGGGAGGGTCTTAAAGGGGCATTAAATACCAGGATTGCATTACACACAGAGTGCAGAGCTGTCACTTGTAAACACAGAAACCGGACTTCTATGTTTACAAGTGATTGTGGTGAGCAGGCACCAAAGGGTCTGAGCCAGAGGTGGTGGAACTGAGTTCCACCAAGTTCCCCCTGAAAAAAAGCCCTGTTTATGCCAAATTCTGACCTTACCATCTGAAATTGTGACTCATCAGACCAGGTAACGTTTTTCCAATCTTCTATTGTCCAAATTTTGGTGAGCCTGTGTGAATTGTAGCCTCAGTTTCCTGTTCTCTGTTGACAGGAGTGTCACCCGGTGTGGTCCTCTGCTGCTGTAGCCCATCTGCTTCAAGGTTCGATGTGTTGTGCATTCAGAGAGGGTATTCTGCATACCTTGGTTGTAATGCACAGTTATTTGAGTTATGCCCTGTACGGTCAGACATTGATCGGACATTCTGACAACAAAATCCATGGATTTTTTCCGACAGATGTTGGCTCAAACTTATTTTACATACACACGGTCGCACAAAGTTGTCGGAAAATCCGATCATTCTGAACGCGGTGACGTAAAATACGTACGTCGGGACTATAAACGGGGCAGTAGCCAATAGCTTTCGTCTCTTGATTTATTCTGAGCATGCATGGCACTTTGTGCGTCGGAATTGTCCACACACAGTCAGAATTGACGCGATCGGATTTTGCTGTCGGAAAATTTTATCTCCTGCTCTCTAACTTTGTGTGTCGGAAATTCCGATGGAAAAAGTCCGATGGAGCCTACACACGGTCGGAATTTCCGACAACAAGCTCCGATCGCACATATTCCGTTGGAAAGTCGGACCGCGTGTACAGGGCATTACTGTTGTCTTTCTATCACCTCAAACCAGTCTGCCCATTCTCCTCTGACAACAACAAGGCATTTTCTTCAACACAACAGCAGCTCACTTGATATTGTCTCCTTTTCAGCTCATTCTCTGTAAACCCTGGAGATGGTTGAAAATCCCAGTAGATCAGCAGTTTTTGAAGTACTCACACCAGTCCGTCAGGCACCAACAACCATGCCACGTTCAAAGTCACTTAACTTCTTCAGATCCACGCTATAGCCAAATGACAGCTACAGCACGGACCTACTTTGCCGGGAGGGCGTCAATAGACGTCCTCCCCTGCCCAAGCGGCCTGCGCGCCCCCTGCAGGGCGCGTGGTGCGCTCTGCGATCAGCGAGTATATGAGACTCGGCTGATCACAGATCGGAGCAAGGGGTCGATCCTGACCCCTTTCCACATGATCAGCTGTCAGCTAATGACAGCTGATCATGTGATGTAAACAGAGCCGGTAATCGGCTATTTTTTCTCCTCTCGCTGACAACGTGAGGAAAGGCGATCACCGGCGGCTCTCAGAGGGACATCAGTCCCGATCAAGGAGAGCTCCCGCCAGCTTATCTGTGCCCACCTGTGCCACCTGCCAGTACACAACAGTGCCCACCAGCGCCATCCATCACTGCCCACAGTGCTACCTATCAGTGTCACCAATCAGTGCCTCATCAACAGTGCTGCCCATCAGTGTCACCTACCAGTGCCCATCAGTGCCACATATCAGTGCCCATTGGTGCCACCCATCAGGGCCCATCAGTGCCATCTTATCAGTAGCCATCAGTGCCGCCTTATCTGTCCCCATCAGTGCCGCCTTATTTGTGCCTACCAGTGCCCATCAGTGCCACCTATCAGTGCCCATCGGTGCCACCCATCAGGGCCCATCAATGCCATCTTATCAGTGGCCATCAGTGCCGCCTTATCTGTCCCTATCACTGCCGCCTTATTTGTGCCTACCAGTGCCCATCAGTGCAGCCTATCAGTGCCACCTCATCAGCGCATATCAATGAAGGAGAAAAATTACCTGTTTGCAAAATTTTATGACAAACTATGAAACATGTTTTTTTTTTTAATTTTCCATCTTTTTTTGTTTGTTTAGCAAAAAATAAAAACCCCAGCTGTGATTAAATACCACCAAAAGAAAGCTCTATTTGTGTGAGAAAAATTATAAAAATTTCATTTGCGTACAGTGTTGTATGACCGCGCAATTGTCATTAAAATGCGTCAGCACTGGGCAGGAGGGGGAGGGGGGGGGGAGTGCCTGGT
This sequence comes from Lithobates clamitans, assembly GCA_037952925.1. Classification (NCBI taxonomy): domain Eukaryota; kingdom Metazoa; phylum Chordata; class Amphibia; order Anura; family Ranidae; genus Lithobates; species Lithobates clamitans. Next base: position 5,432,486 of record JBBGZY010000544.1, read on the forward strand.
AAGCAAGTGGTTAAATCCCCTTTCTTCCCCCTTCTGATACTCAGTTTAAACTTCAGCAAGTTGTCTTCACCACGTCTAGATGCATAAATGCATTGAGTTGCTGCCATGTGTTTGGCTGATTAGCAATTTGTGTTACCAAGCAATTGAACAGGTGTACCTAATAAAGTGGCCGGAGTGTGTGTGTGTGTCATTTTTTTTTTACTATTATTATTGTGCAAATTTATATTTTTAATTATTTATTTATTTATTTTTATTCTACGAAACGCTTTTAAAACATTGAGGCACATTGCTATATTAATTTACAGAAAGCTGATCAATGTTTATGTAAATAAACTTTGAAAAGTAAAGTCTACACTTTCCTTTTCACTTATTTGATGTGATTAATCTAAGAAGAAAACATTATTATATCCCACATGTACATCATGGTACATGTACAGCTATAGAAATAAAGTAGGAAGCTATGTGCTATAATAGGAGAGTGCATGCAAGTCAGTGCAATTTATTTTAGTACTGATGTGAAAATAGATCATGCTAATAGCATGCACAGAGCACTTACAGGATATTTTGTGCAAACTCAGCAAAAGCCTAGAAAATCTTGTCATTTCTATGAAAAAGTGCATTAGCCTGTACATGGCAAACAACAAATAGGAACACTGTGACTAATCCACCAGAAGCCCTGAAATATTTGTCACATAACTCCTCTTTTCCATACGACAGCCTGGTATACTGGATTAGCAATTTTTACACTCTATATTAATATGCATTAATTAATATGTTTCATTAGCGTATTTTTTTTTTTTACTGACACTTTGGGGTTTATAAAAATAATTTACTGTGCAAATGTCTGAAGCATTTGCAGAGCCATCACAAACTATCGCCATAATGTGTGTAAAATGCTTATTTCCTAAGATTATCAGCTCCATCTAATGGCCATAATGCAGTCTTTTCCTAAAATACCTCAATCAGGAAAATGCCACATTATGGCCACTGGAGGGAGCTACAGATCATAGGATATAAACATATTAGGCAATTATTTGCGATGGTTGTGCAAATACTTGAGTCATTCACATAGCAAATAGATTTTTAGAAATGTATCCCTGTGTGGTATGGTTGGCATCGCAATTGGGAGCCGCTGTTACTTATTGCAAGTTAGAAATCTTGGGGAACATATTGAACTCTGCATATATATATATATATATATATATATATATATATATATATATGGCAGCTCATGGCAAAGAACTCTCTGAGGATCTGAAAAAAAGAATTGTTGCCAAACATAAAGAGGGCCTAGGCTATAAGAAGATTGCCAAGACCCTGAAACTGAGCTGAAGCACGGTGGCCAAGACCATACAGCGGTTTAACAGGACAGGTTCCAGTCAGAACCAGAGGTTGTCTTTGGGAAATAGACGTGTGAGTGCTAACAGTATTGCTGCAGAGGTTGAAGGGGTGGGGGGTCAGCCTGTTAGTGCTCAGACCATACGCCACACACTGCATCAAATTGGTCTGCATGGCTGTTGTGCCAAAAGGAAGCCTCTTCTAAAGATGATGCACAAGAAGGCCCACAAACAGTTTGCTGCAGACATGCAGACTAAGGACATAGATTACTGGAACCATGTCCAGTGGTCTGATGAGACCAAGATAAACTTGTTTGGTTCAGATAGTGTCAAGCGTGTGTGGCAGCAACCAGGTGAGGAGGAGTACAAAGACAAGTGTGTCTTGCCTACAGTCAAGCAGGGTGGTGGGAGTGTCATGGTCTGGGGCTGCATGAGTGCTGCCAGCAATGGGGAGCTACAGTTCATTGAGGGAACCATGAATGCCAACATGTACTGTGACATACTGAAGCAGAACATGATCCCCTCCCTTTGGAGACTGGGCCGCAGAGCAGTATTCTAACGTTATAACGACACCAAACACACCTCCAAGACAACCACTGCTTTGCTAAAGAAGCTGAGGGTAAAGGTGATGGGCTGGCCAAGGATGTCTCCAGACCTAAACCCTATTGAGCATCTGTGGGGGATCCTCAAATAGAAGGTGGAGGAGCGCAAGTTCTCTAACATCCACCAGCTCTGTGATGTTGTCATGGAGGAGTGGAAGAGGACTCCAGTGACAACCTGTGAAGCTCTGGTGAACTCCATGCCCAAGAGGGTTAAGGCAGTGCTGGAAAATAATGGTGGCCACACAAAATATTGACACTTTGGGCCCAATTTAGACTTTTTCACTTAGGGGTGTACTTACTTTTGTTGCCAGCGGTTTAGACATTAATGGCCGTGTGTGTTGAGTTATTTTGAGGGGACAGTAAATTTACACTGCTATACAAGCTGTACACTCACTACTTTACATTGTAGCAAAGTGTCATTTCTTCAGTGTTGTCACATGAAAAGACTTTTGTGAGATACTGTATCTATATATCTATATCTATAGCTATATCTATATCCCAGAGGCAAATATTTATTAGGTTGCAGCTTACCAATTCTTAGATGTGATGGATGCATTAGTTTTCTTTTTTTAGGCTTTTTTTCCTTTATTTTTACCTGGTGATCCAGCTAGTAAGTCTGTTGTTTTTCAACAGAACAAGCTCTTCTGCAGATGTATCAGTTAGACAGTTAAGATAAACCCTTTACCACTGTCAAGGGTGTTTACACTAATCAGCTTTTATTTATGTAAAATCTTTTATCCCAAAAGGGAAAAAACTGTTACTCTAATTGCGTTTAGCTTCAACTTGTTAGATGAACTAGCAGGTTTACATACACTAATTCACTAACACTCCCCTCCCCCCACTATGACAATGCTGCTGTACAAAGGGGTCCCCCCCCTGTTCTCCTTCATCCAGAGTGGAGGCCCTCTAATACAGATGTATTATTGGTCAGATCACCTTGGGATGCCTTGCCATTGGTCAAATGACCAGAAAAAAAAAAACATACTTTTTTTTCTAAATCGGTGTAAGTATTTCTGTGCCTCTTCTATTATTTATTTATTTACTGGGAAGGAGTTTTTAGGTTAAATGGGAAACCTTAACCTACTCAATACCGGACACTGTCACCCCCTTCCTGCCCAGGCCATTTTTCTGCTTTCAGCGCTGTCGCACTTTAAGCCTAGGTTCAGACTAGTGCAATGCGGTGCAGTGCGATTCCAGTGCAATTCCAGCATATTGGTATTGGTATATTCGCATTGCACAGACATCGCATGCGATCGGCACCTGCAGTGCGAATCACATGCAATGTCTAAGATCACGCTAGTGTGAACCTGGGCTGAATGACAATTGTGCAACACAGTACTAATATGAATTTTTTACAAAAAAATAAATAAAAAAGACCGAAAATTTTGAAAAAAAAAGAAACGTTTTTCTTAGTTTCTGTCAGTAAATTTTGTAAATAAGTAATTTTCCTTCTTCACTGATGTGCGCTTTTTTCGGTGGAATTTTTGAAAATTCAGACATTTGAAAATGTGAAAATTGGAAATTTGGAAATTAACGAATTTGTCAACATGCGTTAAAAAACGAATTCAGAACTAAACGAATTGCACATGTCTACCCAAAATCCACAGCCCAGGGTTGTGGGGAAGAGGCCCTTGTCCCCATCAACATGGGGACAAGGTGCTTTGAGATGTGGGGGGGGTCCCAAAGCATCCAACTCATGTAAGGTTTAGGAGGGAAGGGGGGGGGCGCTTGCTCATCTCCTCCCTTTCCTTACCTGCCGGGCTGCATGCTCCGATAAGGGTCCAGTATAGATTTTGGGGGGGAATCCCACGCCATTTTTTTTTTACATTTTAAGTTCCCCTTAAAATCCATACCAGACCCGAAGGGCCTGGTATTTTTTTGGGGGGGACCTGCAACGGCAATGCCTTTTTTGCCGGAAATGCTTTTTTTTTTTACATTCAGCTGTGGCACCGCCCCCTTCTGACGTCACTGACCCAGCATGCACCGGTCAGTGCCCCGAAGGGGCTCTCTTTAAAATCCATATCAGACCCTTATCTGGGCATGCAACCTGGCAGGTCAGGAAAGGGGGGGGGGCAAGCAAACCCTTTCCAAAAACGCACCGGCTGAAAAATGCATAGGTGTGAACGTGTACCATAGGAAACCATGTTAAATGGACTGTAGTGCGTTTCTGTAAAATGGAAAACACACAAAAAAAAAGGGCATAGGTGTGAACGTAGGGTGAAATAGTATAAGTCAGTTTTAACCCCTGCCCGCCCAGCCCTAACAGGGTCTTTACGTCTGCTAGGCAGGAAGGACTGCCTGGTCATGTGACCACTGTAATCAGCTGCCACAGAGGTGGGCATTAATGTTCACCCTCTTTGTATTACATGGGCAGCAGGTTAATGACTTATGTATAACCATAATTATCATAGCTCCCAACTGTCCCTGACTTGGAGGGACTGTCCCTGATTTGGAGCAATGTCCCTCTGTCCCTCATTCCTCCTCATTTGTCCCTCATTTTGGTCTGATCTATATAGATGTATATAAAATGCACTTTTTATCTATCAAAAAGTGTTTCCCAGCACTAAACCTTTCATCTGCATTTGTAAATTCCACAAGCCAATATAAAGGAATAGTAGTGGTAAAAAAAAAGCACTTGTGGGTTTAAGCAGTCTTGGTTTTTTTTGTACAATTCTCCTTTAAGTGGGCGTGGCAAGGGGGTGTGTCTTATGCCTGCATACATTTGCTGATAGGTGTCCCTCATTCCCATCTAAAAAAGTTGGGAGGTATGATAATTACATGTGGGGCTGTAAGTGATATAAGCAGATAATACGAATACATAAAGCACTTCTGATGACGAGCACCTACAGCAAGACCTACCCGGCAACACCTAGCTACTTGGAGATGGGTCTCGCTGTATACCGGTATATCTTCCCAGCATCCAGGTAAAATGGATTCAGTAAAATGAACCCCCTCGTTAACATGTGATTACCCGCTAATGGGGCTATTCCCCAGTTCCCACCCTCATTCCTGCATCTGAAATACATGTCGCCAAATATTTTTACATCATTACACACATTTGCATTTCAAATCACGTCAATTAAGCTAATGAGTATTTCTGCGTTTATCTGATTAACATCATTTTGAAAGTGTGCCCGGAGGGGGCTAGGAGGGGGATTCTCGGAGAAAAGCCTTGCGGTTTTTTTGGGGGTGGGTTAGAAGGCTAGCTGCTGATTAGACGCTTCGCTATTAACCGTGTGCGCCGCAACGCATTTCCACCTGCCATCTGTGCTGCCGATGCAGAATTAATTAGGAGAATCTGTAGTGAGTGTATAGAAAAGCGGCGGTTCTGCCGCCCGTCCTTGTGGTGTGATGTATAGGAGCCCGTCTGTGTTTAGACTGCCTGGATCCCTCACTTTCTAGGTGTACAATGGGGCGCAGCACTATACAGGGGGGGGGCAACCTGCTGTATTATAACCTATAAGGAGCACAGAATCTGCAGATCACAGGGAAGGTTTAGCCAAATACAAAACGCTTTTCTTTCTTTAACCACTTCAATACTGGCCAATTTCCAGCTTTCAGCACTGTCGCACTTTGAATGACAATTGTGCGGTCAGTAACACTGTACTCATTACATTTTTATCAATTGTTTGAGACAGAATCACCCCTGGGATTTTTATTTTTTGCTAAACAAATGAAAAAAAGACTAAAAATAAAAATAAAAAAGTTTTTCTTAGTTTCTGTTATAAAATTTAGCAAATAAGTAATTTTTCTTCTTCACTGATGGGCACTGCTGAGTTTGCACTGACGGGTAATGATGATGCTGCACTGATGTGCAGTGCTGAGGCTGCACTGATGGGCACTAATGAGGCTACACTGATGGGTAATGATGATGCTGCACTGATGTGCACTGCTGAGGTTGCACTGATTGTCACTGATGAGGCTACACTGATGTGCACTGATGAGGCTGCACTGACGTGCACTGCTGAGGCTGCGCTGACGTGCACTGACGGGTACTGATGAGGCTGCACTGATGGGCACTAATAATGCTGCACCGATATGCACTGCTGAGCACTAATGGGCAGTGATGAGCACTGCTGAGGCTGCACTGATAGGTACTGATGATGCTGCACTGATGTGCACTGCTGAGCACTAATGAGGCTGCACTGATGGGCAGTGATGAGCACTACTGAGGCTGCACTGATGAGACTGCACTGATGTGCACTGCTTAGGCTGCACTGATGAGGCTACACTGATGTGCAGTGCTGAGGCTGCACTGATGTGCAGTGCTGAGGCTGCACTGATGGGCACTAATGAGGCTGCACTGATGGGTATGATGATGCTGAACTGATGTGCACTGCTGAGGTTGCACTGATTGTCACTGATGAGGCTACACTGATGTGCACTGATGGGGCTGCACTGACGTGCACTGCTGAGGCTACACTGACGTGCACTGACAGGTACTGATGAGGCTACACTGATGGGCACTAATGATGCTGCACTGATGTGCACTGCTAAGCACTAATGAGGCTGCACTGATGGGCACTGATGATCACTGCTGAGGCTGCACTGATAGGTACTGATGATGCTGCACTGATGTGCACTGCTAAACACTAATGAGGCTACACTGATGGGCACTGATGATCACTGCTGAGGCTGCACTGATGTGCACTGCTGAGGCAGCACTGATGGGCACTGATGATGCTGCCCTGATGTACAGTGCTGAGGCTGCACTGATGGGCACTAATGAGGCTGCACTGATGGGCACTGCTGAGGCTGCATTGATGAGGATGAACTGATGGGTACTGATGATGCTGCACTGATGGGCACTGCTGAGGCTGCATTGATGAGGCTGCACTGATGTGCACTGCTGAGGCGGCACTGATGGGCACTGATGATGCTGCCCTGATGTACAGTGCCGAGGCTGCACTGATGGGCACTGCTGAGGCTGCATTGATGAGGATGAACTGATGGGTACTGATGATGCTGCACTGATGGGCACTGCTGAGGCTGCATTGATGAGGCTGCACTGATGTGCACTGATGGGTACTTATGAGGCAGCACTGAAGGGCACTGATGAGGAGGCACTGATGAGGCTGCACTGATGGGCACTGATGGGTACTTATGAGGCAGCACTGAAGGGCACTGATGAGGAGGCACTGATGAGGCTGCATTGATGAGGCTGTACTGATGGGCACTGATAACCTGCAATGATAGGCAGCACTGATGGGGAGGTAATGATGATCAGGGCCCCAGTGTAAACAATGTACTTATGTGCCCTGTCAGTTTTGCCGGTAATCGGCTCTCCTTTCCTCACACACAGAGTGAGGAAAGGACTGCCGATAACCAGCAAGTCATTTTACATGTGACCAGCTGTGATTGGCTCTTTACCACAGACTTTTTCCAAAGGACACAAAGGTCACAGAGCGCGCCCCATGCGTTGCGCGAGAGGCGTGTTTCTGTAAGGACGTCCATGGATGCCCAGCCAAAACTAGACAACCGAGCTGTAGCTGTCTTTTGGAAGCACTTAAACTACCTGAAGGGCTCATTTACACCAGATGAAGCTGAATGCGTTGTTAAATCGTAACTCAACTGTTGTGAGAAAAAGAAAGCAAATAAAAAAAGATAATAATATAGTGTATACAATTGCTAACCAAGTCATATTGTAATTGAATTTTCCTAAAAATGACTTTTCCTTTTCAATCTGCAGCTCTGTAAATTTCTGTAAAATGCAATGTATTATGGCAACCTGGAGGAGTTCTGTACACAGATGCCCTACAGAACGTAATTTATAACGTAACATAAATTTAAATTATGGCATATGTCTAATATGTTTTTTCTTCTGGGAATTGTCAGCTCCATCTAGTGGCCATAATGCGGTATTTTCCTAGTTGAGGTATTTTATGAAAATACCATTCTGTGGCCACTAGATGAAGCTGACAATCATAGGAAAATAAACATATCAGATATATTAGGAATATTATTCATTGCTCAAGCACTTGCACAGCAATCTTTTTTCATAAATGTGATGCAGCTTCTGTTTCTAACTGAGCCAAATCCTCCTTTATTTGTTTTCTCAGACACACTTCCCCTCCCAGGCACTGCAGCTCAAAGTGGGAGGGTTTTTTTTCAGCAGTGCTGGCAGTCCAGAAAGCAGTGGGCGGGACTAGGTGTGGCCAGGTGCTGATTGACAAGCTACAGGCTTGTGAATAAATAGTGACAATACTGATGGCCACACCCCCTGCAACATCTTCTCATCCCTCTGCAGTGCAAACAGGCACAGCCTACATGAGAGTGGCAACTCAGGAGCAGTGCAGCATCGTTGCCACCCCATACAATAAGCTCCCTTCGGTGGACCTCACTGGCAGGATCTAGCCCTTTCCTCCCAGCTGAACTGCTCCTGGCCCGTCCCTTTCATTCATTGGATTTCAGTTCTTTCAGTCATGGAGGCTCAGCAGTAGACATTAGACATGTGCGGTTCATTTCGTTACAAATTGAAATGACAAATTTTAGTTTTTCAGAAATTCAGGTGTATCCGAATTTCCAAATTACAATAGTACCGAATTCAAACAAGTCCGAAATAATGAAAAAGAAATTCGAACTAAATTTGAATTTGAATCGTTTTCGAATACTTTTTGAATTAGAATCATTTTCCAATTTCCAAAGAGAATAAAATAGAGTTGAAAATAAAGGAATAGAATACAAAAAAAATAATAGAATAGAAAAGAATATAACCGAAAATAAAAGAAAAGAATATAATAGATTAAAACAGAACAAAATAGAATAGAAAATAAAAGAACAGAATAGACCTGAATAGAAACAAATAGGATAGAATAACAGTCTTCTTAAATTCTAATTTCAAATTGAATAAATTTGAGTTTGAATACATAAGAAAAGAATAGTATAGAAAAAAGAAGAAGAATAGAATAGAAAAGAATAGAATTAAAAATACAATAGAATAGAATAGAATAGAATCAAACCATTTCCCAAAATTCAAATAGAATCAATTTGAATTTGCATAGAATAGAAAAGATTAGAATAGAATAGAAAATAACAGAATAGTATAGAAAAAAACAATAGAATAGAATAGAATATAACCATCTTCCGGAATTCGAATAGAATGAATTTGATTAGAAAAGAATAGAATAGAATAGAAAATAATAGAATATAATAGAATAAACAAATAGAAGAAGAATATAATTAAAAAACAATAGAATAGAAAGAATATAACCATTTCCCAAAATTCAAATAGAATCAATTAGAATTTGAATAGAATGTTTTTTTCTACACTATTGTGTTATTCTCTATTCTATTCTATTCTATTCTATTCTATTCAAATTAGAATTGATTCTATTTGAACTTTGGAAAATGGTTATATTATTTCTATTCTATTCTATTTTTTTTTTATTATTTTCTATTCTATTTCGAATCACTGAAGATGGTTATAATCTATTTAATTCTATTATTTATTCTATTCTATTCCTTTCTATTCTATCCTATTCTGTTCTTTCATTTTCTATCCTATTTTGTTCTGTTTTACTCTATTATATTATATTCTTTTATTTTCTGTTATATTCCTTTCTATTCAATTTTTTTCTATTCTATTTCTTTATTTTCTATTCTATTTTATTCTCTTATTGGAAAACGTTTCAAATTCGAAAACTATTCTAATATGATTGGAAAACTTTTTGAATTGATCCGAATTTAAATCGATTGGAATACGGAAAAACTAAACGAATTCTAAAAATGAATTAAACAGATCAAATGAATTTAACTAAACAATTATATGTAAATAACGAATCGAAACAAATTTTTTTGTTCTGCACATGTCTAGTAGACATGTGTAGAACGGAAAAATTTCTTTTGTTTCGGATAGATTTGTTATGTTACTAATTTTGTTTAGTTAATTTGTTTTGGAATCCGTTTCAGTTTGTTTATTAATTTTCTAATGGATTCCAAATTTTCAGAAGGAATTCGGATCGGTTGAAAAATGATTGACCAATTTGAATTCTGTGTGAAGAATAGCTGGTTGTTAGGCAGAGGGCAGGGAAGCCGCTACATGAGTTTAGGGCATGTGGCCTGGTATGGTTCAGTTCCCCCTAACTCCCATTTCCTGCCCTGCTGGGCTGTATGCTCGGATAAGGGTCTGGTGTGGATTATGGGGGGGACCCCACGCCATTTTTTTTTTTACATGTTAGCATGGGGCTCTGCTTGAAATCCATACCAGACCTGAAAGGTCTGCTATGGATTGGGGGGGGACCCACACCGTTTTTTTTTTAAATTCAATTTTCTACTGTTTTCTGCATTCTTTGCATTCTTTTGTTTACATTTCAGCTGTCAGCTGATGAGTCATCAGTTGTTAAAGACGTGGCAGCCAGCTTCCCGGCCCGCTCCTTAACAACCAGCTATTTTAGTTTTTCGGAAAATCGGATGTATCCCAATTTCCAAATTACAATAGTACCGAATTCAAGCGAATCCAAAATAACGAAAAAAATATTGAATTTGAATCGTTTTTGAATACTTTTTGAATTAGAATAATTTTCCAATTTCCAAAGAGATTAAAAAAGAATTGAAAATAAAGGAATAGATACAAAAAAAGAATAGAATAGAAGAGAATATAACAGAAAATAAAAGAATTGAATATAATAGAGTAAAACAACAAAATAGAATAGAAAATAAAAGAACAGAATAGACTAGAGTAGAAACAAATAGAATAGAATAACATAGAAAGAATATAACCATCTTTTAAAATTCTAATTTCAAATAGAATAAATTTGAATTTGAATACAGGGCATGTGGCCTGGTATGATTCAGGAGAGGAGGCGCTCACTCGTTCCCCCCACCTCCCATTTCCTGGCCTGCTGGGCTGTATGCTCGGATAAGGGTCTGGTATTGATTATGGGGGGGCCTCACGCCATTTTTTTAATATATTTTAGCATGGGGCTCTCCTTGAAATCCATACCAGATCAGAAAGGTCTTGTATGGATTGGGGGGACCCCACGCCATTTTTTTTTCAATTTTCTACTGCTTTCTGCATTCTTTGCATTCTTTTGTTTACATTTCAGCTGTCAGTGGGGAAGCTCGCTGACAGCTGATGAGTCATCAGTTGTTAAGGACATGGCGGCCAGCTTCCCGCCCTGCTTCTGCAACCAGCTATTCTTCACACAGAATTCGAATCAGTCGATCATTTTTCGAGCGATCCAAATTCAAATCGTTCCTAAAATTTGGAAATTGCTAGAAAACAAATAAACAAAACAAATTTTAACGAATTTCAACTAAATTCCTTACTATTTCATTCGGAGATTTGAATGTAACCAAAAAATTTGTCTGAATTTTTATTCGGACCAAAATGAATTGCACATGTCTACTCAGCATCACATGTGGGTGTTATCTAGGGTGGTCTGCATGCAAAATCCAGCCTGCCTAGGAATGCCAACCCCTCCAGACTCACACAAATCCATCAAGGAATTTGGGTATTTGCATAACTCCTCCCAAGAGCCAGAGTACAGAGGCAGGGTGCTGTGATGTTTTTCAGGAAGCTATGTACAGCTCCCCCTTTTAGCCACGATCTGCCTCCATTGCATAGAAAAACACAGAGACCCAGTGATTTCACTGTGTATAAAATAAGGAAAGTCATGAAAAATAGAAACGTTTTATTTAACCACTTCCGGACCGCCGCACGCCGATATACGCCCTTACTTTGAAGAGGAATATCGTTGTTATGGCAGCAGCTAGCTGCCATAACCCCGGTATCCTCTTCTTCAGCCGGCAGTCCGGTTTACGATAAGAGTGGTCAGGTTGCCGCGAGATCGCTTTTATCGGTGGCGGGAGAGGGGCCCCCTCCCGCCACGCTCCGGTGCCCTCCGCCGCTTATCGGGGCCGTCGGCAGCGGCCGAGGCGATCGGATCCTTGTCATTGCTGGGTATGGAGATGAGCGAGGGAAAGATGGCCCCCACCCGTCTCCATAACAATGCAGGGCGGAAGTGACGTCAAAACGTCACTTCCGCCCATAGCTCTTAAAGGGCAATTTTTTTAACCACTTCAATACCAGCCACTTGTACACCTTCCAGCCCAGGCCAATTTTCAGCTTTCAGCGTTGTTGCACTTTGAATGACAATTGCGCGGTCATGCTACACCGTACCCAAACAGATTTTTTTATCATTTTGTTCCCACAAATAGAGCTTTCTTTTGGTGGTATTTGATCACCTCTGCGATTTTTACTTTTTGCGCAACAAATAAAAAAAGAAGACCGAAAATTTTGAATAAAAAAAAGTTTTTCTTTGTTTCTCTTAAATTTTTTTGTAAATAAGTACGTTTTCTTCTTAAATGACGGGCACTGATATGGCTGCACTGATGGGCACTTATAAGGCGGCACCGATGGGCACCGATGAGGTGGCTCCAATGAGGTGGCACTGATGAGGTGGCACTGATGATGGGCTCTGATAGGCAGGACTGATAGGCGGCACTGGTATGCAGCACTGGTAGGCGGCACTGGTATGCGGCACTGATGGGTACTTATGGGTGGCAATGATAGGTGGCATGGATGGGCACTAATGGTCACTGATAGGTGGGCACTGATGGGCACTGATGGGCACTGATAGGTGGCACTGAGGGACACTGATGGGTGACACTGATTACACTGGTGGGTGGCATTGCTGGGCATCACTTATTTTTTTATTTCTGTAATGGTGCAAATCAGTGCCAATTTGTGGGCACTGATTGGCATGTATTGGGCATTTTTTTTAATATGTGGATGGCCATGGGGTACATACCTGGCCATCCACATGCTGGGGGCTTCCCTGGTGGTCCAGTGTGGGCATCCGAGGGGGGACTGCGCCGATAAACAATCAGCGCACACCCTCTTATCAGGAGAGCCGCCAATTGGCTTTCCTCTACTCGCGTCTGTCAGACGCGAGTGAGGAAAAGCCGATCAACGGCTCTTCCTATTGACAGCGTGATCAGCCGTGATTGGACACGGCTGATCACTTGTAAACAACAAATCTCAGAGAGAGGCTCGGTCCTTAAGTGGTTAAAAATGTCATTAGCACTTTGATAAGGAGGATAGTAGGAACCAGGGAAGGCAAATATAGAATACAATTCAGCTTTAAACCAAGTAGTCGAAGTACCTAAATTTCACCTGGTATCAGCCTCTTGCAATCATCTGTGCAGTAGATCTCAGACTGGGAGAGGGAGAAGTAGCACCAAAAAAAAAGAAAACAGCCATTTATGCTCCTGTGCTACCAAGTAGCATGCTGATAGGAGGAGAGAGCAGAGTGACCTCATCAGTCTTTTTTTTTGTTCAGTCACAGGGGGAGGGACAAGACCTCTAACTAGTAGAGAAAAATCATGTCTCCTGCCCTGACAGACAGGTCTGTTTTGCGCAGTTTGCTTTGTAAATCTCAGGACTGGATGGACAAAAACACAAATTCTTTGGTAATGTATCTGTGTATTTACCCATTCCTGGGATGTTCAGCTTTAAGCCAGTATTGTGGCTCCTCTATTGTATCTTTTTTATAAGTAACCCCGAGCCTCTCGCCTCCTTGGCAGAGAAAATCGTCAGGATCAGAAATCGGTCTAGGGGGCGGATAGGTTTTTCTGTCTCAGAGAAAGTCAAATAAATGCACAGAACAAACTACAAGGTTTAGTCTAAAAAAATGTAATTGCAGGGGCTGGAGGAAAAACGAAAAGCCTTGTTACAATCCGTATGGCTCACAATGACACTACAACGTTGTCCTTTTTATATCCAGATGGGGGCGCTGACCTTTTATTCCTGGATGATCCCGAGCCCAGTCTCCGAAGAGCCAGCAATAGGTCAATGTTCCTGGGATCGTGCCGGTCCTGGTTATTACATACTGATGTGTACAGAAATCACAGGGCTTTGGCTTATAGAAGAGAGAACTTATCCAGAGCAAATTGTGGCCCTGTGGTGCTTGTTTTGTGGCCTTCAGAGCCCTGCACTCAGCAGGGTGAATGGGAGCATTGTTTAGGAAAGGGCTTGAGATGACTGTGGTCTCCAGCAGTCTGAGGGAACATACTTCCAGTCCCGCTGTCTCTTGTACTGTGTCTGCAGGCTCTGGTCATCTCCTGTACCTTGTCTGCAGTCTCTGACCATCACCTGTAGTGTGCCAGCAGTCACTGAGCATCTGTATCTGTGCTCGCAGTCTATGACCATCTCCTGTAGTATGCACTCCGTCACTGACCAACATGTGTAGTATTTTCATTGTCTCTAACCATCACCTGTAGCATGTCTGCAGTCTCTGACCATCACTTGTAACATGTCTGCTGTCTCTGACCATCTCCTGTACTATGTCTGCAATCTCTGACCATCTCCTGTAGCATGTCTGCAATCTCTGACCATCACCTGTAGCATGTCTGCAATCTCTAACAATCTTCTGTAGCATGTCTGCAATCTCTGACCATCTCCTGTAGCATGTCTGAAATCTCTGACCATCTTCTGTAGCATGTCTGCAATCTCTGACCATCACCTGTAGCATGTCAGCAGTCTCTGACCATCACCTGTAGTATGTCTGCAATCTCTGACCATCACCTGTAGCATGTCTGCAATCTCTAACCATCTCCTGTAGCATGTCTGCAATCTCTGACCATCACCTGTAGCGTGTCTGCAATCTCTGACCATCACCTGTAGCGTGTCTGCAATCTCTGGTCATCACCTGTAGCATGTCTGCAATCTCTAACCATCTCCTGTAGCATGTCTGCAATCTCTGACCATCACCTTTAGCATGTCCACAGTGTCTGACCATCACCTGTAGCATGTCCGCAGTCTTTGACCATCACCTGTAGTATGTCTGCAATCTCTAACCATCACCTGTAGCATGTCAGCAATCTCTAACCATCTTCTGTAGCATGTCTGGAATCTCTGACCATCTCCTGTAGCATGTCTGCAATCTCTGACCATCTCCTGTAGCATGTCTGCAAACTCTAACCATCTCCTGTAGCACGTCTGCAATCTCTGACCATCTCCTGTAGCGTGTCTGCAAACTCTAACCATCTCCTGTAGCATGTCTGCAATCTCCAACCATCTCCTGTAGCATGTCTGAAATCTCTGATCATCACCTGTAGCATGTCTGCAATCTCTGACCATCTCCTGTAGCATGTCTGCAATCTCTGACCATCTCCTGTAGCATGTCTGCAATCTCTGATCATCACCTGTAGCATGTCTGCAATCTCTGACCATCTCCTGTAGCATGTCTGCAATCTCTGACCATCTCCTGTAGCGTGTCTGCAATCTCCAACCATCTCCTGTAGCATGTCTGAAATCTCTGATCATCACCTGTAGCATGTCTGCAATCTCTGACCATCTCCTGTAGCATGTCTGCAATCTCTGACCATCTCCTGTAGCATGTCTGCAATCTCTGACCATCTCCTGTAGCGTGTCTGCAATCTCTGACCATCTCCTGTAGCGTGTCTGCAATCTCTGACCATCTCCTGTAGCGTGTCTGCAATCTCTGACCATCTCCTGTAACATGTCTGCAATCTCTAACCATCTCCTGTAACATGTCTGCAATCTCTGACCATCTCCTGTAGCATGTCTGCAGTCTCTGACCATCACCTGTAGCATGTTCACAGTGTCTGACTATCACCTGTAGTATGTCTGCAGTCTCTGACCATCTCCTGTAGCATGTCTGCAGTCTCTGACCATCTTCTGTAGCATGTCTGCAGTCTCTGACCATCTCCTGTAGCATGTCTGCAATCTCTGACCTTAACCTGTAGCATCTCTGCAGTCTCTGACCATCACTTGTAGCATGTCTGCAGTCTCTGACCATCACCTGTAGTATGTCTACAGTCTCTGACCATCTCCTGTAGCATGTCTGCAGTCTCTGACCATCTCCTGTAGCATGTCTGCAATCTCTGACCTTAACCTGTAGCATCTCTGCAGTCTCTGACCATCACTTGTAGCATGTCTTCAGTCTCTGACCATCACCTGTAGTATGTCTGCAGTCTCTGACCATCTTCTGTAGTATGTCTGCAGTCTCTGACCATCTCCTGTAGCATGTCTGAAATCTCTGATCATCACCTGTAGCATGTCTGCAATCTCTGACCATCTCCTGTAGCGTGTCCGCAATCTCTGACCATCTCCTGTAGCGTGTCTGCAATCTCTGACCATCTCCTGTAGCATGTCTGAAATCTCTGATCATCACCTGTAGCATGTCTGCAATCTCTGATCATCATCTGTAGCATGTCTGCAATCTCTGACCATCTCCTGTAGCATGTCTGCAGTCTCTGACCATCACCTGTAGCATGTTCACAGTGTCTGACCATCTCCTGTAGTATGTCTGCAGTCTCTGACCATCTCCTATAGCATGTCTGCAGTCTCTGACCATCTCCTGTAGCATGTCTGCAATCTCTGACCTTAACCTGTAGCATCTCTGCAGTCTCTGACCATCACCTGTAGCATGTCTGCAGTCTCTGACCATCACCTGTAGTATGTCTGCAGTCTCTGACCATCTCCTGTAGTATGTCTGCAGTCTCTGACCATCTCCTGTAGTATGTCTGCAGTCTCTGACCATCTCCTGTAGCATGTCTGAAATCTCTGATCATCACCTGTAGCAGGTCTGCAATCTCTGACCATCACCTGTAGCATGTCTGCAATCTCTGACCATCTCCTGTAGCATGTCTGCAATCTCTGACCATAACCTGTAGCATCTCTGCAGTCTCTGACCATCACTTGTAGCATATCTGCAGTCTCTGACCATCTCCTGTAGTATGTCTGCAGTCTCTGACCATCTCCTGTAGCATGTCTGCAGTCTCTGACCATGACCTGTAGCATGTCCGCAGTCCCTGACCATCACCTGTAGCATGTCCCCAGTCTCTGACCATCACCTGTAGCATGTCCCCAGTCTCTGACCATCACCTGTAGCATGTCCCCAGTCTCTGACCATCACCTGTAGCATGTCCCCAGTCTCTGACCATCACCTGTAGCATGTCCGCAGTCCCTGACCATCACCTGTAGCATGTGCCCAGTCTCTGACCATCACCTGTAGCATGTCCCCAGTCTCTGACCATCTCCTGTAGTATGTCTGCAGTCTCTGACCATCACCTGTAGCATGTCCGCAGTCTCTGACCATCACCTGTAGTATGTCCCCAGTCTCTGACCATCTCCTGTAGTATGTCCCCAGTCTCTGACCATCTCCTGTAGTATATCCACAATGTTGGGCCATCTCCTATTGTATGTCTGCAGTCTTATCTCTGCGGAGCCCCCTAAATATCGGGTAACAAAGGGATGTACACAGACGTCGGCACTCCCATTGGTTGGGTATAGCTGATCTAAACATGACTTGCAGAGTTCAGGCCACATTAGACATTTCCTATTGCTGATGAACCAATAGCAGTGAGACCTGAACACTGGACCAAAGGACACGTCTGCATGATCATTGCATCAAACATCTGTGAACACGATTGTTCTGATGTTGTCTGTCCTCCCTGTGATCCTGTTTAACTCTATTGCATTTTTGAATATCTTCCTCTGCAATGGTTCTCCGGCACTAGAGGGGAAAGAATCCAGATTTCTGACTCATTGATATGATCCCACAGGTGGAAAGTTGTTGTTTTCACCGACAGAGGAAATCCAAAATGATTCTTAAATGTATAATGATTAAGGGGCCTATTTACAAAGATCGCAGCTCTGTGCCCTATTTCTCCGGCTAATATTGGCGCTTCCATGTCTGGGGATACCGGTGTATACAGAAAGCACAACACTGCCCCCTGCTGGCTCAGCTCAAGAAAGGCACCAAACATTTTCAATGCCTACAGATAGATTAATTCCATGAGCTGAGTTTTTTTTTTTCCTTAAATCTCCAGACCGAATTTAGCAGCGTCAGTATGTGACAGGTTTGTCTGTTTGGCACTGAGAACTGGAAATACACAATTTTGCGCATACCTAGTTCTCTGCTGCAAGTATGTCCTCTTTCTGACCACGTAATGTATATGAGTATATGAGCATCAAGAAGAAAGGAGTACTTTAATACCCAGCCACCACATATATGCGTCCAACGGTGGCACGTTTATGTACTGAGAGCACGCTCACTGCGCACTCCTAGCACAATGACCAAAGCTTCTGATTGGGTGTCAGCGGGATGGGTTCCTGATCATGTGACTGCTCTGAGAGCCAATCACATCAGTCACACAATACAGAAGCCACACTGGTTCCCAGGGTCGGGTATAAGGGGTTGATTATTGTTCTCACTACAAGTTGCATTTTTGCATTCGGATTTAAATGTTAAAGTTGAAACAGAAAAGTGATAGCAGAAAAAAGAGCTAAGTGCTCCATCAAGTCTGCCATTTGTTTCTCTTTTTTATTTAAATTATAAGTTGTTGTTTTTTTGTTTTTTTAATATTTGTTTAATTTTGGTTATTTTTTTTTTTTTCTGATTACAGATCTATGCATTGCTCCCAACTGTCTCTGATTTCGAGGGACTGTCCCTGATTTGAAGCAATGTCCCTCTGTCCCTCTTTCCTCCTCATTTGTCCCTCATTTTGGTCTGATCTTTATAGTTGTATATAAAATGCCCTTTTTATCTTTCAAAAAGTGTTTCCCAATGCTAAACCTTTCATCCAATTTTTAAAGTGCTGCATGTGTAAATTTCAAAAGCCAGTAGAAAAGAAATAGTATTGGTAAAAAAAGCACTTGGGGGTTTAACTAATAATTTTTTTGTAGAATTCTCCTTTAAAGGGGCGTGACAGGGGGTGTGTCCTATGCCTACATACCTTTGGTAATAGGTGTCCCTCTCAAAAAGTTGGGAGGTATGTCTATGTTTGTCCAAAAGAGATATTAAACCCAAAAACTAAAATGATATATACCACTATACTGTATATAATATATAGTTTCAAAAAACTATTAGATGAGTATCTTAATGATCACAACATACAAGGATATTTACTATTGACATAAGCACATACACAGGTTCAACTGGATGGACTGATTTTTTTTTTCAGCCTTACCGACTATGTAACAGACCCAATTCTAAAGCCTTGTACACACAATCCGATTATCGGCAGGGAATTGTGTGATGACAGACTATTTGCCTAAAATCCGACTGTTAGTACGATCCATTAGACAATTATTGGCTAACTTTCCGCCAACAAATGTTGGATGGCAGGCTAGTAAATTTTCGGCTCACAATGGTCTGTTATCAGATTTTCCGATCGTGTGTACACAAGTCCGTCACACAAAAGTCCAAAGTACAAACACACATTATCAGAATCAATGCTCACCAAACACGACATTAGCAGAAGGTGCCCAAAAGGTGGCGCTCAAGAGCGGAAATTCCACATAGTACGTCACTACGTTCGTGTTTGTTGGCCAACAATTTTGTGCCGTTAGTATGCAAGACAAAATCCAGGCACACGCCCTTTGGATAACAGTCTGACGCTTTGTCTGCCAAAAATCAGATTGTGTGTACAGTAGGTGACCGCGATATTGTGTCAATCTTGCCGCTGTTATCAGCGAGATTTGACACCTACAAGCCCCGTCGCGGGAGCCAGCGCTGAGCTTGCTCGCTCATCGGGAAAGGAAAACTGTGTTTTTTCCTTTCACAATGAGCGACAAGCATTGCTGACAGGTGTCTGGTATGAATCATGAGAGGGAACGCCGCGCCAAATTTTAAATTAAAAAATGGCATGGGTTCCCCTCCAGGGGCATACCAGGCCCTTAGGTCTGGTATGGATTTTAAGGGGACCCCCCTATGCCGAAAAAACGGCTTGGGGGTCCCCCAAAATCCATACCAGGCCCTTATCCAAGCACGCAGCCCGGCCGGTCAGGAAAGGGGGTGGGGACGAGCGAGCGCCCCCCCCCGAACCGAACCAGGCCACATGCCCTCAACATGGGGGGGGCTCTTTGGGGCAGAGGAGCGCCCTGCGGCCCCCCACCCCAAAGAACCTTGTCCCCATGTTGATGAGGACAAGGGCCTCTTCCCGACAACCCTGGCCGTTGGTTGTTTGGGTCTGCAGACGGGGGGCTTATTGGAATCCGGGAGCCCCCATTAATAAGCGGGCCCCCAGATCCCGGCCCCCCACCCTATGTGAATGGGTATGGGGTACATCGTACCCCTACCCATTCACCTGGGGGAAAAAGTGTCAGAAAAAAAAACACACTAGACAGGTTTTTAAAGTAATTTATTAGGCAGCTCTGGGGGTCTTTTTCGACTTCGGGGGTCTTCTTCCGACTTCTCCAATTGGTATTAGTGAGAGTATTAATGCCTAGTTTATATCAAGGGTAGAATTCAGTGGTGTCGCTATGGGGGGTGCAGGGGGGGTGCAGCCCGCACTCGGGTAACACCGACCAGAGGGTGAGACCAAGCCCAGACTGACACCGGCGCCACATTGAGAGGAGCACAGCGGCTCCCCCCTCTTCCTCCTTCCCTTCCGAGATTTCTTTAGCTACACGCGATGTGCAGGGAGGGACCGAGGCAGAGACAGACAGACAGGCAGGGTGCCTGAGGTCTGATCGTCACGCTCCCACATGCCACAATCGCAGCCCTCTCTCCTTTGGCTACACTCACTGCACCCTGGACTATAGCCTCCTCCTCCTCGGCTCTGAGATTACAAGTACACAGACCGGGAGGAAGAGCCGAGGAGGAGGAGGGACAGCGTGCTACAACATCTGCCCAGGAGCCAGGGCTGAGGTCTGTAATAACAGGAGTCTTATGGGACATTGTGGTAGGGGAGTTCTTGGGGGGGGGGTTCATTGTGGTAGGGGAGTTCTTGGGGGGGGGGTTCATTGTGGTAGGGGTTCTTGGGGGGGCCTGGGACTGGGTAGGTAACAATTATGCTGCCAGGAGTACATTTTAGGGAGGGGGGTGGTGGTTAGGGGATATGTGGTAGAAGGGTGCTTTGTTTTGGGTTAGAGAGGACCTTGTGCTAGAAGGAGGGGGGCAGAATTGAAGTTTGACACCACCAGCACAATTCCTTTCCGGTTCCATAGCACTCCCTAGCGCATATCCTCTAACCCCCACCCCCCCCCCCCCCCTCAAATCAAAGATCGCATTCCAGCTCCATCCATCCCCTCAATCCCATCCCAGCTCCACCACCCCGATCTCATCCCAGCTCCATCCATCCCCCTGATCCCATCTCGGCTCCATCCACCACCCCGATCCCATCCTAGCTCCATCCATCCCCCCTGATCCCATCTCGACTAGATCCACCACCTCTATCTTATCCCGGCTCCATCCATCCCCCCAATCCCATCCCAGCTCCATCCACCACCCTGATCCCATCTCAGCTCCATCCACCACCCCTATCCCAGCTTCATCCATCACCCCGATCCCATCCCAACTCCATCTACCACCCCAAACCCATTCCGGCTCCATCTATCCCAGCTCCATCCATTTTGTGGCACATTAAGGGGGGAGAACTGTGCCGAAGCACAAGCCTGCTCAGTGCCAGGCGGGGGTGGGGTGACTTCATGTTTTATCGCACCAGGTGACACCAACCCTAGTGAAGCCACTGGTAGAATTATGCCCCCATCTTTAGTGTCAGTGGGCAGAATAGTGCCCACAATGGTGGTGTCAGTGGGCTGCATAGTGCCCCACTGGTGTTGTCAGTAAAAGGAATGGTCCTTGTATCAGTGGGCCAAACAGTGCCCTAAGGGCCCGGATAAAGGCAAGCAAAGAGCCACATTCAGCCCATGGGCCACAGTTTGGAGACCACGGATAAGACCACTGATATACAAGAACCAATCCCTTCTATTTTCCTCCTGCAGGGCATCAGTTCCTCTATATGCCGCTGCCCCTCCTTTCCAGGTGTACAGGGGAGCTGCACGGGCCCCCATGGGGTCAGGTTGCAATTGCAACCCCTGTAGGTATCCCCCTGCCTCTAGTTTACTGTAGGAGGATGAAGGTTGTACCTGGAGCTTCTGGACATCCAATGGACTCCTGTCTAAGTTGCCTTATGTTGATCCGGCTCTGATTGGCAATGCATGGGGCTGTGGAAGAAGATTATGGTTGCAGCCACGTTTGGAGTATCATGTCAATTTTTGAACACCACGTCAGATTTTCCAGGGACTATGTAGCTTTTACAAAGAGTCAAGCCAAAGAGGTTAAAATCACCACCACCAAAGCAATGAGAGACTTGCTCTAAGTCAAATCAAGGCACAAACAATGTAAAGGTTTCCTGAAATATGTTGTGTTATATGACTCCTCAACAAAGCAATATGCCCTGCAGTTTCATCTATACAAAGATGAAGTTACATTTCACGGTTTCGGTAAAAATAGAAAGCTAGGTGATGATGGGAGTTATTTTAATTAGAAATGATTGATGGGATTTGAGATGGAGGTGGACAGGCAATTTTAAAGAGATTTTGAAGGACAGTGTTTAGAGTGGTGACGAGTCTAATAAGAAGGTATATCATTAAGCCTCTGTTCTTAGTTTCTGAATGAACCTGCTTCACATGAAACTCCTATTCTTGGAGACTGCATAGGGTGCATCCTGTGGGGTATATGGTGCATGCCATACACTGGAGGCCCTCAACGGTCTTGTGCAAATCAGATCAGAGCTTGTGTGCAGAGCTAAGCACCAGGAGCACAGGGGCTTACTTCTAAATGTATCTATTGCTATTTATTTTTTCCTATATGGATGGATACACTCATAGACCCGACTTTACAGCGGTACCTTGTCATGGTAATGCGACTCCACTAATATTGCAAGCATATGCAAGTAAGACATATTTTTAAAGCTTCTCTCCAGACTAGTTTCCCCAGCCTCTGCACTCAGCCCTTGTTAATCATTACTTTATTAAAAAAAAAAATCTAACTTACATCCCCAATTATGTACCTAAATTGTAGTATTGTGACAGGCCTGGTTCCAACTCTTCTTCTGATCTGTAGCTCGGGAGAATCCTACCTGCAGCGCCTGTTAACCACTTCCAGACCGCCCACCATCGTTATACATCGGTAATTTGAAGGAGGATATCGTTGTTATGGCAGCAGCTAGCTACCATAACCCCGGTATCCTCGTCTTCATCGGGCGGTCCGGTTTAAGATAAAAGTTATCTCTGCGGCGGATTTGCCACAAGATCGCTTTTATCGGTGGAGGGAGAGGGCCCCCCCTTCCGCCGCGATCCGGTGCCCTCTGCCGCTTACCAGGGCCGTCGGCAGAGGCGATCGCGTCTGTCCCCTGCCTGGGTACGGAGACGAGTGAGGGGAAGATGGCCCCCACCCGTCTCCATATCAAAACGTCAAAACATCACTTCTGCCCATAGCTCTTAAAGGCACTTTTTTTTCTTTCTTTCTTTTAAATGACAATTTATTTTTTTTTATTGCATTTTAATGTATATATGAGATCTGAGGTCTTTTTGACCCCAGATCTCATATTTAAGAGGTCCTGTCATGCTTTTTTCTATTACAAGGGATGTTTACATTCCTTGTAATAGGAATAAAAGTGACACATTTTAAAAAAAAAAAAAACAGTGTAACAATGTAAAAAAAGTAAAATAAGAAAGAAAAAAATTTTTTTTTAATGCGCCCCATCCCGACGAGCTCATGTGCAGAAGCAAACGCATACGTGACTAGCGCCCGCATATGAAAACGGTGTTCAAACCACACATGTGAGGTATTACCGCGATCAGTAGAGCGAGAGCAATAATTCTAGCCCTAGACCTCCTCTGTAACTTAAAACATGCAACCTGTAGAATTTTTTAAACGTCGCCTATGGAGAATTTTAAGGGTAAAAGTTTGTCGCCATTCCACGAGTGGGCGCAATTTTGAAGCATGACATGTTAGGTATCAATTTACTCGGCGTAACATTATCTTTCACATTATAAAAAAAAATTGGGCTAACTTTACTGTTGTCTTATTTTTTAATTCAAAAACCTGTATTTTTTCCAAAAAAAGGTGAGCTTGTGTGACAGAAAGTATTGCAACGACGGCAATGACAGCCTGTCATGAACAGGTGTGACCAGAACCGTGTGATCTGCGACAGACACCCAAACGTATATAAGTGAAAATATAATAATTTATTAAAGTAAGTGAGTAATATAGTACAACCAACTCCAATATGACACAGTGCAATAACCAACCACAGACAGAGACCCACAAATAACAGACAGATAAGTACAATAAATGGGAAATACCAGGATCATAAACAATAGCCAAGCCAGGGTCATACACAGCAGATCAGCAGATGGACAGGGGATGTTCCAGAGACATAAACGTAAGCCAGGCCAAGGTCATACACAGGGAGATCAGCAGATGGGGTTAGAACACAGGACAGGGAGAGGATGTATGGATCAGACTGCAGGCAGGGATGCAAGGTAACAGGTGGGGCAGGATAGGGATCTGGACAGGGAGACAGGATCAGGTTCAGGGCACAGGATTAGATCGCTAGCAGGTCAGGAGGCAATGAAGAAATCAAGGCAAACATGTGAGTGGTTGCCGGGTATTTATAGGCCTGTGATTGGCCTCAAGTGACACCTGATTGTAGGAGGTACTGTCTGCTCCACACTGCCAGGATCCATCCGCTGGTGGACGCCAGTACTGCGGCCCAAAGATGACATAACATTAACAGGGAAAAGCTTTCCTGACAGTTCCAAACAGCCAGGAGACACCTGCTGGTGGACCTCAGTACTGCGTGCCAAATAACAGATATTACCAGCGGATGGATCATTTCCTGACAGTACCCCCCCTCAAAGGAGCGGCCTCCGGACGCTCCAACTGGTTGTAATTGTCCATAGTCTATGGCATCAAGCAGAACAACAGATGGGGGTACGTCAGGCTGGGCAACAGGCACTTCAGGCTGGGCATTAGGCACCTCAGGGCAGACAGCGGGCACATCAGGGCAGACAGCGGGCTCCGGGTCCTCGAGCTGGGCAGCAAGCTCTGGGTCCTCGAGCTGGGCAGCAGGCTCATCGGACCGGACAGCGGGTACCGAGACATCAGACCAGGCAGCAGGTACTGGACCATCAGGCCGGGCGGCGGACGGTGGCACATCAGGCCGGGCGGCAGACGGTGGCACATCAGGCCGGGCGGCAGGCGGTGGCACATCAGGCCGGGCGGCAGGCGGTGGCACATCAGGCCGGGCGGCAGGCGGTGGCACATCAGGCCGGGCGGCAGGCGGTGGCACATCAGGCCGGGCGGCAGACGGTGGCTGATCAGGCCGGGCGGCAGACGGTGGCGCATCAGGCCGGGCTGCAGACGGTGGTACATCAGGCCAGGCAGCAGACGGTGGCACATCAGGCCGGGCGGCAGACGGTGGCACATCAGGCCGGGCGGCAGACGGTGGCACATCAGGCCGGGCGGCAGACGGTGGCACATCAGGCCGGGCGGCAGACGGTGGCACATCAGGCTTGGCAGAAGGTGGCACATCAGGCTGGGCAGAAGGTGGCACATCAGGCTGGGCAGTGGACAGGAACACTCCAGGCTGGGCAGTGGGCACTCCAAGCTGGGCAGCAGGCATGGGCACTTCAAGCTGGGCAGCAGGCATGGGCACTTCAAGCTGGGCAGCGGGCTCATCAGGCTGGGCAGCGGGCTCATCAGGCTGGGCAGCGGGCTCATCAGGCTGGGCAGCGGGCTCATCAAGCTGGGCAGCGGGCTCATCAAGCTGGAGAGCAGGCACTGGTACTTCCGGCTGGAACACTGGCACCGAGACGTCAGGCTGGAGGGCAGGCACCGAGACGTCAGGCTGGAAGGCAGGCACCGAGACGTCAGGCTGGAAGGCAGGCCCTGAGACATCAGGCTGGAAGGCAGGCACCGAGACATCAGGCTGGAAGGCAGGCACCGAGACATCAGGCTGGAAGGCAGGCACCGAGACATCAGGCTGGAAGGCAGGTACCTGGACATCAGGCTGGAAGGCAGGCACCAAGACATCAGGCTGGAAGGCAGGCACTGGGATGTCAGACTTTGTTGGATTAGCTGGTGCGGAGGCAGGTTGGGTTACTGGCAGGATCGTCTTGGTTGGAAAAAACTTTCGTTTTTTCTTTGGCTTAGCCACTGAAGCTCTGTAGGTGAGGGGTGCAGCAGACTGGAAAGGAGGATTGGGATATGGCAGAGAAGAGGTAACAGTAGCTGGAGGAAGTTCCTGTGGGTTTGTGGGCAGCTGAGAAGAGGCAGGATAGGTGCAGCGGGTAGGGACAGGGTATTGATATTTGGTGGGAAGCAGGGTATATTGGGCTGAAACGGAGGTTGCCATGGGTGAAGGGGAAAAAGACTCCTGGGCAGGCAGGTGTCTAATAGCAGGTCCGGGTTGTGAAGAGCTGACCGAGGCTGGAAATAATAAGTCTGACCATGCCTGTAGTACAGGTTGAACAAACGTGGGTTCACATTCTGCCTGTCTAACCAGGGACTGCACCGAATCTATACAATTCACTAGCACCTGTTTGGGACAAGCTGAATAATGCTCCAGAAAGTATACAGCATCATCCTCCAACAGCCATACCAGAGACTCCACCTGATCACTACTGAAGGGGGGAGAAAAATCATCACTTCCTTTAGGACTGCTAGACAAGGCTAGCTCAGCACACACCTTTTTCAGGGGCTGAACGTTTTCAAACAGTAATCTACCCTGATCAACCAGAGAATGGTCCAGACGGATACACTCCAGGAGCTGATCCCTGGCCCACTCTTTCAATACCAGACGACAGTAATTGTTATCCTCCAATACCAGTGAGGCAAGGAGAACAACTGTTTCTGATTGCATTTTAGTAGCAGTAACAGCACTACAATGGTTCCTCTGTGCAGTCACTTCTGGTCAGAGATGGCCTTGATTTACTGTCATGAACTAGTGTAACCAGAACCGTGTGATCTGCGACAGAGGACACCCAAACGTATATAAGTGAAAATATAATAATTTATTAAAGTAAGTGAGTAATATAGTACAACCAACTCCAATATGACACAGTGCAATAACCAACCACAGACAGAGACCCACAAATAACAACAGACAGATAAGTACAATAAATGGGAAATACCAGGATCATAAACAATAGCCAGGCCAGGGTCATACACAGCAGATCAGCAGATGGACAGGGGATGTTCCAGAGACATAAACGTAAACCAGGCCAAGGTCATACACAGGGAGATCAGCAGATTGGGTTAGAACACAGGACAGGGAGAGGATGTATGGATCAGACTGCAGGCAGGGATGCAAGGTAACAGGTGGGGCAGGATAGGGATCTGGACAGGGAGACAAGATCAGGTTCAGGGCACAGGATCAAGATCAGGATCAGAGCACAGGATCAGATCGCTAGCAGGTCAGGAGGCAATGAAGAAATCAAGGCAAACATGTGAG
Organism: Lithobates clamitans; assembly: GCA_037952925.1. Classification (NCBI taxonomy): domain Eukaryota; kingdom Metazoa; phylum Chordata; class Amphibia; order Anura; family Ranidae; genus Lithobates; species Lithobates clamitans. The sequence goes on from JBBGZY010000544.1 coordinate 5,459,640, forward strand.
TGGTTGCCGGGTATTTATAGGCCTGTGATTGGCCTCAAGTGACAACTGATTGTTGGAGGTACTGTCTGCTCCACACTTCCAGGATCCATCCGCTGGTGGACACCAGTACTGCTGCCCAAAGATGACAACATTAACAGGGAAAAGCTCTCCTGACAGTTCAAAACAGACAGGAGACACCTGCTGGTGGACCTCAGTACTGCCAAATAACAGCTATTACCAGTGGATGGATCATTTCCTGACACAGCCATTTTATTCTCTAGGGTGTTAGAAAAAAAATGTATAATGTTTGGAGGTTTTAAGTAATTTTCTAGCAAAAAAAAACTGTTTTTAACATGTAAACAACAAATCTCAGAAAGAGGCTCGGTCCTTAAGTGGTTAACATATACGCAGTTCATTGGCTGCAAATGAAGACCTCAAAGGGTCCAATCTCATAATGAATAGAAAGCCATCTTCACTCAGATTCTACATTAAACTAAGCAGCTAGCATAAATTTGTTCATCGCAAATTAAAAACATATAAAACAAATATGCAACGCTTTAAAATACAATTGTAACCAGGAGTGTAAGGATAGAGTCCATATGAGTCTATCAAGAATGATAGAACTGCAGAGAGGGATCCCAACACCAGCTTCAGTCCAAAAAAGTTACACTTGGCACCACAGTGATACATCCAATCTGCTAACCAGATGGTGTAGATCAGGGGTAGACAACCTGTGGCCTAGGGATCGACCGATTATCTGTAAGGCCGATTATTGCAGGCTGATGTCAGCATTTTCTGAAAAATCGGTATCGGTCACAAACTAGACCGATGTTACCAATATTGCTTCAAGGAGTTTTACCGGGGTGATCCCTGGTACCGTTCTTTAGAGCGGACGGTCGGCTTTATTGTAATAACAACCGATGTTGCTCAGCAGTCACTCGGCTGTTATTGCAAACAGCAGGAGGGGACAACCCCCCCTCCTGCCGCTCGCCCGGGCTCTCCCGTCCCACCAGGAGGCCCGAGCAACCAGCCGGCGCGTGCGCCGGCTGGTCGAAGACCCGAACCATTCCGATCCTTAGTTCTTGTCTCTGATCTAGTAACCCGGAAGCGACATCATGACATCACTTTCTGGATTACTGGCATCTTAAAGGCGCCAGTTTTAAAAAATAGAAAGTATTCAAAAACGCAGATCATGACGTTTTGAATACTTTCAAGTGCAGAGGAGGGGTTTGGGGTCTTATAGACCCCTGATCCCTCCATAAATAGTACCTATTACTGTCACAAGGGATGGTTACATTCCTTGTTACAGCAATAACAGTGATAAAAAAAAAGTGTAATTTTTTTTTTTTTAAATGTACAGAATATCGTAAGACAATATTGACTATCAGCCTGAGAGGTTGCCGAAATATTAGTATCGTATCGGCACCGAAAAAACGATATTGGTCGATCCCTACTGTGGCCCTCCAGCTGCTGCAGAACTACAAGTCCCATAATGCCTCTTGGAGTAATTGTAGCTGCCAGCCTTGCAATGCCTCATGGGAAATGTAGTTTCAAAACAGCTGGATGGGCCACAGGTTGCCTACCCCTGGTGTAGATCTTCAAATTATAGAGTGGTCTAAAACGCCTAATGGTGGGGTATTTATCTACAGTATGTAAGGCATATGTTCATTTCCCCACTATACCATTTACACCAGGAGCTAATTAAGCAGCTCACTGTAAGCTCCAAGTCACTCCATTTGGAGCTTATATATTGTGAGAACTGGGTGGAACAAATCCCATGCTCCTCCATACCCAATAGTATCAGGTCTTTCTTTGGTTTTGACAGCTGAACAGAGCACCAAGGGAAAGGTGGTTATAGGCTGCTGAGGAGTTGGGCATTTAAAAAAAGCCTGGGGAAAGCAAAGATTTGCTTTAACCTTTTTGCCACCAGAGCCCTTTTTTTAGGCCCAAAGATTACTTAAAACCCTGAAAACGTATTTTCTGAAAGCACACACCCTGGAGAATAAAATAAAGTAAGTTCCAATTTTTTATGTTACACAGCAGTTTATCAAGTGCTAAATTTCAGTAAAAAATACACTAAAGACAATTTTAGGACACACAAACAATATATTATCCATTTTTTGGTCAAATATAAAAGATGAGGTTGCACAAAGTAAATTGATTCCCAACATGTCAAGCCTTAAAATTGCGTGCGCCTGTGAAACGGAGATCTACTTTGGTACCCTACATTTTCCATAGGCGACACTTTAAAAGCCCCCACAGGCCATGAGTTTAGAGTTAACCGTAAGTAATGGCCCTAGAATTTTTGTTCTCACTCTGGCGTGTGTGGCGATATGTAACATGTAGCACAATTACTGTTTTCATATGTGTGCGCATGTAGGGGTGAGTATTTAAGTGCCTTGGTTTACCTTTATTTTTTTACACTTTTCATTCAACTTTATTTTTCATCCTAAAGGGGACAAAGTTCCCCAATGTGATGCTTTTTTTGGTGACAGGTTCTCTTTTCTTTTAGACCCCTGATGTCTTACCTGCTCTCTAATGAAGCTAATGGAATGCAGACTGTGCTCTTTCCCCAGCCAGAGCAGCCAGGGAAATGACAGCTTGAAGTGGCATTTTACACATTGCTCTCAGGTTTTTAGTAGCAAGGGGAGATCAGCAAACAGACTTTTGCTGATGATCTTCTCCTCTACCTGGTGGCACCAGCCATGCCATTTCTGAGTCTGCCGATGGAAGCACAGAGCCTGGGAAACATGGCAGGGGCGAGCATGGAGGGAGTGGGGGGGGGGGGTCTGACTGTTACCAGGAGTAGAGGAAGCAATTGGGTGGCTGTAAAGCTGTCCGATTGCTTCCATCTAATGGTTAGCTTATAAGATTTACAGCAGCTGACATATGGTATATGTTGATGGCAGCGAAAGGGAAAACCTTGGCCCAGTCAACCAACATAAACTGTGGCAGAGTGCCCATTTACTCGTTACTCTCAGATGCAGGGGCCAGCCCCTCTAGCTCAATTTCCCACAACTCCCTGGGTTCCAGGACATTGCCAGGGAAGAGAAATTCCTCGGCTTCCCTCCCTCAGCAGCTCAGAGAGGCCACACCTACAGTAATGGGGCAGAGGTAGCTGAGCAAGTACAGTCAGGTGAGAGGCCCTCTACTGCCAGGACCAGCATGTATGTAGTCCGGCAGAGGCCTAATAGCATGCAGATTCTTTGGAAGACCCTGCTACTGTGCTACCAGAGTATTGCATTTACAGCGAGATGGTCCTGTGTTCTCGAGCATTGGATCCCTCCACCTGCTTGCTTGTGTTATAAGAGCTACCCTGGACTATAGAGGGATCCCGTTAATGAGGATAGCGAGGGATGTCTGTGCAGCTTTCTTAATCTAGTTTGCATTTGTCTGCAGTGTATGCATGTAAGAGGGGCTTCATGGTTGGATAATTTTGCCCCAACCACCAGTCCAGCCCTGCTAGAACACGATCCCTCCTGCTGAGGCCAAACCCTCTGCCATCTTGTGCCCTGCTCTCTGCCATAGGCCTCATGACATTCCCAGCCATAGACCTTTATATCCCGAAGAAGGAAGGTCCACACCATAAAGATCCAGTAAGGATCCTTCCAGCGGAGCTCTTTATAACACATCTTTAACCGTGACCAACACCTTAGACAATGGCGAAAAAACTGAGGTACTCCCTGTATGGGAGGGGTTATATAGGGAGGCAACTTCCTGTCTTGGGTGTGCCAGTGTCCATCACCTGAAGGTGGCCAATAACCACATAGTTATTACTATGCTGCTCTGTGTCCCGTGATGTACGATAAAGAAATAGGTTTAGTGCACTTTACTGGTGTTGTTCAGGCAACACCAATTCCTGAGTCACTTGACATACGCAGTCAATCACATTCCGCAGTAGTCACAAGTGAAAGCACACAGAGAATTTTAACGGGCATCTCCCTACCCTTCTCTGCCCAGGGTCATCAGTACTAACAGGACTGTCCGCTCTGTAGACACCTCCCAGCTGGGTAAATCTCTCCCGGGAACCTTCCAGGGAAGCAACCCTTTACACAGGGTTTTGCAGCATGGCCTAAAAGGCCTTTTGCAATCCACCCTAGTCCACACCTTCATAAAAGACAGAATGACTACATCCGGCTAATCCTGCATACAGGTCCACTGCACCCGATCTCCTGCCCTGTCCAAGGCTTACGTGTGTTGGTTACATGCTCACAGGTAGGGTTGTTTAGTTTCTTTGTACCCCTCCCCCTTTTATGTGTGGGTGCTGACTCTCCTCTGACATCACTCGAGGGAGGGCTCTTCCTAAAAGCAGCCTAACACCTGGTGTCACTACCTGTTGTACCAGAAACTATTCTGGTACAGAGCCACCTAGATGCAAAGTGGCTAACTGCACCTACCTACATGCATGCTCTTTGCCTTCCCAGCCTCTTTTGCATTATTGATCCTATTTTTGCAACTTTGGATAGTAAACTGCAGATTACAATTACTCTCTGTCTGATCATTTGACCGATTAGCTATTCTGTTATCACCAGCTTGTGTCAGCGTTATGTGTTCACACATAGCACTACCCTAAGAATATGCAACTCTTGACCTTCAAAGATGGCCGTCAATTTTGGACACCCAATTTCCTCCAATTAAATGCGCTTTGTGTGTCGTAATCTTGGAAATACCCACAACCACTGACAGCATACTAATGGACACTTGACTGATCTTCCCTTGCAAACGAGGATCTATGAAAACAAGTATTGATATTGAGCAGAACAATTTCTTAGGTTCTTTTAATTAATTACTAGTTGAAAAAAAAAAAATTAATTTTGGTATGGATGACTGCTGCTCAGTCTGATAGGATGGGGCCCAGGCGTGTGAGCTAAGAGCGCTGTGGCTGTGATTGACATCTTGTCCCACTCACTCCACTGGCCCAGATGAACAAAGGCAGCAGCATCCATTATTTCTGCCAGATGGCTCTGGGAAGAAGATTATAAGACAATAAAAAGGTAGGTTGTCAGTTTCGATAATAAAAGAAAAGCATTCTTGGCTTATTTTACTTAGGGAGTAGCTAGGCGTATGTTTGCTTTAAATGTTGCTATACAAATACATCAAACTGACCTGTTTTAATGTATCCTTTCTAAAGCGAGGATAATCAGATCTGCAAATGATTGGTTGACCAGCCTTTACTGTAATTGATAATGTGTCACCCAAATAAATTATATTTAACAAATTCATTGTATTTCTCCATTGTATACAGATAATGTCAATCTCTGGATTATAGGAGGCAATACTGCCATCTAGTGGCAGACAGGGAGTTTACCTAGCAAAGAAAAGATTCCATATAAACAAATGGCTTGTTTAGTCTCAGTAGGGAACCCCCCCAGACCAGGCCTGCTAAGCCATAATGAAAATCCATCAAATAAAGACTCAGTTTCCTTTGTCAGACAAGTGAACAGGTAAAAAATAAGCAATTTTCATTCCTTGCTAAAAAAGTGTCTTGAAATATCAAAATGCTGTCAAGCGATGTAAAACGATCTGACTTGTTAATAGCAACGTCTTTCGTAAGTGAGTGGTTCTGAGGTTTTCAGGGCTCAATAGAGCCACCTTGTCAGTCAATACCAAAGGGATGATTTTACATACCGAGAGACAAAGCCAGGGCAGTAAAAGGTCAGGTGGTTCTGTAGGTATAGCAGTAGAATATACTAGGAACCGCAGGATGAAAAACATTAATGATGGGCGAATGTGCTTGGGTTTGATCTATGGGCTGTTTGTCAAACTTATTGTAAATTTAAGAAAGTGTGAAACCTTAACGCAAACCCAATTGAAGTCAATGGGGAAGGGGGGCAATCTCGAGCAAATTTGCTTGGGTTTGATTTGAGGGCTGTTTGTCAAACTCATCATAAATTATGGAGTGTGCAAATCTTAACTAAAAACCCAAGCACATTCGCTCAAGATTCGGCCTCCTCCCCTATTGATGTCAATGGAGTTTGAGTTAAGATTTGCACAGAGACAAGGACCTTGGAAAACATGGAATACAGAATTCACAGGAATGGCAGGAGTATAATGCAGCACTGGGTGCTGGTCTTACAGTCAGGCAGGATACTAATACAAAATGTTTACTGCACTGGGGTGAAGGTAGAGTTACCACCTCATCCCTTTAAACCCGAACACATGTGAAGCACACAGGTTCTGAGACTAATTTAATGCAGATAGTGCACCAAGTGAGTTTAATTACCACCTTAATCAGCCACAGAACCTGTGTAATTCATATGTGTTCAGTTTTAAAGGGATGAGGTGGCAACTGTAGGTGAAGGGCTCACATGGTAACATGAGTATCCAGCAGTGGGATGTTGAGCTTACAGGAACACAGACGTAACCATTTGTATAAGGAACAGTGAAGTGCACAGGGGTCCCAGGGAATGCAGGTACACAGGATACAGTGAGGTACACGAGGAGTCTAGGACAGGAAGGACAACTATTGGTACTGTCTAGGAAGAACACAGCCTACCTGCATGTAACGTGAAGGCCCTAAGGATCTAATTCTAAGGAACCATCTGGTCTTCTCCAGAGCTTCTGAAGGTGGAGATGGGTTGTGCTGCAGAGGATCACCAGGTTGCTATTCTCAAATGTACCCAAGCAGGAACATACTGAGAAGTCACTGGGGATCCAGAGATCAAATTGGGGGATGCTTGCAAACACACTCTGGGTCAAAGGGGATAAAGCTACAGGATCAGTAGAAATGTTGGGGTTACTAGGAGTCTCTCAGGATGTAGAACACCAGGAGTATAGGGTTCACGTGGAATCTAATCAGGAAGGCAGAGGCCCAAGGAAGCACTTTTCCACTAGGAATTAGGCCGGGTTTACACTGGTGCGGCACGACAGCTGACCCACTTTGGATCCGACTTTGCCCTGCGACTTGAAGCCGACATACGTCCGACTTTCAATGAACAGGGATCCGACTTGGCCATGCCAATCTTGAGGGGGAACTCCGCGCCAAATTTTAAATAAAAAAACGGCATGTGTTCCCCCTCCAAGAGCATACCAGGCCCTTTGGTCTGATATGGATTTTAAGGGGAACCCCCTACGCCGAAAAAACGGCATGGGGTCCCCCCAAAATTCATACCAGACCCTTATCCGAGCACGCAGCCGGCCGGTCAGGAAAAAGGGTGGGGATAAGCAAGCGCCCCCCTCCTGAACCATACCAGGCCGCATGCTCTCAACATGGGGGGGTGCTTTGGGGCGGGGGGGCGCCCTGTGGCCCCCCCCATCCCAAAGCATCTTGTTTACCATGTTGATGAGGAGAAGGGCTGCTTCCCGACAACCCTGCCCATTGGTTGTTGGGGTCTGCGGGCGGGGGTCTTAATTATGAGCCCCCTTTAGTAAGGGGGACCCAAGATCCCGGCCCCCCATCCTATGTGAATAAGTATGGGGTACATCGTACCCCTACCTATTCGCCTGGGGAAAAAAAGTGTCAATAAAAAAAAAAAAAAAACACTAGACAGGTTTTTAAAGTAATTTATTAAGCAGCTCCAGGGGTCTTCTTCCAACTTGGGGGGGTCTCTTCTGACTTCTCCGCGCTCTCCAGCCTCTTCTCCCGCTCTCCGGTTCTTCTCCCGCTCTCCGGTGTCTTCTGCTGGGCTCCTCCGCTATCATCTGCTCTTTTGACCACTCTTTTGCTAGTGTTGGCCCGGTCTTCTCCGTCGTCCTCTTCCCTCCGGTCTCCTTGCGATGTTGACACAACCCTCTCTCCCACTGCAATGCTGTGTGCGGGGTGCGCATCGACTTATATAGGCATGGGGCATGGTCACGGGTGATGTCACCGGTGACCCCTCCCCTTATGATGTCACGGCCCAGGGCATGATGGGGCGGTGACATAAGGGGTGGGGTCACCCGGTGACATCACCCGGTGACCACGCCCCATGCCTATATAAGTTGTTGCGCACCACGCACACGGCATTACGGCGGGAGAGAGCGTTGTGTCAACATCGGAAGAAGACCGGAGGGAAGAAGACGACGGAGAAGACCGGGCCACCGCTAGCAAAAGAGCGGGCAAAGGAGCAGAAGATAGCGGAGGAGCCCGGCAGAAGATACCGGAGAGCAGGAGAAGAACCGGAGACCGGGAGAAGAGGCCAGAGAGCGCGGAGAAGTCAGAATAGACCACCGAAGTCAGAAGAAGACCCCCGGAGCTGCCTAATAAATTACTTTAAAAACCTGTCTAGTGTGTTTTTTTATTGACACTTTTTTCCTAGTTGAATGGGTAGGGGTAAGATGTACCCCATACTCATTCACATAGGGTGGGGGGCCGGGATCTGGGGGGCCCCTTATTAAAGAGGGCTCCCAGATTCCAATAATCCCCCCGCCCGCAGACCCCGACAACCAATGTCCTCATCAACATGGGACAAGGTGCTTTGGGGTGGGGGGGCCTTAGGGTACACATATCGTTTTTGCTAGGGAAAACTTCTCCACTAGTATTCACAGGGGAGCCTAGCACCAGCTGTTGCTCAGGCAATGCCTAAAGCAATGTGCCAAGCTTAAATAGAATAAAATGGCCTGGCTGGGTGTGTAGCTAGTTTAATCAACAGCAGGTGGTTTATCAGTCTTGAACACAAGTCTTGTGGGATGACAGGTAACCTTACAAGTTAAAGCCATGGAATTACATGTACCAGCATGCCTGCTGATCTCTGGAGATAGAGGAGACAGATCTGTAACATCATGTACAGTGCATTGAAAAAGTATTCATACCCCTTGAAATTTTCCACATTTTGTCATGTTACAACCAAAAATGTACATGTATTTTATTGGGATTTTATGTGATAGACCAACACAAAGTGACACATAATTGTGAAGTGGAAGGAAAATGATAAATGGTTTTCAATTTTTTTTTTTACAAATAAATGTGAAAAAGTGTGGCGTGCATTTGTATTCAGCCCCCCTGAGTCAATACTTTGTAGAACAACCTTTCACTGCAATTACAGCTGCAATTCATTTTGGGGATGTCTCTACCAGCTTTGCACATTAAGGCTGGGTTCACACTGCTGCGGTGCGGGAACGCAGCGAATTTACTGCGGGTTCCCGCACCGCACCAACTCGCACGGCAGTTCACACTGCCATATGCGAACTGCTGGGGAGTGTCATACAATGTTAATGACACCCCCAGTTCAGCCCGCATATCGCAATGCGAACTGACAATTCGGACACTTTCGGATCGCATAGGTGTGAACACCCATGCGATCCGATTTTGGTCCGAACAAAAAAAAGGGTCCTGTGCGAGTTTGGACCGAATGCGGTGCGATATCAGCCATACTATCTGTATGGCTGATATCGCACAGCACAGACATCGCATGTGATGTGAACAGCAGTGCGCTGCGAATCACATGCGATGTCTGCAACGGCAGCAGTGTGAACCCAGCCTAAGGCTGGGTTCACACTGCTGCCGTTGCAGACATCGCATGTGATTCGCAGCGCACTGCTGTTCACATCACATGCGATGTCTGTGCTGTGCGATATCAGCCATACAGATAGTATGGCTGATATCGCACCGCATTCGGTCCAAACTCGCACAGGACCCTTTTTTTTGTTCGGACCAAAATCGGATCGCATGGGTGTTCACACCTATGCGATCCGAAAGTGTCCGAATTGTCAGTTCGCATTGCGATATGCGGGCTGAACTGGGGGTGTCATTAACATTGTATGACACTCCCCAGCAGTTCGCATATGGCAGTGTGAACTGCCGTGCGAGTTGGTGCGGTGCGGGAACCCGCAGTAAATTCGCTGCGTTCCCGCACCGCAGCAGTGTGAACCCAGCCTTAGAGAGTGACATTTTTGCCCATTCTTCTTTGCAAAATAGCTCAAGATCTGCCAGATTGGATGGAGAGCACCTGTGAACAGCAATTTTCAAGTCTTACCACAGATTCTTAATTGGACTTTGACTGGGCCATTCTAACACATGAATATGCTTTGATCCATTGATCTAAACCATTCCATTGTAGCTCTGGCTGTATGTTTAGGATTGTTGTTCTGCTGGAAGGTGAACCTCCGCCCCAGTCTCAAGTCTTTTGCAGACTCTAACACGTTTTCTTCTAATGCCGCGTACACACGACCGGACTTTACGGCATACTTTGTTCGGCGGATCAGAAAATTCGATCGTGTGTGGGCTCCAGCGGACTTTTTTTCCCCAAAAGTTTGACGGACCTAGAAATAAAACATGTTTCAAATCTTTATGACAGACTCAAGTCCGGTCGAAAAGTCCGCTCGTCTGTATGCTAGTCCGACGGACAAAAACCGACGCTAGGGCGGCTATTGGCTACTGGCTATAAACTTCCTTGTTTTAGTCCGGTCATACGTCATCACGTACGAATCTGTCGGACTTTGGTTGATCGTGTGTAGGCAAGTCCGTTCATTCGGAAAGTCCGTTGTAAAGTCCGTCGAAAAGTCTGCAGGACAAAGTATGCCGTAAAGTCCGCTCATGTGTACGCTGCATAAGATTGCCCTGTATTTGGCTCCATCCATCTCCCCATCAACCCTGACCAGTTTCCCTGTCCTTGCTCTGAAAAAAAGCATTCCCACAACATGATGCTGCCACCACTATGTTTCACGGTGGGTATGGTCTGTTAAGGGTGATGTGCAGTGTTAGTTTTCCGCCACACGTAGCGTTTTGCTTTTAGGCCAAAAAGTTAAATTTTGGTCTCATCTGACCAGAGCACCTTCTTCCACATGTTTGCAGTGTTCCCCACATGGCTTCTCACAAACTGCAAACGAGACTTCTTATGACTTTCTTTCAACAATGGCTTTCTTCTTGCCACTCTTCCATAAAGGCCAGATTTGTGGAGTGCAATATTTGTGGAGTGCAGGACTAATAGTACTTTGGAAAGATTCTCCCACCTGAGCTGTGGATCTCTGCAGCTCCTCCGGAGTTACAATGGACCTCTTGGCTGCTTCTCTGATGAACGCTCTCCTTGCCCGGCCTGTCAGTTTAGGTGGACGGCCATGTCATGGTAGGTTTGCAGTTGTGCCATACTCTTTTCATTTTCGGATGATGGATTGAACAGTGCTCCGTGAGATATTTAAAGCTTGGAATATTTTTTTATAACCTAACCCTGCTTTAAACTTCTCCACAACTTTATCTCTGACCTGTCTGGTGTGTTGGGCTTCACGATGCTATTTGTTCATTAAGGTTCTCTAACAAACTTTTGAGGGCTTCACAGAACAACTGTATTTATACTGAGATGAAATTACACACAGGTGGACTCTATTTACTAATTAGGTGACTTCTGAAGCAATTGGTTCCACTATATTGTAGTTAGGGGTATCAGAGTAAAAGGGGCTGAATACAAATGCATGCCACACTTTTCAGATATTTACTTGTAAATAATTTTAAAAATCAATTATGTTCCACTTTGTGTTGGTCTATCACAAAAATCCCAATAAAATACATTTGCGTTTTTGATTGTAACATGACAAAATGTGGAAAATTTAATGGGGTATGAATACTTTTTCAAGGCACTGTATGTGTTGGTTGAAACTGGTTAGCTTCAAAGCAGCACCTAAGCACTTAAACAGGAAGCAGTGGGCAATGTGGGCCGTTTTTTAAACTTTTTTTTCAGCTGCCAACACAACCATTGTGGTCTGCAGCCTCAGCCTCCAGCGTATTAGCCATGGTAAAACTAACAGCCAATTTGAAGTGGAATAACACTGTATCTGAGCACCACAAACCAAAAATGCTATTTAATTCTCTTTTAATATTTGAAGCAAACTCCCCCATCCATCCCTGCCTATATGCTTTATTTTGCTGAGAAATCCCTTTGAAAAACAACCCCCTAGCATTTCTGACCGTGGCCATCTTGAGTAAGGGCAGATGATTAATATAGCATTTACTTCCCTGAATTCATCTGTCCTTAGCTCAGGCATGCAGGCAGGAGGTGTGCTTACCTGAGAAACCCCCCCTCCCCTCCTGAAGACTCCTGGGATGTATGACATCATTTGCTAGGCCGGAAAACAGGAAGTAACTGAAGAAATGGTAAAAAAAAACATTTAAAACTAGTAAAAAGAATGTACTTTCCTATCTATTTACTAATGCTGGCAGCAAAAGGATTGAAAATAGTCAATGTCACAGCTCCCAACTGTCCCTGATTTTGAGGGACTGTCCCTGATTTGGAACAATGTCCCTCTGTCCCTTATTCCTAATCATTTGTACCTCAGTGTGGTCTGATCTATATAGCTGTATAAAAAATGTACTTTTTATGTATCAAAAAGTGTTTTCCAGCACTAAACCTTTCATCTGATTTCTAAATTGTTGCATTTGTAAATTCCAAAAGCCGATATAAAGGAATAGTAGTGGTAAAAAAAAGCACTTGTGGGTTTAACCAATCTTGTTTTTTCTGTACAATTCTCATTTAAGGGGGCGTGGCAAGGGGTGTGTCCTATGCCTGCATACTTTTACTGATAGGTGTCCCTCATTTCCATCTCAAAAAGTTGGGAGGTATGGTCAATGTTGACTGAGAGAGAGAAGTTCCACTTGCACAAGGAAACACAGGACTATGCAACAAATAGCTGAGTGGGAGCACCTTAATGAGAAAAGAAAATAGCAAAACTCACATTCATTGTCAGGACAAGGTCCTTCAGCAGCCAAGGTGAAAAGGCCAGAGCACACACCTACTTTCCCCCTTACATCAATTTGCTGTGAATGAGTTAAGCAGCATAGGTTTCTGGTCCTTCCCTTTTTAGATCATGTTGGTTTTAGGCCTGTGCTGCACCACAAGGGCATGTACGCAGACACAACAGTAGGACATGCCTGCTCTTCACCAGTGGCCAATGTTGTCAGCATCAAGATCCTTATGACCACAGGCAAGTGGTTCAGTAGCATGGACAGCAAATGGCAAATAAGATGGCAAATAAGATGCTGCCTGCGAAGGATGCAGGACAGGACACGTGGCTGTAGCTGGTTGTGCTACCCCGTGTCCAGCACTTTGGTGAGAGTGACAGTGCAGTCACCTTTCCATCCTTCTTCTCAATGGTCTTAGGCAGTCACTCCTCAGAACCACCAGTGCCCCCTCCCCCCGCCCCCAGGTGCCCCAGAGCCTGTGCGCTGGTATGCCCGCAGGATTGAAGCTACAATGGGTTTTAGTTCAATCTTATTTTATTACGAAAACAATCAATATATGCATACATAGATGCAGAGAAGAGGTATCATACGCAGTAGAACACATAAAAAGTATGATCTCTCAAATAATAAGACGTGGTCATAAAGCAAGTCAAGAGTCAATAGGTATCTGAATCATTGAGCAACATGACACTTATAAATGTACAGAGCAACAAAGTCATCCTAATGGGTGTCATACAGGAACAGAAAGTATTGAGACATCAGGAAGTACACTAAAAAACTGTTATTGTGGAACAGAGTATGCTGTAGGGATCACACATTTATGACAAATGGGTGTGAAGGAGTTACAAAGGGTTGCTAAATGTGTATATATACAAAGGAGGGAAAGAATAGAGAAAGCAGTGAGGACAGAGAAATAGAGTAAGAAACACTCCAGGGTATGAAGCGTTTGCATCAGAGTCACCTTCTGCCTAAGGGATAAACTCGGAGGAATAGCGAAACATGGACCACGAAGTTCAGATGATAGAAAACTGCTCGTCCTTACCAGTTTCTTGAGCCAACAGACGTTCCAGGTCCCGAATACGGTCCACTTCAGTAGCCCAATCCCCCAGGGAAGGCATGGATGCTGATCTCCAATTCTGGGGAATCACTACCCTGGCCGCAGCCAAGAAGTGTCGCAGTATATCTTTTTTTGGGGATTTGAAAGTTCCGGGAAGCATAGACAAAAGAGCTACCTCAGGTGAGGGTTGAATAGATGTCATCATCAGCTTGTAGTATAAGTCGAAGATTTAGGGCCAGAATTTCAAGTTTAGCATCTGTTTATTATTCATAATTGTTATCATGATTCATGAATATGTTTTTTTTTTTATTATAGGTGAAAAAAGAGGTATTAAATACCATCATGTAACTATCCCTGATAACACTCTGAAAATCTCCCCCTATTCTACTGTAATGCCCAAAAAAAAAACTCTGTGAAATGTGTCTGTGACTGTATGTAGAAATAGAGATGCATTTTTTCAGCTCTCAGCACCAGCTTCTAACTGTTCCTGTTAAAAAGGTATTAAACCCCAAACCAAAAATGTATTATATTGCAGCTTACCTACCTTGAGATGTGGTGGCTTCATTAGTTTCCTTTTCTTTGGCTCATACCCCTCTGTTTTCACCTGGTGATCTGGCCAGTAACACACCACCTGACACAACTCTGGATGAATAAGCAGCATTGTTAGTATTGGGGGAGGGGAGTGTTAAATGTATTAGCAGATTTAAACACACTAACAAATTGAAGCCAAACTCCAGCTCACACTTTAGTCCTCATGCACATGGACGTTTTAAAAAACGAGCTGTAAAGCTAGGTTCGACGCCTGGAAAAACCGGCGTTAAAAACGCGATTTTTACCGCGTTTTGCATTAGCGTTTTTGCGCATTTTTCCGCGTTAGCGCTAAGAAGCGTTTTTTAATGAAAAACACATCTCTCAGCTATATACACTCCCAAATTTCCCACAATGCCACAGAAACCAAAGAAAATATGTTAATGAGCATGTGTCGGTGCCATTTTGGTAGGAGAGAGAGAGAGGAGAGAGTGTTTCAGAGTCTGTTAAGTTTTCTGTATTTTTCTGAGAAATATGGATCCTGTCATGCAGAAGATCGATGAGGCAATCCTTCTGATTGTTTTGCGGAGGCAGCGGAGAATGAGACAGGAGGAGGAGAGAAGCAGCAGACGTCGATTTTGGGTGCATCCAATGGTATCCAATCGGTTTTCTACGGGGTACTTTGGCAACATTTATTCCCAACTGCGCTCATATCCGACAAAGTTCTTTAACTTTACAAGGATGTCAGTGCCGCTCTTTGATGACCTGTTGGAGAGGCTCAGGCCAAGGCTCACAAGGATGGACACTGTGATGCGTAGCTCTGTGTCACCGGAGGAACGGATGCTAGTGACACTCAGGTAAGTGAATACACATATGGGAGTAGGGGTTAGGGTTACGGTTAGGAGATAGGGTTAGGGGTTAGGGTTAGGGGTTAGGGTTAGGAGATAGGGTTAGGGGTTAAGGTTAGGGGTTAGGGTTAGGAGATAGGGTTAGGGGTTAGGGTTAGGGGTTAGGAGATAGGGTTAGGGGTTAGGGTTAGGGGTTAGGGTTAGGAGATAGGGTTAGGGATTAAGGTTAGGGGTTAGGGTTAGGAGTTAGGGTTAGGGGTTAGGGTTAGGGGTTAGGGGTAGGGGTTAGGAGATAGGGTTAGGGGTTAGGGTTAGGGGTTAGGGTTAGAGGTTAGGAGATAGGGTTAGGGTTAGGAGTTA